>PVHT020000886.1:7311995-7391038 GCA_004024745.2 Catagonus wagneri | reverse complement strand
CCCCCCCCGCTTCATACCGGAGAAAAAACTGCCACCTTTAATTAAGTGAAGTGGTAGTCAACTTGTAATTATTCGAAGGTAATTACAGAGTTTATGAATTGCATAGGACATTTACTGGTTCCTAACATCCCCTCATTTAAAGTTCTTCCATCCACCCCCTCCTTGCTTGCACCTTGGTTTAAAAACAATGATGTGTAAGCGGCTGAACAGTGGTTTACTCATGCTACTAATTGTGTTAACAGCTTTTTAAATTTAAACTCTTCCCCATTTCAAAGTGGAACCTAGGCAAAATACTTAGGCAGAAATTTGCCTGATACTTTAACACACCATTCCTTAGGCCGTTGCAAACTGAATGACAAGTAAAAGCCAAGTAAATCGGGAAGCTACACAGCATGACTGGCAAGACCCTGTTTGTTGCAAGAACACGGATAACCTGGAGGAACGAGGGCTCACAGCTTACCCCCTGTTGTCCTGGAACCTGGATTGGTCATTTGCTGTCTCCTGCCCTCCTCTGCCCTCCCGGGAGCCTTGGTGAGAGAGGCCCCAGAGGGAGTTGTCCAACAGACAGTGTGGGTGAGAGGTTTTCCTCACCAAGTCTAGACCTGGTGTCAGACTCATCCTGCCGGTGACCCTGTGATGTCTCTTCCTCACCTCGCTATTTTTGGGGTTTTCAGTTGAAGGGCGTGACTCAGCAGAAATGAACCCAACCTAGTATCCATGAGGATGTGGGTTCAATCCCTGGTCTCGCTCAGTGGGTTAAGGATCTTCAAGACGTGTGTATAGTTTGGAGGAAAATTAAGCCAGGACCCATGCAGCCTGATAGCTGAGGTGCCATTGCATGCTCACCCTTCAATCTGAGGCTGAGAACGTTGCCACTTAGGGTTCCCTCTTCTGAGACAGAGGGGGCAATTACTTAGAAGTGGGCAGAGCTTTCTCTCAAAGCACAGCCACGGGCCATGAACACTCACAAGCATGTCATGCTATAGGGACTTCACTGATGTAACCAGCGAATCAGACAAGGGAGAGCTCCCCATGTGGCCAGAATGGCAGAGCCGACGTCCTTGCAAAGCTGCCTCCCCGTCTGTGCATGCCTCACTGAGGTGCCTGCACCGGGTAGCTTTGGAGAAGGAAGCTTGGGAGTTCAGGTTGCTTAGAGAGAAGACAGTTGTTGCCTGCCCTACCCCTCCCTGCAAACAAAGTGGCCCTGAGGCAAGTTTGAAGGAAAAAAGTTGTTTCTTGATCAGCCCTCTATGTGGCTCCCCTGGCTCCAGTCACATGGGTTTGTTTTTTTTTCCCCCTGAGCCAAGAAGAATTACCAAAATAATGAAACCAATTGAATTTTTTTTTTTTTTGGCCTTTTGTCATTTTAGGGCCTCACCCACGGCATGTTGGTTCCCAGGCTAGGGGTCGAATCGGAGCTGTAGCCGCTGGCCTATGCCACAGCCACAGCAACATGGGATCCGAGCTGCGTCTGTGACCTACACCACAGCTCACGGCAACACCGGATCTTTAACCCGCTGAGCAAGGCCAGGGATCGAACCCACAACCTCATGGTTCCTAGTCGGATTCGTTAACCGCTGTGCCACGATGGGAACTCCCGAAAGGAATTCTTGAGTGGTCATCAAGTCCACTGAGCTCCTGTCACTAGAACGAAGTCTAACTGCCCAGGATTCAAACTCTTAAGACCCCATAAGCCAGTTTCTGGTTTATTAGATTTTCTTCAGTTTTTTTCGGTATGTTGATGAACATAAAGTTCACCTTGTAGTTCTCCTAAAATCCAGGATCAAGATGCGCGTCATGTGGGATGTGTGTGGTTTGATAGAGTGGTGTTTACTACATGCCAGTGAATTCAGCCTGCCCGCACACCCCATGGACTGAAAGGCTGCGGAAAGAGCAAACAATTGTAATTAGATGACTGCAATTTTTTTAAAAAAACCTTTTTTGCACATGTCTTCCAGAGTTAGATTTAAAAATGACAAGTTTGTAAAAGTATACTAGAAGCACAGTGAGTCTTTTGGACATTTAAAAATATTTAATGTTTAACTTCTATACAAAGCCCCATGCCTTAGCACCTGACAAAAAATACAAGAGGTTCTGTTCTGATGGGGTTCACGTTCAAGGGGAGAAGGGCGGCTGAGAACCTATCAATATGTTAAGTCAGACCTGCTTGGACTCAAGGAAACCTTTAGGGTGGGCGAAATTAGAGGCGCTTCAGAGATGTGCTGGTAGCTGAATATTAGGGTTAGGAGTATGAGATTGAGAGAGAGGGAGAGGAAATTCCTGTGTTTAGAAGGAAAGCCTGGAAGTCTAGGATATCGCTAAAGAGCGAGCAGCAGTCTGGCGTGGCTGGACTGTAGAGGTGGTTTGCGGGAGAATCGTACTTCATAGGTTAACTGGTCCTGGAAGAATGGGTCGTCTTTCAGTAAAAGGGGGTTGAGGCGTGGGTGTGGGGAATAGAGCCAAAAGCTGCCCTTTGCAGGGTGTGTTTGGGGAATGGATGTGACTGTTAGGTAGAATGCACGTGGTGGCCCCGCAAGGAGACAGCGAGGTAATTTCTGGGGTACATCTGTGCTGGATTATGGGGGCATTTTCGTGCCAAAGCAAAGATTTAGGGTTTACAGCAGCAAAGAGCCATCGAACGCTTGTTATTTTTAAAATAGGGGTAGTGACATGAGAACCCAAGCTTTAGATCAGCTTGCTTTCCACGGGAAGGCCAAGGTTCTTGTTAGGGGCATCAGAGAAGTCCTGAGAGGGCAGCGGGGCCAGGAAAGGGGTGGGGGAGGGTGTCCAACATCAGGGCTCAATTTCTAAGGTCCGCAGAGCCGTGGAGAGACAGCTGAGTGTTTTCCCATTTATTCAGGCAACACTGATGGTAAAAATTCAGGAGATACCCTGAAGCAAGTCTCTGAGGACCAAAGTCGTCTTATAGTTTGCATTTCCATTATTCTTACGTGTCATACGTTGTGGTTGGGAGGCCCTGGCCTTGGTTTATATGCTAAAACTGCACTCTTTTTGGTTTCGATCTTTGTGATTTGTTTGACAGCAGATGTGTTTTTAACCCCCTTGGTGCCAAGGCTGATGATTTAGGATGCATTTTTATGTGGTTTAAGTCGGGCAATCAGATTACAGGATTTCAGTAGGTAGCACTGACTTTTAAATTTGGATTTTCCCATCCTTGACATTTGAAACGAGAAATAAAAATGATCTTTTCAGGTTTACATGCCGAGACACTTCCAGGAGAGTAGGTCGCGAATAAAGTAAATGCTGTTTTGGGTGCCTGGTAATCTTTTAATTATGAAATAAGCCTTTTGATTTTAATCTTCCAAAATGTGCCATTGCTGATCCAGGAAAGCAGCCCTTTTCAAGTTCACATCCTGCTGACGGCTTCCGATGAAACGCTTCCACCTCTGCCCTGTATTTTCGCAAGCTGCAAGTGAAAATATCATTAATCTTGTCTCCGTTCCACCCCCTGATGATAAAAAACTGTTCCCTTTGGAGTCAGCCCGGAGCCACGGAGGCAGTGGCCCGGAGTGAGTGCTTGGGTTTCCAGAGCAGGTTTCGAGGCTGGAGGGTCCCAGCCCTGTTGGCTGAGGCCTTAATCTAGGAATGTGCTGGGGGCCTCGTGCTTTCCTTAGAACAGCTCCCCGAGGTCGCTGCATCTTGAGTTACCCTCTGCCTCCCTCTCATGTGTACGTATGCACCGCAGAGCTTGGAGACTGATAAACTTTGTTTTGCTTCTCTTGCGGCCTCTGAAGCAGCTTGTACAATGAAGACAGAAACCTGCTTCGAATCAGAGAGAAGGAAAGGCGCAACCAGGAAGCTCACCAAGAGAAGGAGGCGTTTTCTGAAAAGATCCCCCTTTTTGGAGAGCCCTACAAGGTATTTCTTGTTTATGAGAAAGCCTGATTTATCACCGTGTTTGACTTTGCGAGGAAAGTATGTTTGCATAAGGGTCACAACTGTGAAAACAAGGCAACTGTGATCCTGGAGGTTGTTTCTGAAAACAAGATATGAAAAATCTCTGAACCTTGTTAGTCAAAATCACTAAAGTTTGTGGTTTTCTTTTGTAATGTTAGCTTCCTGTATTTAGTAGTATTTGTCCACGATAGGCTTCTCAACACGGTAATTGAGTTAAAGTTGCACATTAAATTCTGTGTTACATGGAGTTCCCATCGTGGCTCAGTGGGAACGAACCCAACTAGTACCCATGAGGATTTGGGTTCGATCCCTGGCCTCGCTCAGTGGGTTAAGGATCCGGCGTTGCCGTGAGCTGTGGTGTAGGTAACAGATGCAGCTCGGATCCCGCGTTGCTATGGATGTGGTGCAGGCTGGTGGCTGTAGCTCCGATCAGACCCCAGCCTGGGAACTTTCATATGCTGCAGGTGTGGCCCTAAAATGATTTTAAAGAAAATTCTATGTTATATATCGAGGTGTTTCTTTTTTTAACGATGTTAGGTAACATGGTTTTAAGCGGTAGTTTCCCCGCCCCCCCCCAATATCTAACACCTCCGTCTTACCTTTTTTCAGACAGAAAAAGGTGATGAACTGTCAAGCCGAATACAGAACATGCTGGGCAACTATGAAGAAATGAAGGAGTTTCTTAGTACCAAGTCCCACTCTCAACGCTTGGATGCTTCCGAGAATCGGCTGGGAAAGCCAAGGTATCCTTTATTTCCTGAGAAGGGGAGCAGCATTCCAGCCCACTCCTTCCACACTAGTGTCCACCACCAGCCAATTCACGCTCCTGCCTCTGGACCACTTCCTGTCTGTAGCATCAGCCATAATCCAAAGATGGCGCAGCCGAGGATGGACCCGATGCCGAGTCTGCACGTCAAAAGCTACGGCCCCCCGGACAGCCAGCTCCTGACCCAGGATCGCCTTGGCCAGGAGGGGTACGGCCCTAGTCAGCACAAAAAGGGTGAGCGCAGAGTGGACGGAGACCACGGTGCTTTGATGACAGACTCGGCTCCAGAGAGGGCGCTTTCTCCTCTGTTCTCTTTGCCTTCCCCGGTCCCGCCTTTGTCTCCTGTACATTCCAGCCAGCAGACCCTTCCCCGGACGCAGGGAGGCAGCAAGGGGCACAGCAGTGGCAGTAAAGGCTACTGCCCGGTCAAGTCGCCCAAGGACCCGGCGGTAAAGGCCCACGATAAAGAGACCCCTCCAGACGCTGCGGCGGCCGTCGCCGGCCTTGGGGCAGCCCCTCCGCAGCCGCCGCCTCAGGCTTTCCCGCCCCCCTCCCTCCCCTCGAAAAGCCTGGCAATGCAGCAGAAGCCCACGGCTTACGTCCGGCCCATGGACGGGCAAGACCAGGCCCCTAGCGAGTCTCCTGAGCTGAAACCGCTGCCGGAAGACTACCGGCCACAGACGTTTGAAAAAACAGACTTAAAAGTGCCTGCCAAAACCAAGCTCGCCAAGCTGAAAATGCCTTCCCAGTCAGTCGAGGTGAGTGGAATTTCATTTCTGGGGCACTTCCAGTGCGAAAAGGGAGACGGGAGGTGGAAGTTTCTGGGGAAGCGGGGGCCGGGGTGTCCGGGAGATTCCTTTCTGGCTTTAGGATCTTAAGGACCCACGCGACACTCGGGTCCGAGATGGATTACTGGCAGCAGATACCGAAATGTGATTTGAGGAAAGTCTTCCACAATCCTTTTTATTGAGCCCTGATTTAAGTACAGTGACATGGAGACATGGGAAGAGGGTAGTTTGCTGTGTTTTGAAGAGTGTGTGTATCTGTGCAACTGACAACCCCTGTCAACGTACATGATGTTTCTATCATGAGAAAAATTTCAGGAGGTTGTGAGCTGTCTTTGCTTATTTTGCTTTAGGGAACATTGGCTTCTTTTAAGACACTGAAGAAAAAAAAATTTTTTTTTGGTTAATACTTCCTCAGCCCCAGTTAGTTTTTCCTGAGATCCAAACCATAAAAAAAATGAAAACAAGAGGTCAAAACGTGGAAGGCAACAAATTTTTAAAGATTTGTTCCTTGTAAATTGTAAGAAACTTTGAAACTAAACTTCTGTTCTAATGTATTTTATTTACCACCTACAAAAAAAAAGAGAAGGGTGTGGTAACATCTTGTTTGAGAGTGAGTCACAAATATAATAAAGAACGTTATTCAACTAGGCTTTTTCAAGTAACCAAAGTACTTTATCTTTCTAAGCAAAGGAAAAAGTACTTTTTCTGCTCCTTTGACAAATGGCAAAGTGGTGTTTGAGGACAATCAGAGCACACACCCTATCACCAAAAATTTAAATTAGCACTAGTTACTCAAATTCAGACTAGTAGTGCAACGTGAAATGTTTGGAGTGAATTTATTTTAAGGCTTATCTGTTAAGGTAAAAGCCTGTGGTTTAATTACATCTGTTGTATAAACATTCTGATTTGCATATCCATTGCTCAGAACCTCATGTGACCACGTGGATGTCAGTTTTACATGGTGCTAGAAGGTAACATTCCTTAAGGTTAAAAGAAGGGACTCCAGCATCTGGAGCTGGAAAGAGAACCTTTATCTTGAAGGAAGAAAACCTGTTCCCTTTTGTGGTGTCAGCTTTTGGTTTAGAAGAGTTGAGAGTTCTGTCCACAGTCAGTTCTTAAGTCGGAGTGTCTCCACATGCCTTCAGAATGTGGACTGTTTGGAAGCTGTGGAAAAATTAGAAAGGGGGTGTAAGCAAGATGGTAAAAATGACCAAAATGGCAGAATTCTCCCTTTAACCCTGTAAGTTATGCGGAGTTCACTGCAGCAAGCCATTTATTGCACATTTTGTGCTGTGGTGGGTGGTAGGGGTAGGGAGCAGAATGAAGGTGGAGAAGAGTAAAGTGAGGTCCTCTGGTCGCTCAGCCCACCTCATAATTCAGAAAGAACTAGGTCTGTTCTATTTTCCTAGTTTACAAAAAAAAAAAGGACAATTTAACATTCTTGCTTTACAAAGAAAATTAAGCAATGAAAAATTGATGTAAAACAATTGTAAGACAAATTAGCAAACATTTGCATTGTCTACAAATGCCCAGCCGCATGGCTAAGCGCTGGGTAGCGTGGCAAAGAAGTCCTGGGCCTGCCCCGGAGAGATGGCCTTGTCGTGTGGAGATCAGTCAGCCTGCACGCCCTTAGAGAGCCGTCTGCCACCAGGTGTGGAGAGAAAGTTTCAAATATCAGCCTTTGGAGTTCCCATCGTGGCTCAGTGGTTTACGAATCCGACTAAGAACCATGAGGTTGCGGGTTCGATCCCTGGCCTTGCTCAGTGGGTTAAGGATCCGGCGTTGCCGTGAGCTGTGGTGTAGGTCGCAGAGGCGGCTCAGATCCTGCATTGCTGTGGCTGTGGCGAAGGCCGGCAGCTACA
Organism: Catagonus wagneri; assembly: GCA_004024745.2. Lineage (NCBI taxonomy): Eukaryota > Metazoa > Chordata > Mammalia > Artiodactyla > Tayassuidae > Catagonus > Catagonus wagneri. The sequence goes on along the minus strand of PVHT020000886.1, from coordinate 7,383,704 downwards.
GCTCCTGTTAGACCCCTAGGCTGGGAACCTCCATATGCTGTGGGTGTGGCCCTAGATAAGGCAAAAAAACCCAAAAAAACCAAAAACAAACGTCAGCCTAAAAGCAGTGAACCCATGTAAATGCAACCAGCAGGTTATCCAGTCGACGTCTTAGGTGAGAGGCTCCTGGGTAACCTTTTGCTTTCTTGGTTGAAAAAGCATGATAAGGTGAGTTGAGGCTTCTTCAAGGTCTTAGAGCTCCTCAGACTTAATATGTGTTTCGAACCTAGGACCGTGGTAGATGGCCCTTGCATATGTTCTGAGTGGGCATGCGAAATGAACAGGATCCTCCCTGAGCTGGGTGACTAGGGAATGGGGTTTTCTTGGCTTTTCTTGACCTGCTAGCAACACTCGAGTAGATGTAAACTCTTCATCTTCAGCCTGTGTTTGCAGTTGAACGCCGTGACTCCCTCTGGCCTCTGATCAGGTTCTCAGGCCAGTGGCAGCTGGGGGTGTTGGTGCGTGGGGGGAATGGAGGGGTCCGGCAGAGAACTTGTAACGATGCGGGCAGTAAATCTGAGCAGCAGGCGTATCAGTGCTCCCTGGCTAGATTTTTAGGTCTGGTTTAGCTCTCTTAAGAGCTGACATTTCACAGGCTTAGCATTAATTTTCTGTTCATAGATCCAGTAAAATGGCTATTATTAAAAATGGTTTTAGGAGTTCCCATCGTGGCGTAGCGGAAACGAATCCAGCTAGGAACCATGAGGTTGCGGGTTCGATCCCTGGCCTCCCTCAGTGGGTTAAGGATCCAGCGTTGCCGTGAGCTGTGGTGTAGGTTGCAGACGCGGCTCGGATCCGGCGTTGCTGTGGCTGTGGTGTAGGCCGGCAGCTACAGCTCCTGTTAGACCCCTAGCCTGGGAACCTCCACATGCCACAGGTATGGGCCTAAAAAGCCAAAAATTAAAAAATAAATAAATAAATAAAAATGGTTTTAAAAACATGTAGATTGCATTTAAAGACTCAAGTTTTACCGTTCTGGTGAATCTAAGGAAAGCGTAGAGGTGGGGGACAGAAAAAAAACAGGGCAACTCTGAATACAGAACCAGAATATTAGCGATATCCTGGGCTGTGTGTGGCGCTGGGGCAGGAGGTTAAGGTGCCGGGGGCCGGAGGGGAAGCTGGCTGTTGGCAGAGCTACTGGAAGGCGATTGCTAAGTGGTTTTCCTTTATGTGCTGAATTTGCCCCAAGGCAAGTTGAAGGAGGTTTTCTTTCCTGGCTTTCTGAGTGTGAGGGTTTCGTGGCTTGTTTATTGTTCCCCCTTCCCCGCTGCTTCCATCAAAGAGTACTTTAAAAGATGAACCAAAATGAGCAAGTCATGAGTCTGTTTGGTGCTCCTTCATTCTTACGCCACGAAGGAGTGAGTTCCTACTACTCTCTGTCCTTTCACTTCATGTGTACTTTAGTTGGTTCTCCTAAAACAATGATCTTTCTTTATGGGGTAAGTCATTCTCACGGTTAGCTTAGTCTTTCCTGGAGTTCCCTGGTGGCGCAGCAGGGTAAGGACCCAGCGCGGTCACTGGTGTGTGGCTTTTATCCCTGGCTCAGGAACTTCGACATGCCTCGGGCGTGGCCAAAAACAAAACCAACAAAAAAGGACTTCTCTAAAATCCCACCAGAAAAAGATTGTCAAAGGTCAATAGTCTGACTAAATAGAGGCGAGAGCTCACATTCTGTACTGCTTTTTTATTTCCCCCGGGCACGTCAGTTTTAGTTTTGTGTCGACTGGAAGATAACACGCTTGAAATGACCCATCCGATGGACAGCCAGGACTTGGTGACCTCATGGGGATACCTTCTAGCTATAGAGTTGCCACGTGGGAGGTGGACCTGCCCAAAGGGAAGGCTGACATTGCTTTCTGACCTCTTTTCTCCCTGAAGTTAACAGATGAGGGTGAGAGGAAAACCGGGGCGTCGCTGTGTGAGTGTTCCTGAGTGCAGCCCCTCGGCCGGAGTGGGTGCTCTTAGATGCAGGACTCAGGAAATAGGCATTTAACTGAGAGGGAGAGGTGGAATAAGCTGAGGTGGGCATATTCAGTTGTATCCTGGATTTAGAATATTAGAATTTTAAAGCTAAACCTACAGCCCTTTCATTTTGCAAAGAAAACCTAGGAGGGTGAGGTTAATTTTGCAACAGTTTAGTTTAGTACCAACGCTAGAACTCTCAGCTCTCTGACCTTTTCTTCTTCTGCTTGTTGAGTATGAATGGAGACCATTGGGGTTCCTTGAGCAGGGGAGTGGTACCTCTGCTTTCCTTTTTGAAAAAAGATCATTCCGGCTCCTGAGTGGAGAATAACTTGGAGGGGCCGGGGTGGTGCAGAAATAGGGAGGTTGGTTACGGGGCAGGGCATGGTGACGGCTTGGGGTAGGATAATAGCAGTGAACGTAGTGCCAAGTGGAAAGGTTCCAGATAGATTGGGCTGGGGACTAACAGGGCTTTGTGATTGGAGAATGAGTGGGTTTAAGGCGAGAGGGAAAGTGAAACATCAAAGAAGGCACTTAACCTTTTTTTTTTACTTGAAACGTAAGAATGGTGGGATGACACCTGCCGCTGAGGTGGAGTTGACCTCGGTGCCCCAGGTTTGGAGGGAAAACCAAGAGCTCAGGATAGATCATACATGAAGCTGGAGATGCCATTATGTGTCCACGCAGACGTGACACGTTGACAATCATCAGTCGTAGACCAGCCCAGGGAAAGCCTTAAGATTGGACGTTTGCTGTGGGCCCAGCAGTAGGGTGGTAAGAATCATGGGACTGGAGGTAGAGCAGCCAGCCAGCATTCACTTGGCACATGGCACAGGTTAGTCAGGTGGGGAAAGGAGGAGAGGGGGTAACCATCCCATGGGGAGGTCTGGAAAGGAGGTGTCTCGGCATGAGCAGTCGTCTCCGGGCTGGGAACGGGTCTTGGGATGGGCATGAGCCTCGGGCGGCGTCCACCTGGAACAGCAATCAGCAGGCAGAGTCGAGTCCTCAGCGAAGAGCCTTCAGTGGCTCGGCTCAGTGGGCTCATTTTAAGGAGTCTGCCAGTGGGCGTAAAGGTTTTATTCTAAGACACTTGTGGTCCTACAGGGGACTTTTCAAAACAGCTAACACAAACATTGACCTTGGCCACTGGGACTGCATTTTGAACCACTCGACAGAGCTCAAATCCTAGACGCTTCACACAAAAGAAATCTCATCTTAGAGCTGGGAATAATAAATTCAGGCTGTGTTTGTGGGTAGTAGGCATTTAAAGCTTTGGATCTGGGCAGATAGAGTTGAGAAAGCTCTGAAACAGGCCCTCCCTGGTTCAGCTTTACCCCAGGGCAGTGAGTGGGAAGAAAGGGGGACCTGCTGGGTCTTCAAAAGCAAAAATTGAAGATTATTTTGGAAACTTGAGAATCTGCTTATAGATCAGGGGAAATTCTAGGTTTCTATTTCTTCATTTAAGGTTTGCTGTGTATATGTAAATAGTATAGCTATGGTAATTACCCAAATAAGCCACTGGAATCTAGCAGAATTTACCGTCAGTTTATATCCATTACTTTTTCTACCTCCTTGTATGGCTGCCCTCCATTCCCCTCCAGAGAGAAGCCTGGCTGGGTGTATAGCTCAGGGGTAGAGCATTTGACTGCAGAGAGAAGTCTGGCTTCATGGTTGCTGATTGCTGCAAAGCAATTGCTCTTTTCCTTGTGGCCTCACATGACATCATTCGGGAACATTTTCTGTTACCAAATCCTTCCACCTAATTTCCAAAACTCAGGTGTCACGTGCAGCTGTGACTTCACTGTTGGACTGCTTTGACTCATGGCAGCTCTTAAACTGTGCCTTCCGTTTTCAGTAAACTGCCAACCTAACGGTGCGAAGTGACCCACAGTAGAAAACTGTGGTAGTGATAATACTTTGTGCTCATGTGTGCAGTCTTTGCCACTTTCATATTTAGCTCTCTTATTATCGTGAACCCTGAAAAGAGGAATTTACCTTTTATGAAATGATTGCACCCTTCAAGAGGTTCACTTTCGTATTGATGGTGTCTGTCCTTCCCCATGCATCACTCAAAATAGAGCTAAGCTGTCCCTCTCCCAGGCACATCATCACTTCAGCAACTTTTAACTAAAAAGTCTCCAGCAGCTGCTGTGTGTATGGCAGGCTTAAGGATGGGGGTGGAGTTATAGTGGTGGGTGAAACCCAGATGATTGTAGGCCTCTTGAACCATATCTGTCTAGTTAGAAACTTGGACTTGTGATGGAACATGATGGAGGATAATGTGAGAAAAAGAATGTATGTGTGTTTGTATGTATGTGTGTGACTAGGTCACTTTGCTGTACAGCAAAAACTTTTTTTTTTTCTAATATGGAAATATTTAAAAAAATTTTTCCATTATAGCTGTTTTACAGTTTTCTGTCAATTTTTCAGCTGCACAGTGTGGTGACCCGATTACACCTACATATAAAGATTCGTCACAAGTGATTAGACATAGTTCCCGGTGCTATACAGCAGGATCTCCTTGTTTTTCCATCCTAAAGGCAATAGTCTACAACTGTTAACCCCAGACTTCCATCCCATCCCACTCCCTCCCCCACCCTCTTGGCAACCACAGGTCTGTTCTCCAAGTCCGTTATTTTCTTTTCTGTAGAAAGGTTCATTTGTGCAGTATATTTGATTCCAGATATAAGTGATATCATATGGTATTTGTCCTTCTCCTTCTGACTTCACTCAGTATGAGGGTCTCTAATTCCATCCATGTTGCTGCAAATGGCATTATTTTATTCTTTTTTTATGGCTATACCACGTCTTCCTAATCCAATCATCTGTCGATGGACATTTGGGTTGTTTCCATGTCTTGGCTACTGTGAATAGTGCTGCAATAAACATGTGTGTGCAGGTACAGCAGAAATTGATAGGACGTTATAAATCAAATATAATAGAAAAAATAAAAATTTAGAAAAAAACACCCCCAAAACTTGGTCTTATTCACATAACCACTCAGATCAATGTGCAGCAACTTTGGCAAGTTCTGTATAGGAATCTACAAACTATTATAAAATTGATAAAGGGGGATTGTGGCTTAGAACATAGGCGCTTAGGGACGAAGTCTCTGAGAAGTATTGAGTGAGACTTGAGCAGTGAGTAGAAGTGACAAAAAGTGAGGGGTTGTCTTAGTCTGTCCGGGCAGCTCCAACAAAACACCACAGACTGGGTAACTTATAAACCTCAGGAAGTCATTTCTCGCTGTCCTGGACACTCAGAAGTTCAAGCTCAGGGCACGGGCATGGCCATGTTCTTGTGAGGGCTTTCTTCACGGTGCCCAGCTGACGCCTTCTTTCTCTGTCCTCCCATGGTGGAAGGTAGGGGCTGGGGATTACTCTGGAGCTTCTTTTTAAGACATTAATCTTGTTCAGGAGGGCTCTCTCCTTCTGACTTCAGCATCTCCTAAAGACCCTCACTTCTTACCATCATCAGCCTTGGGAGTTAGGACTTCAGCATGAATGGAGCTGGGGGGCACTGACTAGTAGCTGCGTTAGGAGTTGAACCGCATCAGCACTCCAGGCAGAGGAAAAGTACGTGCCAGTGGTTTATTCCCCCTGATGTGCAGGGACCATCGTAAGTTTTCTTGGGTTATAAGCCTAGTACTGAAGATCAGAGGGAAGTTTTGCATTCATTCTGAAACGTGGTGGGAAGTCTGGGTCACCGGGGGTAAACCTGTTAAAAATGCAAATGGTTCAAAATAAAAATTCCCAGGCCCCGTCGTTGGAGAGTGATGCAGCAAATATACAGGTGGGATGAGGTGTCTGTATCTGATTCTCATGAGGTTTCTTCTAGAGCCTGGAAGTGAGAACTGTTATAGAAGACCTGATAAACAGGCCACGAGGAGTTAGAGAAGGGCCCCCTTCCCAGTGGTTCCAGAGTCTCCCATGGGGGCCCTCAGACAGAAGGATCACCTGAGCTGATGGGACGGCTTGTCCTGAGCAGGACAGGAAAGGAGCCTTCGGGAAGAAATAAGGGAGTAGGACCCTAAAGCTCCACTCTTTTTCTGTAGCTCATGTTCCCCCACGCCCTTGGCCCCTCAGACATTTTCAAGCTCATGGGCAAAGACAGACCCCGCCACAACCCTATCTGGCTTTACTCAGTTTTCTAAAAATGTTTTTGTTTAAATTACAGTAGCTCTTCTATTGGCAAATTTACATTAGATTCCATGAGCTTGAGCTCAGTTAACTTGGGCAGAGCTACGTGACTTTAATGTTCGTTAGGAAAATGATAGTAAAGCAAAGAAAGTTATCTTGTGCACAGTTCCCCGATGAGGTGTAATGTCTGGAGCAGAGTACTTCCTATCTGTGAGAGAAATAAAGAATAGTAAGTAGCCTGTATCTGCTTGGAGGCTGACTTAAGTTTCTGACCCCCAAATATCTAAAGATAGAAGTTTAAAAATAGTGACAAATGACTGACAGAAGTTTTAGAGCAGAAGCTCCAAACAGCCTGACGGGGCCTGCAGCCTTTCTTTTTTGGGGGGGGGGGGGCTATAGAATGTGTTCTTTTCTTTTCCCCTTCCTGAGCCAGTATTTACAAACTGGAGAATTATGATAAATCATAATGCGATTTTCAGTTTCACCAGCTAGAGCTGAGTAGCCACTTTTAATTTCCTGATCCTGGCAAATTTTTGACTTTAAAGAAACAGTTGAAGCTCTGAAGGGAACATTCTAAAGAATATAGGCTAAATATTTTTTGAAAAGCTCTAGAATGGCCAGAAATGAGTTAGTGCAAAGAACAGAATTGCTTAGAGAAGCCCCAGAAGAAAGCCTGCAGTTGAACCTGGAAAATCTTTTTGGGTGGTGTTACTCGGAGCTGTTTTCTTTGTACGTTTTACTTTCCATTCCTTCTCTAAACGCCAGAAGTACATTTGGTACCAGGATAAGAAATTCCTGTTCCTCCCTGTTGTTTTCACACTTGAGATATTTGGGGAGGGTTATTGGACCCCCCCCCGGGTCTCGAGCTGTGTCTCTGCCAAGACGGAGACGTTCACCGCTTAGAGAATCTTTCCAGGCCATGTGCTCTCCCAGGCTCTCCCAGCTGCCCGCGTCCTTTTAGCTCTTCTCCAGATTAATTGTGTTTTATTTTGAGCCAGCTGATAATCTTCAGGGACAGAAAACCAGATCTTCCAAGGGGAGTCCTGCTGATGACTGAGTTAGTGGTTTTGATTTGGGCTGTTTCGGCAGGGGTGGCCAATCCGATGAGATGTTGAAGCAGAATTCCTTTTTAAGAGAGGATCCTGGTTCATGTTATCATAACAAGTTTATTTTTTGGCCTTGGTTTTCTCCTCTCCAGTTGCCAAGATCTATTTGAAAACCATTATTTTCCAAGGTTAACTTTGTGGCATGTCCACATTTTCCAAGAACTTTCTAAGCAGCTATTTTTACATTGGTATTGTTTCTTTTTTAATTGTCGAAATCACTAGGTTCCCCCCCCCCCCCGCCCCCAAATGCTCAGGGGCCACACACGCCATTAGATTTCTCTTGAACTTTATTTTATTCCCTGTTTAAGCTTGGCCTACTTTTTCTCTGTTTTTTCCACCCCCCTAAACCTGTGGTAGTTTGTCAAGCCCATTCTAATCTCCTTAATCCCTTTGGCTGAAAGGTTTTGAGGTTTAATGTTTTAATCTAGGGGCCTCAGTATTTAAGTAATTAGAGGTCCTATTTCTAGCTCTGTCCCTTAGATAAATCACCTTAGGTTTTTTGGTTCTAATTTACAGAAAGTAGAACTCTGTAAATTCATTACTGGGAAAGATTGAGGCTTTGAATTGAACTGCATGAATTAAGAAAGGAAATCATTCTATGCCATTCAGGTTTCCTGCACCTATTTTTACAAACTCAGGCTTTGAGGAAGCTTCTTTTCTCCACTGCTCAATTTTTAAAATACTCCACCCCAAAGCAAAAATTTCCTATTGCATTTTAGAAAAAAAAATTTTTAAACAATTTTATGCTGTAATTAGAGTTTCTTGCGTTGCTGCCAACATTTTTCTTTTTACGCTTGAGAACATGTTAACTTGCAAAAAGTTCTTTTTCCTTTTACCAAATAATTTGGACATTCTTACAAAATGGTAAACAAACAAACAAAAACCTTTCCTATCAGGAACAATTTAGTCATAGAAGAATTCACTTTTTGCACTCTAGGTTTCTGCCTTTTTAAGTCAACAGCTGTTTAAACACCCACTAGATATAAAGGGGAGTTACTGGGAGAGAAAGATACTAGCAGCACATTTATTAAATATCATAAAAAATACAACGTATACTCACTATGAAACACCATTCTCTTGTGCACTTTGTGGTAGGAGCTGTTCTAAATGCCTTCCTTATATCAGCTCATTTAATTCTTATAACTCTCCCCTGTGGTAGACGCTGTTGTATTGAGATTTATGGAGGTGCAGCAAGATCCATTTCTCCAAGTTTAGCCAGGCTGGCTCAAGTCCACACCCTTAACTATGATACCTACATTGCACTACCTTTCAAAACTGGAAGCTGGGAGTTCCTGCTGTGATGCAACAGGATCGGCAGTGTCTCTGCGGCACCAGGACACAGGTTCGATCCCTGGCCCAGCATAGTGGGTCTAAGGCTCCGGTGTTGGCCGCAACTGTGGCATAGTTTGAAACTAAGGCTCAGATCTGATCCCTGGCCCAGGATCGCCTTAAGCCGTGGGGTGGCCAAAAAAGAAACAACAACCACAGAAACTGGAACCTGTACTTTTTTTTTTTTTTTTGGTAAAGTTGACTTTTGAAACACTTTGGGTATTGGTAAGAGAGCATTCTACCTTAAAGGATTTGGGAGAGAAAAGACACAGAGGCAAGAAATGGTGAGAAATCTAGTAGGAGTAGCTGGGCCTTTGGTTCAAGGAGACTGGGAAGGAACTTGACCTTGCTGTGCTGTCAGTTCATTCTTCTGTGCAGTGGGGCTGTTGGATTGAGGGCAGTCCACATGAAGTGCGTGCTTGCTACAAAGAAGAGCTCCGTGGGTGGTGGTAGGAGTGAGTAGAGTCAGAATGTGAGCTGGGCTTTAGGGAACAAGGTAGAGTTATCAACACAAGTTGGTGGAGGAGTTCCCTTCGTGCGGCTCTAGATAAAGGCAAAAAGACAAAAAATAAAAAAGTTGGTGGAGGAGGCGGGAAGACTGGGAGCACGTTCTTGTGTATCGGCGCCCACTTGAGCAGTGGAGGTGGTATCAGATCAAAGGGACCAGGAATGCCCAGGTAGGATGTTCTAGGTCAATAAAGCCCTAAACATTTGATATTCAAGAGTTAATGAAAAGCCTAGGGAGGAGTTCCCGTCGTGGCTCAGTGGTTAACGAATCCGACTAGGAACCATGCGGTTGCGGGTTCGATCCCTGGCCTCGCTCAGTGGGTTAAGGATCCGGCGTTGCTGTGAGCTGTGGCGTAGGTTGCAGACGCAGCTTGGATCCCGCGTTGCTGTGGCTGTGGTGTAGGCCGGTGGCTACAGCTCCTGTTAGACCCCTAGCCTGGGAACCTCCATATGCCGTGGGTGCGGCCCTACATAAGGCAAAAATGACAAAAAAAAAAAAAAAAAAAAAAAGCCTAGGGAAAGGAAGCATTTGCTTGGAGTTATCAAGCATTTTAAAACTGGTTTGCCCAGGTGAGGGGCCACCACCCTTCCCACCTCTGCCCGGTGGCACAGGGGCACCCAGCTGACTCCTGAAGAGCAGGCTTCCCATCGTTTGGCTACTTTACAAAAGCTTATGTGCTCGGAAATACGTTACGCCCCCCCCCCCCGCCGCCCCCGCCCCCGCCCCGTAATTCCCACGGTGCTGGCTTATTTGTTTCCTCTTGATTGTCACAGCAACCTTGTGAGTTAGGCAGGGCACTTGGCACGAGTCACCGCATTGCATGCCATGGAACCGAGTCTCTAAGAAGTCGAATGATTTAAGTTTTTTAAGTGGCAGAGCTGGGGGTGCGAAACCAGGCCCCTTGGCCTCTCCTTCCAGTACTCTTTCTGCCACACAATGTGTTTTTCTGTGGAGTCACGATCCTTTGATTAACACTTTCGTGTAAATGTTAAGAGCGCTGTGTTTTTCCGGCCTGGCCTTGTGTTGGCACTTGAACCATCACTCAGGTGTCGGGTGGCCATAGGATTCCAGTGAGACGATGATTCCAGAGTTCCTGCTGTGGCTCAGTGGAAATGAATCCATGAGAACGTAGGTTCAATCCCTGGCCTCGCTCAGTGGGTTAAGGGTCTGGTGTTACTGTGTGCTGTTGTGTAGGTTGCAGACTCCGCTCGGATCCTGCGTTGTCGTGGTGCAGGCCGGCAGCTACAGCTCCAGTCTGACTGCTAGCCTGGGAACTTCCTTATGCTGCGGGTGTGACCCTGAAACAAAAAAAGTTGATTCCAACTCACTTTTGGTGGCGGCAGCCCTGTGGCTTGTTCCGAGGCCTTTGACTTTGCTTCTGAAACCTCCATTCTTGCCACCTGCGATGACTCAAAAAAAAAAAAAAAAAATCCACATCCACACCCACTGTTTCCCTAGTGCCTTTGATCTCTGAGCCGGAGGTGTTGCTCCTCTTACCTGGCCACCTGCACACCCTGTTTGGTTGCCTTAAACCTTTTTCCCCATCGCTTGGCTCTCTCCTAACAGTCCGTAGTTGCACCCAGGCCCGTCCTGGTAGAAAGGACTAAATGGTCCCTTCCTTCCTCACTCATGTGTCTTCCTCTCATGACTTCTTTCTGTTCCCGACACAAGTCGGGAGCCCTGGAGTCAGAAGTAGGTAAACGTTCTGAGCATTCTCCTCTCCTCCCACCCACTCTCTGGACTCAGCGCAGGCTGATACCTCCACCGGGCGGCCCCTGGGGGCTCCTCCTGAGGGTACCAAGTGCTTTTTTTTTTTGCCTTTTATCGTTTTAGGGCCACACCCTTGGCATATGGAGGTTCCCAGGCTAGGGGTCTAACAGGAGCTGTAGCCGCCAGTCTTCGCCACAGCCACGGCAACGCAGGATCCGAGCCGCGTCTGCAACCTACACTATAGCTCATGGCAATGCTGTATCCTTAACCCACTGAGCGAGGCCAGGGATCGAACCCACAACCTCATGGTTCCTAGTCGGATTCGTTTCCGCTGAGCCACGACAGGAACTCCCCCAAGTGCTCTTGAGCATGGCCTCCTGGACCTCCTCGTGGCGACGACGCTGCTGACCACCAGCCCCACAAACACACCCGCCTTTGTTGTCTGGTCGTGCTTCCACTCCTTGGGACAGGCTTGCGTCTCCTCCAGGGGCTGCCCTTCCCGTCCCTTCCCCAAGGTCTGCCCTCTTCTCCTTCTGCAGCCTTTCCCTGGGTCTCTCAGCTGCACCTGAATCTTCAGCTGCTGAAATTCCGACGGCCCCCAAGCTGATTTTTCTAGGCTGAAATTCCTAAAAGTTTTCTGAGCTCTACAGCCTTTTATCCAGCTGTCCACTGGGCTTTTCTTGGGGGTGTGCAGTGGACTTCGTCCTGTCCGCCTTCCTCTTCACACACACACTGACCATTCTCCTTCCTGGTTACCCGTTTCAATGCCTTTTTGTCACCCCCTTTACCCATTCGACACCCCACTCCCACGGGGATTGCTTTGTAAATATCGGTTGAAAGTTTCTCCTTTTCTCCAGTCCTCACTGTCCCTTTGTAGTTGAACTTGTGATTACTCTCTGAAACTCTTTCAGCTTCCTTCTAACCTGTCTTCCTTCTTTTTTCTTTCAAACTGCCTGCCACGCTGTTCCACAAAAGAATTATTACATGAAATCCAGACCAAGTCAGCCTAGTTAAAGATTCTTCAGTACCTCTTCCTTGCCTTCAGGATAAAAATCTCCAGTTGCCTTCTTACCTGTCTCTGCAGGCTTGGGCTGTGACCTGCCTCCCCAGAAGCAGCATAGTCACCTGCACCTGCCCCTGCGCCGCCCCCCCCCTTTTTTTTTGCTTTTTAGGGCTGCCCTGTGGCATATAGAAGTTCCTAAGGCTAGAGTTCGAATTGGAGCTGTAGCTACTGGCCACAGCCACAGCAGTGCCAGATCCGAGCCACATCTGTGCTCTGTACCACGGCTCATGCCAGATCCTGAACCCACTGAACGAGGCCACAGATTGAACCCACCTCTTGGTGGGTTCATTACCACTGAGCCACGACAGGAACTCCAGACCCGGGCCCTTTAGAGAGGATCTTCTCCTGTGCTCACACCTCCGGTCTCAGCGCTTCTCCCGGCATCCTCTGTGTGTTTCTCCAGATGGTAAACACGTTGAGGATGGGGAGCCTTTGTCTCCTGTGCTTGTTCATCCTCTGTGTTTAGCACAAGGAGGATGAGGGCAGAAGAGTGATATTTCCTACGCTGTGCTCTGCCCGAGAATTCTTCCCCAATTCGCTTTGATCTAGAGTCTGAAAGATAATCTCTTATAAGTATTTGTTGGAGCAGAGGGGGAAAAACAGTTTGATGCGGGACTGATTTTCTATTTTGGGACACTTAGAATGGAAGCAGGCACTGAGTTTAGCAGTTTTTTAGAGGAATTGTTTGACTTACCATTTTTCAGCCCAAGTATTTCCCAGGTTACTTTAGGCATTTTTATATGTGGATTTGAAAATAAGCAGCCTAATCCGATTACTCTGTGTTCTTAGTAGAGTTCCAGCCCTAAATTGCTGTGCTTTTCAGTGTTGAGTTTAGAGATTAATCAGGTGGTTTTATGTACTATAAAAATTGGAGAGTAATGATTTTTATATACATGTATGTAGATGCTTTCCTCTCTATTAAGTAAGATACCAGATTTCCTTTAGTATATTTTGGGTTAAGGGGTTTTTGAAAAAACATATCAGTCGTCCTTATAATAAAATTGCTGTTAATCTCAGAGGAGTCTCAGTTTTAAATACTTTGCCATTGAATGATTCACATTTTTGGGAATGAGCCAACAGTTTTGGGTAGAGTCATTAACTCCTCTGGACCACTTGGGTATCATTAATTGGTATCCTGGTAACTTAAGAATTACTGACCCCGAAAATGCCCAACTGGCAACCTGGGTTTAATTTTCTAGTAAGATTAATTATCTAGCAGTAAAGAGTAAAACAGAAACACCAGGGTCCTTTATGTCCCTTACGGTCTTTCAGGATTCCAGTGAACTTGTTGCTAAGATGAGGGAAAACACTGGTGTGTTGTTCTGAACCTAATTGGGTCCTTTATTATGTTATGACTCACCTATAGTTCACAGATTCATTCCATGCAAGTCATATAAAATATCTGTGGTTTGTTCGGCCTCCTTGGTTCATGTTTCTAGAGATCTGTCAGGCCGCCTCAGCCAGTACCAGGCTTTGGCAGGAGCCTGTACAGCCAAGAGGAGACCCTCCCATGTCAGCAGCGAGGCTGCCTCAAGCTTTGTCCCCTCGGGCAGAGGGGCCTTTTCACAGTCTCACGGAGAGAGCTGAAGATGTCCATTCTGTAGATGGGGCTGAGCTTAGCATCAGAAGAGACTTTTCTCTTCTACATGAGCACGTTTCCCAGTCTTGTATTCCCTGTCTTGGCAGAGAAGGAAGCATTAAAGCCAGCACTGGAGGGCGCTCACGCCGAGGGGCAGTGTCTTAGACGGTGTGTTGATTGATTTAGTTGATCTGAAAATTAGTAGGTTTCATATTGAAATCTGGATTTTGATTTTTTTTTCTTCCCCCTTAAAATATTGGAAGCATTGGCAACATAGGACTTGCATTCCTGCAGAACAGTAGTTGGCTGGCCCTTTGGGCTGCACTCAGCCCTCCTGCGCCTTCCTGTCACCTGTCTGAGCCTGGTAAGGGTTATGATGCTCTCCCACCAGCATCCCTAGGCCTATGAAGCAAGGGCTGAGAAGCTAGACATGCCGAAGACATACCTTTTCAGAAGGATTTATAACACAGCTTGTCTGATGATAGCCAGTAAAAAGAGGTTGATTTTCAGGCCTTTAAATGAAAGTATATAAAGTAGGTCCTACTGGCTTCTTTTTTTTTTGCCTTTTATGTAGAGCCGCACCCACGGCATATGGAGGTTCCCAGGCTAGGGGTCTAACAGGAGCTGTAGCTGCCGGCCTTCGCCACAGCCACAGCAACGCGGGATCCGAGCCGCGTCTGCAACCTACACCACAGCTCACGGCAACACCGGATCCTTAACCCACTGAGCAAGGCCAGGGATTGAACCCGCAACCTCATCGTTCTTAGTCGGATTTGTTAACCACTGAGCCACAAAGGGAACTCCCCCTACTGGCTTCTTTTATCTTTTTGCCCCTGTTTCCAAATGTGCAGATGTTTCCCTATAAACCTTTAAATGTGTGATTCAGACACTTGTTTCTATTTTAGTTAAAAAAAAGCAAACCCTCGGTGTTAACCTACTTGACAGCTCTTTCCAAAAACCATGGAATATGGATTCTTAGCCTCCTTGTCACTGAGCAGAATTGTGCATGCTAAGCTTTTTTGTTGTTTTCTCTGTGTCTGATGAGGGGGTGGATTGACAGTATGTTCTTTTCCATTCTAAAATATTTTGGTTCTTTAAAAAAAAAAAAAGGATTCGAACTGTAGCAATTGAACTCCTGACGCTGTTTCCTAAGCAAGCCCATTAGCATATCCTTAAATACCTTTTATTCTAAATTACTTTTCTTGTTTTTATAGTGAATAATAGGAAGTTGGTTTTCAACACCCATTCAGCCAACAAGAGCTGCTTTCCTTCTTTTGATCTTAGCAATGTCTATATGTTTTTGTTTTTGTATTGTGAACAGCCTTTATTGGTTGCAGTAGGGAGGGCGGATACAACAGCTTGGCTCCTGGGGGTGGGGAGGGGCTCCAGAGACTCCAGTACATCCCCTCCCCCCAGGAGAGCTCATCTTAGCAATGCTGATCCTGTAGTTATATAGACAACTCATATTTAAGTTTCTTTTCTTTTTCTTTCTTTCTTTTTTTTTTTTTTTTTTTTTTTTTTTTTTTTTTTTTTTTTTTTTTTTTTTTTTGCTTTTTAGGGCCACGCCTGTTGCATATGGAGGTTTCCAGGCTAGGGGTCGAATTGTAGCTGTAGCCGCAGGCCTACACCACAACCACAGCCACACCAGATCCGAGCCCAGTCTTCGACCTACACCACAGCTTGCCGCAACGCCAGATCCTTAACCCACTGAGCGAGGCCAGGGATCGAACCCACGTCTTCATGGATCCTAGTCGGGTTCGTTAACCGCTGAGCCATGAAGGGAACACCTCCTGTTTAAGTTTCTATAGATTATGGGACTTGTAGGCATGTGGTTAAGAGCATGGATTTTGGATTAAGGAAGACTTGGGTTTGAATCTTGCCTTACCTTGAATTAGCTGTTAGACCATGGGCAGATTACTTAAATATTAAAAATTACAGCTCACACCTTAATTTCTTATCTGTCAAATGGAAACAAGAACAGAATCTTTCTCAAAGTAGTTTTCAGGTTTAAATAAGAAAATGTGAAACCCTTAGATCAGTGGCTAGCATGTAGTAAATATTAATAAGTAGCATCCGTATTACATCATGGTTATTATTTTACATCATTCACATCATTATTGTGACGCTATCTAAATGATGAATGAATGGAGTGGATTCATCTCCTTGCCTTGGCTTAGAACCTGAAATTTGAGTAGTCGAAAAGTTTTGAATACTAAGGTTTTAAGGAGATATTAAGTGGGAGGTAATATTTCTGATGGATGACGCTGTGGAGTCAGGACACCTGGGCTCCTTTAAGTGGACAGGTCTACCTGAGCCACAGGGTTGTTGGGAAAATGAAATGGGAAATATTTGCCTAGGCTCTAGTAGCCTAGGATATCCTGCGTTCCCTGGACAGTAAAAGCAAATTTACGCTGTGGAAAACGTGTGTATTACCCATCTTTGTGTTGTCTTTATTGATTTTACAACTATGCTTAGGAGTCACCAGGGTCTTTTGTAGTATCCTAATGTTTTGGGTTGGCGGATGGTGTTTCTCAGTTGTGTTGGTGAAGTAATGAGCTTCTGTGTCGTGCGTTTAATTTTGCTTGTGTTTGAAAATATGATGCTTTTGAAAATGAGACTTGAGTAAATATTGTGTGGCACTAACAAAGTATTCAGTCCCTGCTGTATTTCCATCCAGAATGCTGTCAGTTGTTGAGAGAACTAGAGGTGGGTTTCAGTTGTATCGGGGCATCATGAAACGTATGGAAAAAATGATGATTGTACTGAACTGCGCACGGTAGAGTGTTTTGTTAATAGTGTTAATTTTCTAGGTCATAGATCCGGTAAGGAAAGGCACGAGCAGAAGTGTTTACGTGTAATTTGCTGAGGCTTCCTGAGTCTTGTATAGAGGATGGGCCACCCTTGTATAAGCAGTTTACTCAAACACCAGTGTCCCAAGACGTTCGTTTGGCATCTGGTTTAAACACTGTCGATTAGCACATGAACTTCCAAAAGAGTATTTGGGTACCACTCTTTATTCTATGGCTGTATAATGTGAGTTAGAGAAATATCTATGCACCGTGCATCAAACCCAGGATTTCATAAACATTGCTACTTAGGATGAGGACAAGTGAAAAAGTGAGTTGATCTGAGAACTCTACCCAGTATTCCGTGACAATCTATGTGGGAAACGATTCTTAGAGAATGGATGTGTGTGTGTGTGTATGCATGACTGGGTTGCATTGTACAGCAGAAAGTATCACAGCCTTGTATATTAACTCTGCTTCAATAAAACCTAAAAAAATGAGTTGATCATAGGTCGATTTAAAAGAAATAGTACACGAAGTATTACAAAATAGTATCACTGTCAAGATGGTGTGGAAGGGAGTGAAGCTTGGGTAACACTGTTTTAAACGCTACTCTGAGTCATGAAGGAGAGAATTATGAAGTCAGAGATGGGCATTTTCACCGAATAAAAGCTTGATGCCTCAAGGTGACTTCAAATGTT
Source organism: Catagonus wagneri (assembly GCA_004024745.2). NCBI lineage: Eukaryota > Metazoa > Chordata > Mammalia > Artiodactyla > Tayassuidae > Catagonus > Catagonus wagneri. Next base: position 7,366,782 of record PVHT020000886.1, on the reverse strand, counting down.
TCTTTGTCTTCACTGGTGAAGGACCTTGTCATGCTTGAAAAATTGAATTTTATTATTTTCTTTCCCTATTCTTCCACCCCCTCCATCCAACTGGTGCTTAATAAATGTTTTTACTACTGACAGCTGTTACTGCTACTGCTGCTAATTGCCATATTGTAGGCAGTTTTGAGTGAGGAACATCTCTTTGAAGCCTTTTATGATACTGTGTGAAATATATTTCTGACTATGCTAGCAGGTTGTCTGCAAGTTATTAGACATGTAGGATTTGAAGGAGACTAAGGCTGGGCTCTGTTTGAACATTTTCAGGAGTGAAAACAGTAAAGCGGCCATAGATGTTCTTCTTTCCTTTGCATCTTTTTTTTTTTTCCCCTGCACCCATGGCCTACTGAAGTTCTGGGGCCAGGGATTGAATCCGAGCCACAGCAGTGACAACCCTGGGTCCCCAACCTTCTGTGCTACCAGGGAGCTCCCCATAGATTTTCTTAAGACTATCAAAATAGGGTAGAACCATCACTGCTGGTAATGAAGATATAGCTGATTTTGATAAGAGTACTACAGCCTGTCTTTTATTTTCCTTGTTTTGCAGACCTAATAATTATTTATTGATTGGCACTGTGGGATAGGTTGCGGCATTTATCCTTAAGAGCAGGTCTCATGCCAGAAGCCTCAAAATGAAGAAGACCTTCATTTTGAGCAGTGATGCTTGAGTAGTTGGTTAAATAAACCCCAGGGTTTGGCTTTCTAGTGGCCCACCATTGCCCCATAGATTGCCAAGCAACAGTCATGGAGAAGGGCAGTGCTAAATGACCAGTCCTTGCTTATTACTCTTGGGCCTGGAGCTCATCTCCGGGGAAGCTTTTTTGCACTTTCTCCTTGTCCCATAAATGGCTTGACATGAGGGTCTCCTGGAGGCAGTCTCAACCAAACCCTCAAGGCTTGTCAGCACTTGCCTCGTGGACAGCACCACAGCCCCTGCCCTGGCCCCCACCATCCTTCTCGTCCCCAGGGCCAAGGATCCCAGCCTGGGCAAATCACTGTATTTTCAACTCAGAATTTATTAGAAACATATCACAGACACAGGTGTCCAGTAGGTGATGGCTTTTTCAAACCTGCAGAGACTTGGACTGTTTAAGGATAAATCAGAGAATGGTACAAGCAAGGATTATACTATACAATTATGGAAAGATAGAGGTTGTTGTCATTCACTCTTTGAACATTCTTCTCCCTCATCCAGAAGAATTTTCCTAGATGTTCATTAATTAAAAAGTTGTGTTTGGGTGATAGGGTAGATAAGTGAGCAGTTTAGAAGGAAAGGAGAAAAAAAAAAAGGACTGAGACTTTTGTGTCACTGGTAAGGTTGGTATTTGATTACAAATGATGTCTGTATTTTATTGAGAAAGTACCGTGTACCAGGGGCTGTGCTTAAGCTGTAATTTCCATGCAGTGAACTTAATAGTTGGTCCCTGGCAGAGCGACGTCTAGAAGGAAGCTGGTCTCTCCAACTCAGAACCTTGCTCATCATCACTACTCTGCAAGGCCAGAACCTCCGAGGATGACTTGGATAGCTGAGATTTTTGAGAATTCCCCAATTTGCAAAGTCTGCACAAATTTCTCCCATAAACTGCAATAAAAAGCCTGGCTTTACAGGAATTAGTGTGTGCATCTTGAGCAAATAGTGGATGAAGAGTTACGATGAGAAGTGGGTTCTGAGGTGGGGCATGCGTGTTTGTAGCTAAGCAGGATTATGAATCCAAGTGTTTTATGGAATTTCAGGGCTATCGTTCAGTCCGGTCAAAGACCTTTGGATGTGTTTTTTGTGGCCATTAGTATTCCTCAGTCGTTCCTGCTTCTGTGAGCTGCAGGTAGAGACTTGGTGAGAGCAGCAAGTCAGCCTGCCCTTTGTAACGGGAACCCGGTTCCTATAAAATGTTTTTGAGAACATGTGTTTCTAATATGTCAAGGTTGGTTTGGCCAAAAGGAAAATTAGAGCCTGATTTGTTTAAAGGAACGAAAATATCTACATGCCAAAGTTTGAGTGCACGGAGCATAGTTCAGTTCTTAGTTAACTTTTAATGCATCTTAATCTGACTTGTATTTCCTGTTGATATGCTAGATAAAAAGTAAAATTATATGCAGAACATGTATACTACTAATAAAAAGTTTAATTTTTATTTTTTTCCTTGTGTATAAAATTATAATAATATGAACTTCTTTTAGTGCTGCAGAGTAACCTCTGTAAAATCCTAGGACAACTATGTTGAGGGACGCATAAAACAACTTAAGACGCTTAAGGTCATTTGTTTTGAAGTTCATGATGTTGGAATTACTTAAATTTTTGGTCTCTAGGCTGCTTAGGTTCCTTTGCTGTTGATCTGTGTCTGTGTGTGCCTGTGTCTATTTTTGTATTTTTGTTTATGAGGTTGGGCTATACTGTGAGCATGAAAATTGCCCTACTTCCTCCATGAATACATTGCCGTTATAATTTATCAACAGGTATTTACACGTAACACCTGGAGATAGAAATCATTATATAGAAAATTTCGAACTATATGGGATTTTTCATTCAGACACATCCACAGGTGTAAATGCAAACACACTACTTATCAGGTGGGGCTTAATAGGAATGCCTGCTGGGCTTAAGCGTTTTGAATCCTGTAGAATTTTATATCGACCTTCAAAGCTAAGTGAAGATTAAACCACTTGGGGGGTTCCTGCATCCCTGGTTTTGCGAGGAGATGGGAAGAGTGGAGGATTGCCCGTTCCGTAAAGCCGTCTGTGTTTTTAAAACTATGAGCGCGGTGCTTTGCACAAGTCAAAACTGCCAAAGGGACAGATGTTGCCAATTTCAAATGTACAGGGGGAAGGCAAACATTGCTAAGCAACGGTGTACTTGAGAGAGCATTTTTAGGAGCAGAGCCAGGGGACCTGTGCCTGGGAGCGCTCGCTGCTTCTTATGGCTCAGTACGAGGGAAGAGATTAAAAGTTCTTTCCTGTCAGGGCTGCCATTGCAGCTGCCAGCACAAAAGACAGTGACCCAGTGGCACCGATTAGGGCTGGCCAGGGGATGTGTGGAAACAGGAGAGCCTTTTTGCCATGTAGGAAGGCAGTAAGACATGTTCACCGAGGTAAGTGCCCCGGTGTACAGCGGCCCCACAGTAAGTACCAGGAAGAGCGAGCTGAGCTTCAGGTGAAGAAGATGAGGCCCCACAGGAGAGCCGCTCTGTCCCCCTTCCCTCTCTTTCCTTCCTCTTTCCCTTCCCCTGTCCCCTTCCTTCCCTCCATTTCCTCTTTTCCTCCCCTGTTAGGGGCTAACGTCAAAGAAGAGAAGGATCGGAATAGCCTCCGAAGTTCAGCGCTGCTGTGTATGTGACCTGACAAACAAGGTAAATAAGCTTTTTAGCCACCGGCATTCAGCCCCTCCCATGTCCCCTCCCTTGGTATACACTTGATAGGTAACAGACAGGTGGTGCGGTGTGGCTTTTTTTCCTTTTGGCTGCCACCAGGGACTTGGAATACCTCTTGAGATTTGCATGGTTGTTGGTTTGGATTATGAATTTTCCTTTCTCTCCCTCTCTGTTGTCTTCTAATGAAATAATGGAGTGAGGGCAGAGAATGGTATAGCTTTGTATCTGTCCCAAATCACAGCCTATTTTTGATAGTGCGTTTTAAGGAAATTAAGAACATGTTTAAGATAAGCGATTTCTTACTATTCAGATAATTTTGTCCCTCTTTCAAACTCTGGGTCTTGAACCTCTGGATCGCTTGGCAAATATTGATGGTTTCTTTTGTCTTCCTAAAGTGAAGGTACACATCAAAGAGGTTGGCAGCATCAAGGCTTAAATATGTGTGTATACATGTGTACCCTCTCCCAGCCCCCACTCCCTCTTGGCTTTTATTTCTTTGTTTTTGTTTTTCAGCAGACAAATGGAATTTAAATCAAATGTAAAAGATTGTGGTGCTCCTACCCAAGTTTTAACCTATAAGTAGCATTGATGGCCACTAGCCTGGAAATATTTAGAAGTAATTTTATTTCAGTGCAAGCAAGTGTAGTAGATAAATTTTAAGTCCTTGTAGCTTTGCTTATGGTGCTCATTAATTTCTTCGGCATAGTTTGTGGTCACATAGTCTGACTCTATCTGGGTTGTAAATTTAAGTGATGAAAGGCTAATTAGAGAAGATGATAGTATTTCCTTTTATTTTTTTCCCCTCTCAAAAAATAGGATTTGTTTACTTTAAAGTTCAGCAGTAGAGAATCGTTGGGCAGCCACAAGAGAGCTCAAATCGGGCAGAAGTAATGAGAAAGCTGGGAGAACCCTCGAGTTATTGTAATGCAAACTCTTCACTGATTGATTTGAATTTAGGTTATGCCTCTTGGCTTTGTGAAGTAGGAACTATACCATAGAATGAGTTGGAGATCTGTTATCACAGGTTTAGGAAGCAATAGAGTTTTCTAGTGATGCATGTCCATCACATTTGTTTGTGTTCTGGTCAAGTCTAGAAGAAAGTGGTTTATTTGTCCTACAAAAACGTTTTGAGACAGTTTTATTAAGAAAACAACTTATCGACGTTAAGATGTTTCTTAAATGTCTTACTTATGGCCGTTCTCTTGTGGTGCAGCAGGTTAAGGATCTGCTGTTGTCACCGTAGAAGCTTGGGTCTCTGCTGTGGCACGGGTTTGATCCCTGGCTCGGGAACTTCCCTGTGCCACAGATGCAGGCCCCCTGCCCAAAAATAATCGTACTCGGTGGGTTAAGGATCTGGTGTTGCTGTGAGCTGTGGTGTAGTTCACAGACATGGCTCGGGTCTGGCATTGCTGTGGCTGTGGCATAGGCCGGCAGCTGCAGCTTTGATTCGACCCCTAGTCTGAGAACCTGCAGATGTGGCCCTAAAAAGCAAACAAGCAGACAAAAAAACCCAATGGATGAAAGAGATCAGAGTGACTTACCTGCCCAGGAGTCGATGGAAAACTTTTCGGGTTCATTTAATGCTGCTCGGTAGACAGCATTTATTTCAATGATATCAATAATACTACCTATTTTTACAAAGGATTTGGCTACAGTTAAAGAACTTTTAAGTTTATTTATTCATCTTTTTAATGGCCTGAGCCCCCGCCCTCCTCCAGACTGGCAGTGTGATTATGATAATGTCAGGACAGGAGTCTTTTCCCCGGCAGGCGTGGACCAGCTGTGTGGCAGTCAGAAGGGCCCCAGTGGGCTCGGGGTACAACTGAGGTATCATTTACTGGATGGGCCCTCCCGTGTTTTAAAGGCAGTTTCCAAGAGGAGTTGCTTTTGTCTTTCCTGTTAGAATGAAGGCCTATTTTTCATATCGTCTCTCCTCTGGCATCTAGAGTCTGCATTCTAGAAAAGCTAGAAGGAAAAGGAGAAAGCAGGCATATCAGTAAATGTAAAACGATTGGGAGTTACGACAAATGTGGTTGAGTTATATACTGTGCCTTACAACACTCAGAAAGTTGGAGTCTTGGGTCGTGGGCTCTGGATTACAGTAGTCAAAAGAATACTTTTAAAACTTTATTGCATGTGTGTGTCAGTGTGGGAGGAGAATGAGAGAGAGAGTCAGATGGACCGAGAGAAATATACTGAGATGGAAAAAGATGTGTGGAGAGGCACTAGCTGCTGCGTGCTTGCAGAATGGGTGTAAATTGTTGTTTCCTACTGTAACTTTTGGAATTGTGGTCTGTGTACTGTGCGATAGGATCACGGGAGCTGGACTATGAATGCTTAATGCTTTTAAATTCAGCAACTATTAGAGTTCATTATTTTACAAGCCAAGAAAGTTTTCTACTTGGCACATATCGAATATTTAGATTTAAAATAAATTCAGGAGTAGTTCTTTTTATATTTATCTAGTCTGCCCCTTATAAAATAAAACCAATACTGGCACTTGTTGAGTGATTATTTGTTCACAACTTTGTTATTAAACACATTTTCCCTTTTACCAGTTCAGTAAGTCTCTAAGAGAGGAACTTTCCTGGAAGTCTCATGCAATTTGCCTATACTTTCAGATCAAACTGACAAAGATAATTCAGGGAAAGGAAATTATTATGAAATCTTTCTTGAAATCTATCCTGAGAGTCAGTAGCATTAGCAGCTTTTTTTTTTTTTCTCTAAAAAGAATCTGGTTTTTAAAAAATAGAAAAGCAAAATAGGTGCTCTTTGGTAGGATGAATTAGGAGATTGAGGACAGTCTTAATGTTATGTTAACATGGATTATTTCTGGAATGTTCTTTTGGCACTTTTTCTAGATCCTGGCAAGTAACATGTTTGTTACCCAACGTTAAAGACCCCCTCCCCCCCCAAAAAAGATATTTACTTATTCAGAATTAAGATATAAAGGGCAAGGCTGTCTTTATTTGCCTTCTCACTTCTGTGTTTATTATAGTATCAGTAATCCCCAGGGTAGTTTGTAGCTCAAGATTGTTTCCTCAGAGTATATATGCCTCTAGCCTACTGCTTCAGTAATCCCCCCGCTGTTCTGGTTTTTGTTTTTAAAAATCATGATGCCAGGAGACAGACAACCAACACCTAGCCCAGGGGGGACTGTTGAGATGACTGCTGGAATAAACCCAGGATAAAATCTTTATGTCCTTTTAGACAAAATGTGGATTAAATGGCTTATCTTATTCATATGACTTCAGTTCCTTTCAGCCTCATCCAGAAACTGATGGAAAGTTTTTTTTTTCTTTTTCCTGGTGCCTCTATAATCTTTGCTTATGTCCAGCTGTAAGGAATGTCCAGGCACCATATGGAACACAGAATTGGACATGGTTCCTGGACATTGTTTGCTACTTAAATTGGATAGACATGTACACTCAAAACGGAACAGTAATACAGGTTTATGCATCTATAAATCCTGTCCTGGTTGACAAAGTAATTTAGTAGTGTTGTTTTAGACTCAGAACCATCACTTAATATGATTTGTGAGACAGCACTGTGTGTGTGTGTGTGTGTGTAGCAGGGTTGGCAGTGGAGTTAAGCATAAGCATGGTCACAAAACACCATCACACTTAACGGTTTCACACCCTCCCTGCAGTGATATATTTTAATTGAAAGACTGTTCATGCTTTTGCCAATTAATATACCCACGCAAAAATAAAAATTAAATTTCTCTTAAAAAACCCCTGAGGGTTGTTTCAGTGAGTAGAACTGGTCGTGGAAAGGGAGCTACCGCATACAGTTTGGGCCGTCTGAAAGAACTTGTCAGGTTATCATCTCTGGCTTGGAACTGGTGTCTAGACTTCTTCTTTGCGATGATGCCTCTTTTCTTTTTTTGAAACAGTGCCTTTTTAGCTAGTCCTACTAAATCGTTCGTGGTTGCTACACCCACAACAGGCTTCGTGGGGTTTCATGTGCTCTCTCATCCAAGGCGCAGTGTTTTCGAATCTTAGACCGTTGGAGATTTCTGATTCCTAATTACACAGCGAGTGGTAATGGTTCACAGTCAAAAATCAGAAAGTTGGTGAAGAACTGATATCAGACACATTTACTGTCAAACAGCAGGAGGTTTTTTTCTGTTCGTTTTTCATCCAGGTACTTCATTTTTAGGTCTATTTAAAACCTGTCTCGAGTATACCCCACCCCATATAACTTTGACACTAAGAAGTTAGTCGACATGTTGTCATAAAGAATATTTACTGAAAACACTTCTTCGTATATGCAGCCACATAGTGTTTTAAAAAAACAAAAACTCTTTCATGTGACTCTACACAAGCCTTGAAAATATATTAAAATTTATATAATTTATGAAAATATTTATATAATATTATAAAGATATGTTAAAATTTATACATGCATGTGATCTCAGGAAATGTAATAAATGAAACCAGCACTTTTATTACTCTCCTCATAGTCATTTGTATGATTTTATAAAATTCATGTTTATAATTATAGAGGTGGAGAACAGCTCCTCACTGTTCTTATTTTTATTTATTTAAATCAGATCTTAAGAACTAGACCCTAGGTTTCATAATTTAAAAATGCCTTCTTTTAATAGAGAACAAACCAGGATTTCTAGAATATTTTTGAGTAGTTCAGTTAATACAAATTATGAGCTTTTATAAATCCTTAAAAAATAAATTCTTTATGACACTAACTAAAGCAAATTGCTTCCCTGGTAAAATCAAAGTGACTGGAAAGGAATAATAAACTCTAGTTACTCGTATTGATTTTTAAAGTACCTGTAGTTCAAAATACTTTTTCCTGTAAGGTTTTGTAAGTTTCAGCAATGATGTTTAAGGGGCTTGTTTTTGTTTTCATTTTCTCTCTTTTTTCTTTTTTCTTTAGCTGCTGAAAGACAAGGAGATTTCATAGTTTGCCTGTAAAGGAATGATTTACCTGAAGGTGAACTTTAAAAAGATTTAGGGATATTAGCTGTCATTTAATAAATGAACTAGGGTGCTAGCACATCTTCCAAGCTTCCAATGTCCTCTTTCCACATTTATCCTGGGGTATTTCTTCATCATCTGTCTCAAGGAGATACACTCTTCCTTTGCCCCAGCCAGGCACACCCAGTGTCAGCAGTCATGGTCTGATGTTACTACCACATCGGAAACTTTGCTCTCTGAGAAATTCACGCCCCCCAAATTACACGTAGGCCACTACTCCTTGGGTGAAAAACGTCTGATTGGGTTGGTGGTGGTGATAGAATTTCATTATTTTTAGTTGAAGATGTCTGTATCTTAACAACCTTGTCCTGTGGTGTGGCCCAGAGCTTTTGCAAATTTAAACAAACATACATTGCTTCCATTATATAAGAAAAAAAAAATGGAGAATTCACTATAAAATACTCGAGAAAAACTTTCTGGCCAGGTTACTTTTGTGAATGCTGTCAGAGATGCCACGAGATGGCAAAATCCAGTACATTCAATTTGCAAATACTTAACATCTTTGCCTTAGTCCAGAATTTTGCCAAGACCGTGGGAGGTGCCGAATGAACACCCCCCAGTCCCCGCCAGTAGGAAGCCAGGCTGGGGGAGACAGAACGCCATGGGTTACCATTTGGAGTCGAAGGTGGATCGAGAGTCAAGGGTCAAGGAAGACTTCCGGGAAAGGGCAGCCACTGTGTATGACACCCCTGTTTCCACACCGTGCTCCCTTCTCTAGATCCTCCAACACAAGCAGAATTGCCTGGTCTTCCACAGTAAAGTTTTGTTGGACGATAGCTGTGGGTGATCTGCAGGTTGCTCATCGTTTAAAGTAATCTTGTCCTTTATCAATCTCTTTCCTCCTCTCCTTGAAACAACTGTGGAGATGTCTGCAGTTAGCATAACATTAATTGTGGGAGCCTCCATGCCTGACAGACGCGTTTGGCATTAAAAAGAGGCTTCCAAGGGTCATCCTTTGCTACATATAGGAGCTTATCACTTACCAAACAAACACCTTGCTTTATTTGAAAATATCTGGGGAGAGATAGAGGGTATTTAAATTTTTGACAGTTAAAATTGGTTTGCAGTTAGTATTATATACATCTATTCATTCATCTGGCAGAAAACCATGACGGTGTCTTACTCTGTTTTTTGACCCGTTTTCCTTCCTTCCATATCAACAGTCTTTAGCTTTCTTATTTTTCCTTCTTTTTATGTATACGTGTGTCCATAAGTCTGCCCGGGGATTTAAAAAATTCCTACCTAAATGCTGGTTGTGGAAGTAGACATTTAGGCAGCTGCCCTGAGGGCAGGACACTTCTGCAGAGGTGATACTGCTGGCACCCGTGCCTCTTCCAGCCTGAGAAGGCACACCCAGGCCCTGTGTGCCAGTTCTTGGAAAAGGCCTAGCTGTTTAGGTTACGTGTATTCACAGAATAATTTTATGTCAAAACCTTGCTCAGGCAGGCCTTTTGCTTTCCTCCTCTAATCTGTCTCTAAGAAATGCTGATTATGGCATCTTCATGATAAATGCTTGGAAATATTTAGCTTTAACATGCATGGTCTTATTTCTTCTTTACAACAATCCTATGAGGCTTTGTGTACGTCAGATGTATCTGCCCAGTGTTTAAGCCTGATTGATGGAAAATAGAACCTGCCCCCCGCCCCCCCAAACAACTGCATCTCTTTCCAGGTCTTTGTAGTGGTCTAGTTTGGGAAACAGGAGTGAACTGGCCAGCAAATACTGGGACAGACCTTGGCAGCAAGTCCTGGGTTTCCCCAGGGGTACCTCGTAGGAAGGGTGACTGCAGATCTGGGAAGAGTTCAGTGACTGAGTATCCAACAGGGCAAGCCCAGAGCCCCAAGGAGGGAGCTGGGACAGTTCACAAAGATGTGTGTTTGGGAGAAGGAAAGCCACATACCAGAAAGCTAATAGTAAATGCAAATGTGGCAAGAGGCCTGAGGAAAAACTGCTATCCCTGTATTTAAAAATCTCACCCTGATGGCTGTGTTTTGCTTTATGACTAGATTGTGTATTTCGTAATGCAGACTGTAAAAGGTAAAAAGGGACACAGTGGAAATCTTCCCCTTACGCTCACCCTTTAGCTATTTTAGTTTTCCCTTCTAGAAGGAGTCAATGTTACAGGTTTCTCGTGTGTTATTCCCAGTAGTATTTTATGCATAATAACTAATTCGACATACTCGTTTTTTTTTTTTTTTTTTTTTTTTTTTTTGGTGTGTGTTTCTGTCCTTTTATGGCCACACCTGCGGCATATGGAGGTTCCCAGGCTAGGGGTCTAATCAGAGCTGTAGCCACCAGCCTACACCACAGCCACAGCAACGCCAGATCCGAGCCTCGTCTGCAACCTACACCACAGCTCACGGCAACGCCGGATCCTTAACCTAGTGAGCGAGGCCAGGGATCGAACCCGCAACCTCATGGTTCCTAGTCAGATTCGTTAACCACTGTTCCACGACGGGAACTCCTACTTGTTTTTTTTTCTGATGTCACCTTTTCATTTATTCAAATCCCGGCATGTACTGCACCTGTTTTTTCCCCCTCCCTCTTTACAGTGTTTCTGGGAGGTGACCCGAATCAGTGCAGGAAGACCGCCCTCACCCTTTGTCATGGCAGTGTAGTATTCTGCATAAGGGGCACGTACCGCAGTTCTCTTAGCCAGTTACCTCTAGATGGGCGTTTCGATTTTTCCCAGTACCTCAGTTTTGCAAACCGAACGGAAGGGAGCAACTTTGAGTACCTGTCCTTCTCTTTGTGCACATGGGAGTTGGTGCTAGAGGTCAAACTGCTGGGTCAGAGGATGGGGAATTAGAATTCGGTGACTTTTACCAAATTGCTGTCTTTCCTCCTGCCCAGCACCGTATTTGAGTGCCCGTTTCCCCACGTTTAGCTCGTAGACACATTATGGTCAGTCTTTCTTTTTTCGTGTCTTGCCAATCTGATATGGGAGAAATAGCTTCTAAGAGTAGTCTGAATGTTTTGAAGGAGAAAACACCACCAAAACAGTTGCCTTTTCGTCCCTAGTATGTTGATTTCTGTGTAGTTCGTTCATCGAGATGCTGGCCTACGAGTCAGATGAGCCACCACCTTTAGAAATTCTCCGAAGCTCTAAATATCGGAAATTTATTTTGCCGTCCTGAGTTCTGAGGCCGAAAACCACACCAGCAAATGTTTATCGGTGGCCCATGTGTGAAGGGGTGTGTGACTGGGGATTCGGCAGGGCAGCGTCCGTCCTGCTGTCGGGGAGCTTGTCATCTGGAACTTGTCAGAGATGCTGCACCGGGAGGCACTTGGCCAGGGAAGGTCAGGCAGCTGTGGGGGCGCACGCGCAGCTTCGGGAGTGAGGGAATCGGATGTTTTCCCAAAGAGGGACTTTAATCTGCAGCCCCAGGTCTGAGCAGGAGTTTTGCCCACACAGGTGGGAGAGGGACCGGGCTCCAGGTGGGGGCAGCACAGAGTGTGGCTTCTCCAGCCAGATGGGGAGAGATGAGTGGCAAGTAGATGATACAGCCTGAACCACAGTCCAAAAGGCGGCATACATTTGAAGGAAAAGGGCACGGGCATTTGTTTTAAATCTTTTAATATGTAAACGAATAGAGAACCTATTGGGGTTTTTTGGGGGGTGGGGGGTGGCCATGGTTGCTGCCCTCTGGCATGTGGAATTCTCAGGCCAGGGATCTGTTCCGAGCCACAGTGTTGACCTAAGCTGCAGCTGTGGCAACGCCAGATCCTTAACCCACGGTGCCGGACTGGGGGTCGAATCTACGTCCCAGCCCTCCCAAGGTGCCGCTGATACTTTGCACCACAGCGGGAGCTCTGCCTGTTGGGGTTTCTTGAAAAGCTGTCCCACCCGCAAAGACTGCTTTGGTCACGTTGGCCCTGTGTATTTACTTCACGTATCAGTGCCTCCCAAACTTGATCACGTTTCACATTTGACCTTCATACCCAGCCTGTGGAGCGGGTAGGGTGGTCGTTTTCTCCCCGTATTGCTGTGAGGCCATGGTGCTGGAGAAGCTGAATCTTTGCCAGCCTTGCAAGAGCCAGCCCGAGAATCCCAGATCTGCGGGCTTCCTTCCTCAGCAAGCGGCCTCTGCGCTCCCTGCAGTTCTGGTTGGTGATAACTAAGCCTTTTTGAGAACAGCATTGTTGTAAAAGTGCTGCTCTGGTGAAACCTGAGACACTTAAAACACAGTATTGCCGGAGCCTCCTGGCCTCGGTGGTGAGGCAGATTTCCTCCGTCCGGCTCTCTTTCGGTTATTAAAACAAAGGGTGTCATACTTAGAAGACATTTACTCACCTATTTTATTTTAGCGTCCTTGCCCCTCCTTAGGATTGCGCAATGTCAGTCCAGGAGGAGACGTCCGACCGAGGCCGGCATCGCTGCCGTTTCTGGCCTCGGGTCCCGTGGTAGTAAGAGGCAGTCAAGTCTGAATACCAACTGCTTTGCACAGACACGCACGCAACGGTACTCTTTTAAACATGGTTTTGGTCACGCATATGGCAACTGAGACCATACCCCCTCTTCAGATACAGATATATTTGTCTTCTGCCTGAAGTTGAGGGTTTTGGAAAAGTAGTTTAGCAATAACACGAAGCGAGGCTCAGTCACTTGAGAGTGTGGTTGTGACCTTGGGCTTGTAACTTCATTTCTTTAGAATTCAACCTCATTTAGCATTCCCTGGCGGCCTAGTGGTTGAGGATCCGGCATTGTCACTGCTGTGTCACAGGCTTGATTCCTGGCCTGTGGACTTCCTCGTGCCAAGGGCGTGACCAAAAAAAAAAAAAAAAGAAATTCTCATTTTATTTTCTTTTATCATGCTATAGCTGTACCCGTGGCCTATGGAAGTTCCTGGGCCAGGGATTGAATCCGAGCCACAGCTGTGACCTACAATGCAGCTGTGGTGACAATAACTGATCCTTGAACCCACTGCGCTAGACTGGGAACCGAATCTGCACCTCCACAGCCACGTGAGCTGCTGTAGTCTGAGTTTTTAACCCACTGTGCCAGGACGGGAACTCTTCAATCTCATTTTAAAAACTGGGGTAATACCCAGAGATTGCTGTGAGAATTAAATGGCACATTATACAGAATTCCTCAGGTTTTTATTTCACTCTTCAATGTCTGTAATAAGGCATGTATCTATAGTCGATGAGTACATTCATTGCCTTAGCTTCTCCCCCACCCCACCAAGCTAATGATGGTGCATCTTGCGATAGATGGCATCAGATGGAGGCAGTAATAGCTTGAAAAGAGTTTAACGCAATATTGAATACAATATGTGTTCAATAAGTAGCTACTGTCATTCTTTAATTGAATAGGACTGTGGTTCCTGTGCCGAGGCCGTACCCCATGGGGAGGTGAGGCCTTCACTGGGAGGTCCGTCTACACACAGGACACCAGATGTGTGAGGGAGCCGAGCTGCTCTCCTCTGGGAACCTAGATGTGAGGGTGGGAGACAGCAGTGCCATTTGCGGTTGAACGTGCTAAAGTCAGGTCTCCGCCACTGGGGGGGAGCTAGACAGGGAAGGACCTGCAAACCAGAGCTCCTGGATCCACACAGTTAGCATGGATTTTTGTTGCTGCTGCTGTTTCTCATCTCTCCTTCTTTGAGGAAGTCGCACCTAAAGAGCTCCAGCCTTAACTTGGCCGGGCTTCAGAGAGGCTGATTGTTTACTCTTTGGCCTCAGTGTTAAAGACAGAGCCTGGCTTCCCTGAGCAGGAGTGGCCCTGCTCAGCTGGAGACCCTGTGGGGAAAGTGGATTTTAAGGAGAGGGATTAAGCCATAATGGTTTGTTGAACTACCCCTCCCTTTTTGGAAAGTCTCCTTCCAGTGGCAGACTTGGAGGTGCCAAGTTGTACCTTTTAAAACAAGACAGCCTGTCCTTACAGATCTTTCTCTGCAAACACAGCTGTAATAACTACTGTACTCTGTCTAGTTTAAGAGCCTTTAATTTGTGTCAGAGAAGAGATAGGAATCTCAGGTAGATGGGACATAAAATGGGCTCGTACCCTACAGACTCTTGTAACCACCCCTCTTCAGTAATGCTTTCAAGCATGTCTTGGTACCCACAGAAGTATTTAAGGGTCAAGGGCATTAACTCGAACTCTCACTTCATCTCAAATGGCTCAGTGTTGATGTGCGCAAGGGCGGGTTGGGAGAAAGAGGAGGGGAAAGAAAAATATAAAGCAAATGTGGTAGGGTGCCAACATTTCTAAAGTTCCATTACATGAGAGGAATCAGGACTAAAGAAATTTTTTCTGTATAGCTTATTGTTGATTCGTATCAAAGTAATCATTGGGGAATCTGAGTGAAGGGTTTGTGGGAATTTCTTTTACTATTTTTGTTTTTCCGTTGTTATGACATTAGTTCCAAAGAAAAAGTTGAAAACACCTTGAGCACCTTTTCATGCAAGCACATGTATTTGCATTAATTTATGTATATATTTTATGCACAGCATACTGCTGTCTGGGTGCCCTTAAAGATCGTTAGCTGGATTCTGTTGTTGGGCATTTGATCATTTCCAGTTATTTGCCATTAGAAACTGGGCTGCTTGGAGATCTTTAAATTTGATATGTCCTCCGGTATTTGAAATGGAATTCCTGCACCCCTTTGAAATACCCCACTTTCATAATGGACCTGGCATGAAAATTCACAGTACAATAACAAGTAATGCTTGAATCTTAGACCTTAGTTAGAATTCTAAATGGGTTAAATGGCAATTGTTTAGCAACATTTATTTTACCCTGATACTAATAAACGATAAGCAATAGAAAAAATTTCTTTAGTTCTGGTTCATTTCATTTAATAGAACTGTAGGGAGTTCCATCATGGCTCAACAGTAACGAACCTGACTAGTATGCATGAGGACGCCGGTTCGATCCCTGGCCTCGCTCAGTGGGTTAAGGATCCAGCATTACCGTGGGCTGTGGTTTAAGCCGCAGACGTGGCTTGGATCTGGCATTGTTGTGGCTGGCAGCTACAAGCTCTGATCCAGCCCCTAGCCTGGGAACGTCCATCTGCTCGGGTTCAGCCCTAAAAAGCAAAAGCAAAAAAAAGGGAATTTTAGAAAAAACACGAATCTTTTAGTGACATGAAACATCTTGGCTGAGTGTTGAGGGCTTAAGTAATAATGAAGATCAGAAAGTCAGTGTCCTGAGGTTACAACTTTCTGACCTCATTCTGTTGGAAGCAGTGGGTAAATCTTTTTTTTTTTTTTGCCCTCGATCCAACTGTGCCTCACTCTTTTGTTGATTGCCAGATATTTTAATTGGATTCCCATTCTCATTGCAGCAGCAGATAGGACGAGGGGACTTGTGACCCGAGTCAGTAGTCATATGCTCTGTTCCGCTGATTCACTTTCAACTCCTAATTGTTATTTTTGCTAATGACGCATGGGAAGAATTAAAACCGGGGGACATAATTACATCTTACCCTCAGTTCAAAACAGCATTCATTTCTCTTTCTGACATTTATGCTAAAATATTTGGTTACAAATATTTGGTCCAGTTTTTAGGCATTCCTTTATAGTCTTGAAAAACAAAAATTGGGTAAGCCAGTCCTGTTGTTGACATGCATTGTGCCTAAAGGCAGGCTCGATAGGGCCAGCAGATGAAGAGGGTACCCTTGGTTCTTTAGTTATACCTCATCAGTTCCAGAGCCCCGCTCAAAAGTAGCAAACTGAAAATATTTTTATAAAACCATCTCCACGAAATGTGCATATTTTAAAACCAGACCCAGATGGGTCAAATTGCATTTGAATGTTGACGCATCCATTAGCTTCAATTCCAGCAGTGCATGAATGCTCTTTTCCTTAGAGAAACTGGAGTGAGAGAAATGCCGAATTCACAAGCACTAGATCAGTACACAAGTTAGAAACGAGAGTCGGGAGAAGAACCCTTTCCATCTCCACTCTGGCTGGGAGGCAAGCATTGGACTGGTCAACTGAAAGAGCAGTGCTTTCTGCCCCACGGGGCAGGAGCGGGAGGGGTTTGCGCTGTGTCGGATTTGCCCAGGCCCTGACATGGAGCGGAAGTTGCTATTCCATTGAAAGCTGTGAAGTTAGGGGATTTCTCCATCCTCTAGTTAAGGAAAAGTTTTTTTTTTTTTTTTTTTTTTTTAAGATGTAACTTTTGGAGTTCTCTTCGTGTCTCAGTGGTTAACGAATCCGACTAAGAACCATGAGGTTGCAGATTCGATCCCTGGCCTTGCTCAGTGGGTTAAGGATCCGGTGTTGCTGGGAGCTGTGGTGTAGGTCGCAGATGCGGCTCGGAACCCACGTTGCTGTGGCTGCGGTGAAGGTCGGCAGCTACAGCTCCTGTTAGACCCCTAGCCTGGGAACCTCCATATGCCACAGGTGTGGCTCTAGATAAAGGCAAAAAGACAAAAAAAAAAAGTGTAACTTTTCCATTTTCTTTGTAGTCACAAATGGGAAGACTGCAAAATGGCATTTCCTACATAGACACTCTCTGTGGTTGTGATACCAGCAGCGGCAGCTCTCATTTGTTGATCTGGGTAGTAAGCAACAGGTAGACCTTGTGGATCTTTCCTCCAAGGCCGTAGGGCCTTTCTCTGGGGAAGTGGGGCGTGTGTGTGTGTGTACACATGTGCGTATACACGGATGTGTGCATGTAGAAGATGAAAATGCTGACTTGAAGCAGGGCTAGAGACATTCAACTTTAAAATGAATTTTTGGCAGGTTAAAATATTACCCCTCAAAATCTGTCAGGGACTGGATATTGGCCTCCTTACTGTGGGCTCAATCAAATGCTTGTCTTTGTGTTCATTTCACTGGGCTACCTGGACAGGTGTGACTGGAAGCAGCAAACTTAACACAGGTTTGTTTGCCTCTCCCTTTATCTGTTATGCTCCTAGATTTATTAATACACCTATTTTCCATCAGAAACTTTTGACCTAGGGCCATCATTAGTCTGCCATTATTTCCAGTGGGGCTGTTTCTTCCACATCAGGTTAATCATCTAAAAAGTGAGGTTCCCCACACTTAGCTAGTAAAAGTGAGCCCTGAAGTGGTTCTATATACAAGAGTGTTGTACAATTAATACCAGCTCTCAGGTTGTTTTTTTGTTTGTGTGCTAATCTTTTTGTTGCTTTTTCCTTTCAGCAGACCTACTCCAATGAAGTCCATTGTGTTGAAGAAATTCTGAAGGTGAGGTTATTGTCACTATTTTTCATTTGAAATATTTAAGTAGGCAGATGGTCATTTTTTTTTTTTTTGACTTTAGCGTGAACAGTTACCATTCCAAACCCCTTTAAATCAGTACCGCCCTCCCGCGTACCTACCAAAGCAAAATAAACCAGAATAATAACAAAGGGAGTCTTATGACGTTATTGAACTCTCTGACAGATTTTTTAGAGATTTTAATTATAGTTGATTTGCAATATTGTGCCAATTTCTGCTGTACAGCAAAGTGACTCAGTTATCTATGTGTCTATACACGCACACAGATGCATTCTTTTTTGTATTGTCTTCCATCGTGGTCTGTCCTAGGAGGCTGAGTGCAGTTCCCTGTGCTGTAGAGCAGGACCTCATTGTCTCTCCATTCTAAATGTAACAGTTCGCACCTGCTGACCACAGACTCCTCGTCCATCCCGCGCCCTCCCGCCTCACCTTTAGCAACCACAAATCTGTTCTCTATGTCTGTGAGTCTGTCTCTGTTTCATAAAGAGGTTCATTTATCCCGTATTTCAGATTCCACATATAAATGATACCGTATGATATTTGTTTTTCTCTTTCTGACTTACTTCACTTAGAATCTCTAGTTGCATCCAGGCAGATTTTATTAATTGAAATGAAGTCTACAAACTGCAAGGCATTTGGACCAGAGTGTTAAGATGTCTCTCCTTTTCTGGTTGTTCATGAAGACCCAGGAGAAGTGCTCTCTTCCCAGAGTGAAAACTCCTTGGGTTGCTGCAGTACAGGAGACTGGGGTTAAGTAGTGTTTGGTCCACACCGCCTGGCATTTTATATGTGACACCTCATGTGTATGGCCTCATCTATAAAGAGACCATGAATTTTTAAAGGAATAAAAAGAAAAACAGTAGAAAATAACTGGACATCTTTAGATCTACCTTGAAAGGGTTATTTTTTGCTTTTGTTTATTGAGATCATGCCAGGAACATTTGCACTGCTTCTGCAAATACATCATTGAATCCATTATCCATTTGTTCAGTTTTTCTTGTACAAGGGTGACAAATTCCTTCTAGAATTTGGTTCCAGGAAAAAAATAAATTCTCTTCATGAACTGACATGCCTCCTTTTTATCAGAGAAGATTTATATAAACTGTTATGTCTCCCATTTTGGCTTTAATTTCCAGGAAATCTAGAGCTAAATTTAATGCTCAAATATAGTGCTTACAATAACTAAGAGTTTTGTTTATTTCTTCTTCTTCCTCCTCTGTGGCTTTTAGTTTTCTTCCATGTCACTTTCAAGGATAATTTTGCCGTACCTTTTACTGTAAGGGTTTTGATTTTTGGTGGGGGGTGGGGATGGGGAAGCAGAAGAGGTAGGACACGTGTGTCTGTTAATTTATCTCTTCTCTGCACATTTTCCCTCAAAATATATGCTTTCCTTTAATTTTTCATTGCATTAAGTCAGGTGGTGCTGAAACCAGTAATTAAGTATATTGGTTTCCTTCTCATTTGTGAAATATTTGGCAAAAGTGATTGTGTACAGAGATATTTGGAAAACAGTCCTGTCAATTTTGTATTACAGGCTTTGGTCTCCTATTTTCTTTTGGTCTTTTTTGTCTTTTAGGGCCACAGCCGCAGCATCTGGAGTTTCCCAGGCTAGGGGTTCAGTCGGAACTGTAGCCGCGGGCCTACACCACAGCCACAGCAATGCTGGATTCAAGCCGTGTCTGTGACCTACACTGCAGCTCATGGCAACTCCAGATCCTTAACCCACTGAGTGAGGCCAGGGGTCAAACCCACGCCCTCATGGATCCTAGTCGGGTTCACTAAGCACTGAGCCACAATGGGAATTCCTGGTGCCCTCTTTTCATAGTTAGAATTTTCTGAGAAAGAAATACCTGGAAGGAAATACTTTGTACTGCTGAAAATGAGAAGTTTTTGCCAACCAGCAAATAAGATTAATAATAAGTTATCTTTTTTTGCTCTTTTTTAGGGCCTCACCCATGGCACATGGAAGTTCCCAGGCTAGGGGTCAAATCAGAGCTACAGCTGTCAGCCTACACCACAGCCATAGCAATACCAGATCTCAGCCACGTCTGCAGCCACAGCTCACAGCAACACCTGATCCTTAACCCACTGAGCCAGGCCAGGGATCGAATCCGCATCCTCATGGATCCTAGTCAGGTTCATTAACCACTGAGCCACGAAGGGAACCCCAATAATAAGTTATCTGGATCAAGCTTTTGTTTTATCCTCTTCCCCTGGTATTTCTGAAATTCTTTGGTAATATGAGTCATAAACATAACACGTGACTCTGTTATAAAATACGACCTCAGAGTCTTCTCTTGAGAGTGTGTGTGATTTGTTCTCTGTTTATTTCAAAAGCGAAGACAACAGTATAGATTAGCTGTCTCCCACATGGGTCAGATGCTTCTTTTAGGTTTCAATTTGTGTGAGTATACGACTTGTCGAGTCCTTTATGTAAGGTGATGGAATTAGAACCTCAGGCAAGCGTTTGTAATTTAATAAACTCGTCCATTCTCCCTCTTCTCTCAGCCCACATCACTTTAATGAGTTGGTGATTACCTGGAAATGCTTGAAAGTAGATGGCTAATGCAAGCCATGGGTGGGTCTTTCACTTGGAAACTGTAAGTAGAGAAAGCAGATCAAAGGCTCTCCTGGGCTGGAGATGGGCATGGCTCCCACCTCGAGGCGGCTTGGAGTCTGTCCCCTTTTCTCCTCCTCTTTGGGGCCTCAGTGAAGCCACGTGTATGTATTCCCTGGACCTCCATTTCCTCATTGGTAAAATGAAGGCCCTGGGCTGGTAAAGAGTAGCGGACTCCAGGGTCAAACCCAGCTCTCACTGTCTGATGCCTATCAGATCCTTGGGGCTCCCGTTCTTATCTTCTACCAGCAGTTCATGAGGAGTGCCAGGAACTCTAGCAGACATCTTCCTGAGGCGCGATAGAAATAGTAAACGGTTCCCTAAAAGAGGAAATCAAAACAGGTGCTATTGGTTGGTTCTCTGATGGCAGCGTTTTACTGAAAGGGCAAGTGGAGTGTGCCTGTGCCTCCTGCAGACTGGCAGGTGTGAGAACAGCAGACAGACACCCCCAGAAACCAGGAGCTGGTCATACACACGGGCCCAGACAGAGACTGCACCGCAAGCTTAGTGGGTGTGTGAAGACAGCTCAGGTTTTCCTCTTGCGGTGGCACAGCCTGGACAGCCCTTGCAGGAAGTTAATGCAGTATTTGGAGACATGATGTCGGAGTGTCATTCCCTTGCCACTGGCACAGTGAGTGGGAAAACCATTATTTGTTCATTCATTCACTTATTTAGCAACAAATATCCGTGAAGCCTCCAAGACGTCTGGGCACTGGGGTCCTTGCTCCTGTGGAGACCTTAGCAGTGAGGAAGATAAAGCTGTAATAAAATGTCAAACGTGGACAAGTACTGTGAGTCATGTAGCAGGCAAGGGAGTGGAGGCAAAGGCAGAGGAAGCCGTTAGTGCAGAAGTCCCGAGTGGGAACAGATTGGTGTGTTGGAGGAACGGTGAGAACTAGACAGGGTGTCTAGAGCAAACAGGCGAGGTGGAGAGTGGGGAGCAGCCGGCAGCCGTGGCACCTCGCAGCCCAGGCCCGAAGCAGGTGTCCCCATGTGGTAAGTCATTGTGAAGGTAGGAAGTGACTGTGGGCAAGCAGCCTCTTCCCCTTATGGCCCTAGTTCTACTAAGGCCAAACTTCCTCTGGTAAGCTAGGCATTTAGGGAAGTATATAAATTCTTTCATGCTACCAGCAAACCACTTAGGGCCTGAAAGAGTTTATATACTTTCCAACTGCCTAATTTAATAGCTGGGGCAGCCTCAGGCATTGAGAGTACAATGGTGGTTTCCTGGGAATCGCTGGTGACTAGAAGTCAAAGGTACCGCTGGGATTCTGAACAATTTCTTGGAAGACAGAAGGGTGAGACTTTCAAACAATGTCTCAACTAATTATTACATGTTTTTACATTATAATGTTCTGATGGTCCCCTACCTTAGGCTGTAGTCAAATAAATAGAACAGCAGGGAACTCTTTTAAATTCTTTAAAACTAGACTTTTAATTAAAAGTTGTAATGCTTTTACTTGATTAAGTGCTTTCTCTGGCCATGTATTCTAGCACTTTCCACTTTGAAAAATAAATGGTCTTCGTCCACCTCTTCCTGAGAACTGAGGCTCAGAGAGCTCCGACACCCTAGGCTGACCTTGACCTCAGGGTCAGAGTTAAGATCCAACCCGGGACTCTGGCTTCAGAGCGGCTGCTCTTTCCATTACGTTTTAGCCACAGAATTCTTTTGTATCGCACAAAAGATGGTTAGTCAGGTGAGCAAGGGCATGATACTCCCTTTAACAAAGAGAACTCGAGCCAGCATCGGTTACTTTGCTTGTTGCTGAGCCAGGTGATTTATTTATGTCTGTTCTTGGCTGGGCGGCGGAGGGGAAGGCGTGCGTGCACAGAGGCGGGGAGTGGAGGGCTGCACCTATTTCATACGGAGGTTTTCAGGTGAGGGGCAACGTGGGGTCTGAGCCGCAGCTTCGACCTACACCCCAGCTCACGGCAACGCTGAATCCTTAACCCACCGAGCGAGGCCAGGAATAGAACCCAAGTCCTCATGGGTCCTAGTTGGGTTCATTACCATTGAGACACAGTGGGAACTCCCCAGTCCTGCCCTCTTAGCCCTCGGCTTTCCCACCTGGTGTTAATCTACAGTGCCATTTTAGCTCTTCCACAGAGTGTGTACGTGTGTGTGCCTGTGTGTGCGTGCGTGTTTGCCATCAGACCCCTTTAATCTGATGTTTTGTTTTCCGCTTGTTTTTTTGGCAAGCGAACGTGCTTAGACAAAAAAGCTCCCGGCAAGATAAATATATTAATTCGTAAGATAAAGAAATCCCACCTCCATGAAAACAGTGAGCAGAAATGAAACTCCTGTTAGGGAAAGAAGAAGATCACTTTTTTAAGGCCTGCTCCTCCACAGAAGTTCTTCTGTACTAATAATGTGTATCAGGGAAGGGTCAAATCCATTAAAACTCTCCCAAGTGGAACAAGTGACCTGAATTACTTGTTTGCTTAAGTCAAACAGGAAAGTTCTTCTTCCTTTGAACTTAAATAATTCCAGGAAATGCAATAAAGAAGCTGAGGGAGAAAGCAAGCATTGAGACGAGGCTGAGTTTTCATAGTTATGTAAGCTCTGGTAACACCTACGACCGTTTTTATGCCTCATGCTATTCAGAATGTTAAGACCATTCATGTTCTGTGTTCTCGTTTTCCTCCTCCGAACTGATTTCTGTTTTGTTTATTGGAGATCTTCCCCTTTCAACCATAGCTAACCAAGTAGGAGTTTTTTCAAAAGTAAACGAAATAATTTGTAAGATTTTCACTTTTTTTTTTCCATTTACCATCATTCCACTCTACATTCAGTTAAAAAAGTTAACTTCAATAGCAATCAGTGTTCTGTTTATAATTTACTTTTTCTTCCCGTTCCACGTCTCTTTCCAGGAAATGACCCATTCATGGCCTCCTCCTTTGACAGCAATACATACGCCTAGTACTGCTGAGCCCTCCAAATTTCCTTTTCCCACAAAGGTAACTCCTTACAAACCTAGCAGGACAAGTCTGAAGTATTGCTGTGCACCAGATTAATCAAGTATTACTGTTGAACTCTTCAGAGACCGGGTTAAAATTGCAATTAATTTAGCTTCTAAAGTGCTTCCTAATGCTTCCAAGTGCTTTACTCTCCAATTATGTCAGTAAGAACATCTTACATTTGTATAGGGTTTTGTAGCTGAATATGAATGTATTCAGGCCTTTACAATAAATTTTTTCATTTTTTGAGAGTCTTTACTGTAGAGCAGGGAGAACTGGAGGTACAGGAAAATGAAGTGAGTGGGGTGTTTTCTTCCTAGTTCAGGATTTAGATCCATACGTACATATTTTTTTTTTTTTTTTGGCTGCACGCATGGCATGTGGAGGTTCCCAGGCTAGAGGTCGAATCAGAGCTGAAGCCATTGGCCTTTGCCATAGCCATAGCCGCTCGGGATCCGAGCTGCACCTGTGGCCTACACCACAGCTCATGGCAATACCAGATCCTTAACCCACTGAGCAAGGCCAGGGATCCAGCCCTCTTCCTCATGGATACTAGTTGGGTTCGTTAACTGCTGAGCCACAATGTGGACTCCCATACGTACGTACATCTTACACTTGTCATACCTCCTACATTTTCTTAAAGTTTAATGTGATCAGCTGCATTCGTGGTGGTTTTAATAGCAAGATAATCAGCTGCTGACTTGCATGTTTCTCTGTTGAAGTATTTGTGACTCCTATGTTAAAAACACTGCCCCTTTTTGTGGTTAAAAAAAAAAAACTAGATCGATCAGTATTTATCAGGTTTAGCAGTGATGCAAGCTTGGATTTATGAACCTTAATATTTTATTAACTATAATATATAAGAGACTTTTCATTTTTCTTTCTAGGATTCTCAGCATATTAGCTCTGCAACCCAAAACCAAAGTAAGTAAGTGTATGGAACTGGTTATTGCATTGGAGAACGAGGCATGGTTTTTATTGTTTTAATATAAAAAAATTAATGAAAAATTCCTGAGCAGAGATGAGCGTTTCCCGTGGTTAAAGAATAGGAAGGAAGGACAAACATAAAGCTGTTCTTTAAGTAGAATTTCAGATTATTGCAAAGAGTTCAAGATGGTGTCTTAGTAAGGTACTTAACTAATGTAATTTGATATTACCTGACATGTGATAAATATCTTAAGAGTGCTTCTAAAAGCGTAATTACCCAGGAAATTGTATATAAGAATTGTATATAAGAATGGGTTGGGATTTTTTGTGTGGTTCTTGTTTTTTGTTGTTGTTGTTTTAATCTTTTTAGGGCCTCACCCACTGCATATGGACATTCCCAGGCTAGGGGTCGAAATCGGAGCAGTAGCTGCCGGCTTACACCACAGCTGTAGCATCGCCAGAACTGAGCTGCGTCTGTGACCTGCACCACAGCTCATAGCAACGCCAGATCCTTCACCAACCAAGTGAAGCCAGGGATTGAATCCAGGTCCTGATGGATACTAGTCGGGTTCATTGCTGCTGAGCCACAATGGGAACTCCCTTGTTTGAGTTTTTTAAAAAGCTAAAGTGGTTTTTAAAGGAAGAGAACACACAGCTTCTTTAGTCCTTCTATATGTATTTGCCATGTAATTATTTTTGGTTCCTCTTGGTGAACTGTGGTTAGCCAATTGTGGTTGCAAGTATGAACTGTACATCCTTGAGAATTTAGGGGGAGGCAGGAGAAAGCTAACTGAATGCAGCCTTTCTCTTCGTCAGTAACTCTTCCATTCACTAAGTTCTTTGTCTCAACTACATGCAAGGCATTTCAAGTCTTACAAAAATGACTGGTGTGTTTGCAGTCATTTAGTTCCTCAACATGTGAGTGCTCGGGTTAGCAAGTTTTAGTCTTCAAAGAGTAAGGAGACCAAGGTAGGGTGCGTGCATGCATGTGTGTATGTGTGCGTGTGCATGTGCGTGCGTGTGTGTGTGTGTGTTGGGAAAAGTTCGCTCCTAGGTTTTCTGTAGAGGCGACTCTTTTTTTTTTTTTTTTTTTTGTCTTTTCAGGCCTGCACCTGCAGCATGTGGAGGTTCCCAGGCTAGGGGTCAAATCAGAGCTGTAGCCGCCGGCCTACGCCACAGCAACGCAGGATCCAAGCCGCGTCTGCAGTCTACACCGCAGCTCACGGCAATGCCGGATCCTAAACCCACTGAGCTATGCCAGGGATCGAACCCGCAACCTCATGGTTCCTAGTCGGATTCGTGAGCCACAACGGGAACTCCTAGAGGCAAGTCTTCTTCAAACCTCCCCACCTCATTCCTTTCCCTCCCTTATAGTTTCCCCTTGACTATCTGATTAAGTTGCAAGGATATGAGGAGAGTAAAAAAATGAGAAAAGCAAGAAGTGGGATATCCTTCCTCTAGAACAGAAGGAGGCAAACTGTAGCCTGGGAGTCTGACCCGTTGTACAGCTAAGTTTTTGTAAAGAAGGTTTCACAAGGACACAGCTGTACTCCCTTGTTTATTACCGAGCTGCAGGATGTAACATGCAAAGGCTGAATTATTTACTATCAGACCTCGACAGAAAAAGCTGCCCTCCCGTGCTCTAGAAATACTGAATAAGACCTTGAGGTAACTCCTAACTAAATTTCCCCCACATGCAGTGTAATAGGCCCAACCATCTTGCCACAGTGTTGGGAGATCAGAAGATCTTTTTTTCCTAATGCCTTGGCCTCCTATCCGAAGACAGATAACGGATGAGGCAGCACAAGTCTGCAGGGGGGCCGCCAGCTCAGCCGTGGGCAGGACGGCTGGGCACCCCTTTTCCTCCCTTCCTCCCCCCCACCCCGGCCCCGTTTGCTAGGGCTGCCAGCCGGGCAGATGAGATGCTTTCCCCTGGGTTACTCATGGTTTGCGTGACTGCTGCCTTCTGCTTTAGGAGGACCTTGCAATCCTTGAAACGGTCTGATCTCTCCTTTCAGCAAAATGTAGTTGAAGATGAACTGGAGAGCGCTCCCTTGGCCGGGGCGGTCGCCTTCCAGGCCTGTTGTGTTGTGTAGGCTGATTCCTTGTGGCCTTGATGCGGAGTTTCAGACGCTGGAGGGTCTTCTGTAGGTCTTGGCTCAGCACATGCTTACCACGGGGTCTTTCCTGCTGTGTTCTGGAAAGCCTTGTTTGCCTCTGTGGGGCCTAGGTGGGTGGCGTGCTGGGTGGCGAGGAAGTGCAGTGTGTGTAGACACAGCTTTCAGAAAGGGGGAGTGTGACAGATTTCTTGAAGCATGCCCAGCGAGTGAATTCAGATTTCTTGAGTTGTCTCATGGTTTTGGGGTCTGCAGAGAGGGAAGGAGAGGGATTTTACTTGTATGTGCCCCAGTATTTATGTCCACATGTGCGACACGCGGCTACCTGAGGATTACCAGAGCCCCATGGAGCTGAGGACACGTCAGGAAGTGAGTGGACCTTAGCCCCTCGAATTTGTAGTCGCAGCCCTGGCTTGCTTGCGGTTTAAACAGATCGTGTAAGAGCTGCTGCCACCCTGAGGATAAGGCAATTAATTGCAGATTTCAAGGGTCTCCACAGGGCATTTGTGGCTCCCCTCCTCACCCCTGTCTGAGAGGCACCCAGATCTCCGTCCCCGTGCGAGCTCTGCCTCAGGTCCTCACCACCTCCTGCCCAGGCTGCCCACTGGTCCCCACTGGTCTGCTGCCTCCTCCCTTAACATCCTCCGTTCCTTTCGCGGTTACACCTGGTAGCACCAGCAGCTTCGCCTTCCTGAGGAATTGCTGTATCCTGCTTTGGCGGGGTCCTCATTGCCCAACGACGGAAGTTTTAACTTCTCATCGGGGCACACAGGACCCCCTGAAATCTGCCGCCCACCATGCCCTCGCCACCCCGTCCTTCTTCCCCATCCGAATCTGCCCTGGTTCAAGTCCTCCCTCTCATACCTTTTCTAATTTGCTGCCTCCTGTCCTGACCGACAAAGTGGCCATTCTCCAGATTCTCTGAGCGGTTTGTTTAGATGTTGATTTGCGTGCTTATCCCACACTGCCTTGCGCTGCAGACACGTGTGCCTGTTTGACGTCCCTCAGTCAGCTGTACGCTCATCGAGGACGGGGGGCAGGTGCCTTGAATGTTTGGTGTCTAGTGGGCAGTTTGTAAAGAGCAGATGAATAAATGAAGTGGGGGGGCGTTGAGCACCGGGGGGCAGGTGGGGACACAGTGGGCCAAGGACAGAGGCTGCACAAGGGAGTGCTGGCAGGTCGCTGCTGGGTATGTAACGTCCCACCGGCTGGGGTGAGGCCGCCTGGGAGCCCTCAGCAGCCTACAGCAAGGGGTCTGCATGCTGCAGGCGACTCCCCCGAAGTGTGTGTGTTCTAAGGGCTTTCCAGTTCTGAGCAGACCTTTTCTCTGACGGTAACGTGAGCATAATTTTATAAGCAGAGCATCGCACTCTGGTTGACGGGATTTAAGTATACTGAGTGTTTGGGTGGAAAAGGGGGAGGGCAGCAAAAAAAGGGAATTTGTAACTAAGTCTCCGGAATCTGTCCTTGTGCTGCTCTGATCATTTTTTTCCTCCCCCACAGAACAATATGATACATCTTCAAAAACCCACAGTAATCCTCAGCAGGGAACATCGTAAGTAACAAATGCTTTTGTTTATTAAAAGTTTATAATATAACATTGTAAGTTCCCATGTCAATCTGTTGTTTAGAGGTCCCCCCAACCGGCACGCTTTCAAGTAATGACTCATGAAATGCTGCTGCATTGTAAAGGGAAGACATGACCCACATTTCTGTCTGGATTAAGCTCTCCTGTTGAAGGTTTAGACACCAGAAGAGTTTGCTAAAGGGTTTTCTTAAAAAGAAAGGCGTTTGAACTATTGTTTACATGTTAACTGTGGAAAATGGAAGGTTTTAGCTTTATAAATTTCAGTCTTAAATGGCTTTAGCTTTTGGAAAACATTTTGGGGGCGTGTGTGTGTGTGCACAATTTCAGGTTTTTTGCCACTTTTTTGGCCCAGTTTTAACTAATAAAGAATGAGCCTTACTGCCCAGCTGTTCTTTATTAAGGCCAAGTTGAGTCCAGATATATTTGGGGTTTTTGGAACAGTTGAAACCAACTGCATAGTAAAGATTTTTAAGCCAGCGTTTTGACCCAATTTGTCATTTCTTGGTGGTATTGAACTAATCTTCCTCTTCATGACTAGCAGCGGTTCAGGGACTAAGCAAAGAGGCCCTTCTTTCTTCAGTATCTGATCGGTTAGTATCAGGCAGTTGCTAGTCTCCAAGGAGTTCAGGTTCAAGCTCCAGCTTTCTTCTGTTTTCAGGGCATAGTATTTATTCCATGTGTTTTGGGAGGGATGTTGCTGGGGATTGCGTGTTTTTAAAACTGTCATGGTTGAGGCAGAGTGGTTCTTTGTGTCTTCTTACCACAACTGAACATGGGCCGAGGTAAATCCCTGCTCCCAGGGGACAGGTCCCCCATGCAGTTGTCTCCACTTCTCTGTAGCAAAGTAAGAAAAAAAGGAATGATGGGGTTTTTTGTTAAAAGGCAAATTTATTATAGTTTGAAGGATGGATTTTCATGTGTGTAATAAAAATCTGTTTCTTTTGTGATTCTGGCTGATGGTGACGTTTTGCTTATTTTTGTTATCCTCTGCTGGAAAAAAAAACCCTATATTAGTTATTTTTTGCCTTTTCTTTTTCTCCTTTTCCCTTTTTAAAAAAATTTTATTTCTCATATGATTCTTTTTTTTTTTTTTCTTTGCTTTTTAGGGCTGCACCTGCAACATATGGAGGTTCCCAGGCTAGGGGTCAGATCGGAGCTGCAGCTGCTGGCGTATTCCACAGCAATGCCAGATCCGAGCCACATCTACGACCTACACCACAGCTTGCAGCAAAGCCACTGAACAGAGCCAGGGATCAAACCTGCATCCTTATGGATACTAGCTGGGTTTGTAACCAGCTGAGCTACAGCAGGAAATCCTTCTCCTTTTTCCTTTTAAGAAAACTTTTCTCCTGAGTTCTGGAAATCTAGAATCACCAACTTAGATTATAGTTAGAGGGGGAGGTGGTCAGTTAATCCAGATAGTGGTGGGTGGAAAATAGACGCGACAACTCCAAGGACCACACTCATACTAATCGTGTGCAGACTCTGTAACATCCCTGAAGTTCTGTACCTTGTGCTCTTTGTAACGGTTGGTAGTAAAGCCCTTTAGAGCAGAAGAGGCCCTGGCTGACATCTTTATGTACAGTGAGGAGGGGGGAATTGAACTTGAGTCCCCGGAATTCCCTTTGTGGCTCAGTGGGTTTCAAAACCGAGTAGTGTCTGTGAGGATGTGAGTTCCATTCCTGGCCTCGCTCAGTGGGTTAAGGATCTGATGTTGTCATGAGCTGTGGTGTAGGCCACAGATGCGGCTCGGATCCCGTGTTTCTGTGGCTGTGATTTGTCCCCTAGCCTGGTAACTTCCATATGTCACAGGTGTGGCCCTAAAAAGCAGAAAAAAAAACAGAAAACAAAAAAAAAAACTTGTGTTCCACTTGGCAATAAGAACAGAAGGGAAGTGCTCCCTGAGGAGCAGAGCTGGTGGCAAAGGAAGCTGCTGTGTCCCTGGGCTGGTGTGTGGAGGAAGAAAGGCACCTGGGTCTCACGTAGGCCTGAGCAGTCACTTCAGACTGGGCAGGTCACAGCTACAGCCTCCCACAATTTCCATCAGCTTTCAGACTAGAGTAGTCGGTAGGCGCTCAGACTGTTTCCATGACAATGTTACTACTCTGAGAAATGGGTTGTTCTGATAAGTGAGTTAAACCTCTGAAATCAGAGATGCCAGCAAGTTTCTAAGAGGAATGCTTTATTTATTTTAATTTTTAAAAATCATAGTTGATTTACAATGGAGCTGTGTGTGTACCTTGCGACCTAGGTAATGTTTTCTTTATAAAAACGGTTGAGGGAGTTCCCGTTGGGGCTGAGTGGAAATGTATCTGATTGGTATCCAAGAGGATGTGGGTTCGATCCCTGGCCTCACTCAGTGGGTCAGGGATCCACTGTAGCTCCCATTTGGGCTTCCGTATATGCCAGATATGGCCTTAAAAATCAAAAAGCAAAAAAAAAAAAAGTTGATTTACACTATCTAAAGTTACTTAGAAAAGAATGTCTGTTTTGGTCCAGATAGGTCTGGAGAAGGAATGCGAGAGTAGGGCCGGGGGCAGGGGATGAGGAAAAGAGTGTCCGAGGAGAGAAGGCAGCACTGAGGCTGTGTGGTGGTGAGGGTTGTGTGGGGTGGGCTTGGTGGCATTGATAAATGCCAAAGTGGAAAGTACCTCTGGGAGAAAGGAATCACTTGTATGGAAGCTGGATGAAACCAGGGTCCCAATTAATTCGTAAAGTGCCGTCGTTGCTTCAGAGTTAGTATAGCAAATCTCTTAGTGCTCGCAGGTTTAATTTGACCTAGTGTCAGCGTGGGGGCTCTTTGACAAGCAGTTAAACTGTGTGCATGGCACAGGAGTGGCAGGGAGATAGGCTAATGCACTTTGAATGTCACGGAAAAAAGTGTTAATTACGGGGTCATTTGTGCTTTGGTTTTAAAAATCAATCTAGGTCTTAGTGTTTTTCCTCTCAGACTTCCTAGTACTTGGGTTTCCCTGCAAAAACGGAGTAGTGCATGTGAACAGGAGAAAGGGGTCAGTCTCTGGAGAGGAAGCTGTGGAGAGTCTGTATTAGTGACTCTTACATCTATGAAGATTTGGGGGCCAGTGGGTGTTAGCCGGGTGATAGAAGGAGGTAAGTGTGAAAGAAACATGTGCTGAACCCATTACTTTTATTTTTTTGTTTATTTTTTGTGGGGTTTTTGTTGGCTGCACCTGCGGCATGTGGAAGTTCCTGGGCTGGGGATTGAACCCGTCCCACAGCAGTGACAATGCCAGATCTTTAACCTGCTGCACAAGGGAACTGAATCCCTTACTTTTTTTTTTTTTTTGTCTTTTTAGGGCTGCCCCTGCAGCATATGGAAATTCCCAGGCTAGGTGTTAAATCAGAGCTGTAGCTGCCGGCCTACTCCACAGCCACAGCAATGCCAGATCCAGCCACATCTGCAACCTACACTGTAGCTCACGGCAACGCGGGATCCTTGACCCACTGAGCGAGGGCACTGAGCGAGGGCAGGGATCGAACTCATGTCCTTATGGATACTAGTTGGGCTCGTTACCGCCAAGCCACAACGGGAACTCCCTGATTCTGCTACTTTTAATCTTTGTAGTTGAAGCTCTAGTTAGTTCTTAGATGATGAGCTCTTTCTGTAGGGCAGTGATTCGCTAGGATGCCATTGCTGTTTGCCCCTAAGTTTAGGGGTCAGGATGCCGGTTTAGGGCTCCTTGCTTTCGAATCCTCTTCTTTTCCAAGGCTTAGGTCCGTTGAGTTCTCGGGCCAGAGTACAAAGTATTTCCTTTTTCTGTACGACTGTTATGTCCTTCATGTGATGGTGGAAGCTTCCCCTTCTGTGCAGTCCCAGTTTCCTAGTGTCGGCGTTTTTGCCAGCCTCTCCAAAGGGATCATGGGTTGACGTTTTAGAAACTACAGAGCAGTCGCCAGACATTACCGTGGCTCACTTCCTTCTCCTTCCCGCCCGCTACCTGCCCTGAAGTTGCCAAGTCCTTACTAGATAGGGCCTTGCTTTGTTTTTTGTTTTGGCTTCGGAAATCATCACTACCTGTTTAGACTAGAAGACGAAAATGAGCAGTTACATAGCAATTTGAAGTTTTTATTACTTGCTTGGAAAGTTTTGAAATGAGGGAAGTTTTCGGACATGAAGCCTGGCATTGGGATTGTCCCAAAAGTTTGACAAGAAGGAATGGTGCAGAGTTAATCAAGTCTGGGAGAGGTTGGCACTTTTTAAAATGAGCCTGAAGTTTCAGCTTTTACTCAAATCATCACTGGTTTTTAAATACCTTGCTAAAGTAAAGAACCGAGGAAGACTCTTTCTGTCAGTTTATATATAGACCCATCACGTCAGGACATGGGCTGGCTGAAATGTCCTGGAATTAAGGCTGAAGAAATGGCATGTTTGTACCAGTCATGTTTGACCTAACGGGGAAATTTCTTCCCCCCTTTTCTAGGTACTTTTTTGGGTCTCATTTTTAAAAGTTGTGCTATATGAAGGTGTCTTTCCTGGGATCTTTATTTCAATTGACAGCTCTAACTTAAAGTTCTTTTTGCTGATAAATATATATATATGGGAGAAGTAGTGGAAGTTACCCTAATGGGCAAAACTTATAAAATTTGTCCTCAAGGTTATGCCCCTGTCCCTTACTCACAGTTCTTCAGCTCTTCTGAAAACAAGGAGCAGACATTTATGCTGGTCAGTGAAACGTTTGTAGGTCTGCATTAAACCTTCAGCAACTCAGAATGTAATTGGAGATCCTGGGTTTTATTTTTTTATTTTATTTTTTTTTGGCTTTTTAGGGCCACACTCTCAGCATATGGAAGCTCCCAGGCTTAGAGGTCAAATTAGAGCTGCAGCTGCCAGCTTGCGCCACAGCCACAGCAATGAGGGATCCGAGCTGCATCTGCGACCTACACCACCTCACAGCAATGCCGGATCCTTAAGCCACCTGGCATCACTGGAAAAAGAGGCATTTTATTCACAACGTAACAAGTGATTGAGAATCCAAAGTTATTGGTATTCATGATTATTTTAGTAACCTGGATATAGAAGGAAGTGTTCAGTTTGTTTTCAAGGAGAAAGGTGGAGGTGTAAAGTGAAATAGTATATGGGATATAGCTTTTTTTTTTTAAGTGAGTTAATAGTACCCACGTTATGGAGAAATGAGATTTTTTTTTTTTTTTTGTCTTTTTAGGGCTGCACCCGCGGCATGTGAAGGTTCCCAGGCTAGGGGTCTAATCGGAGCTGTGGCCACTGGCCTACGCCACAGCCACAGCAACACTAGATCCGGGCCACGTCTGTGACCTACACCACAGCTCACGGCAACGCCGGATCCTTAACCCACTGATTGAGGCCAGGGATCGAACCCGCAACCTCATAGTTCCTAGTTGGATTCATTTCTGCTGTGCCACAACGGGAACTCCAGAAATGAGAATTTATAATTTGCGTATTGAAGAATTTCCATTCTTAAGTGCAAACAAATGGTCATTCTGTGTTATGTTCGAAAAATCTGCTTATTTCAGTTATAGTTACTAGGACACGTTAGATCAATATTTAGAAAATACCAAAACTCCCAAATGCAGAATCACCTCCTTTCACCATCTGCACTGTCCTAGGACCAGCTTGCGGTAGAATTAGAATTCTTTTGGAATATTCAGTTTAATTCTTGGAGTTCTGGCTTTAGTAGATAACATTCTAGAATCTCTTACAGGACAGTATTTAACTTCACATTGAATACACATTTATGCGAGAAACTTGCATAATGTGAAAGAGCTATCCTGGCGAGCCCATGAAATGAAGCGTATTTTAAATAATTATAAAAAGGTGCTGGAGGGTTATCTTCACCTTTTTCTGTTGGGAGCCGTACTTTCTCGAATGATGTTTTGAACTATTCTGGGTGCACCCCTTTAAGTTAATACATACTTCTGTACTCGATCTTAGACCAAAGGTCAAAGAAAATGAAAAGGAGTAAATTTTCTCAAGTGCCTGTTTTGTAATGAGTAAGTGTTACATAAATCTTTGTTTATGTGCTACATAAGAAAAGTCATTCTCATCATTCTTTAACATGCCTTTGACCCCAATTATATAAATATTATTCTCTGGGCCTGGCGCCAGGTGATTTGCAGATACTTCCCAAAATCACTTCCTCCATTCGATCCCCTCAGTACACAGCTAGGAAACACATGCTGTGGGCCTGGTGCTGGTTTAGGCTCTTGGGGAAGGAGTAGCCAATAAGACAAACCTCTTGTCTTCCATGTCTTGTGACTCAGTGCGGGTGGCATGTAATTCCTACTAGGTGATGTGACAGTGACAGGCTGGAGGGAGCAGGTTTTTCTGGGTGGTGGTGATACTTCTTGGGAGCCTCAGGAAAGGTTTCTTGGAGAAGGCGATGATTGATCTGGAGCCTCAACGATGGCGGACAGATAGTACTTCCACCTTTAAAGGAGCTTGGTAGCTTCCGGCTCTGGCTGAAAGGCATTTCAAAACACCGGGGGAGTAGTTCTTTTGAGAAGAGACTGCTTTGAAGTATTCGTTTGCATATGGAAAACCTGGTTTTCCGGATGCCCTTAAGGGTCTATTTAAGTCTCATTTTTAATCATAAATTAACTGCTGATTTACTGTAGTGAGTGACCCTAAAGTCATTTAAGCGTGGATTGAAAAATTGAGTAAGATATATTTTTATTAGCCTTGAAAGCACTTTATACATTTTCGCCTCCACCCGAGATGCTGGGCTCCCTAGAGAAGTAAGGTGTGTTCTGCTTGTGCAAGAATTCACCCTCCTCTCTCCCCCTCCATCTCCCCCCCACCCCCCACTCTTCCTGTCTCACCCTGTCCATCCTGCAGAAGCCTCCAAAGCCATCCATGACCTACCACCCACCTCTCCTTCTCCTTCCCTAAATCGTCCCTTACCGCCCCCGCCCCCAGTGCACTTTCCATTCTGGCCTCTTTGCAGTTTTCTGTCCTTTTAGATTTCTCTTTGGATGTCATCCGTCATCAGTAATCTGCCCCAGCTACCCTAACGTGGACTAAGAGCAACCCACATCCATCCTTTCTCTTTTATGCCTCTTCCCCTTCCATAGGCTTCTTACCCACTGAGAAAGAATGCATTTTGGTTACCTCTCTCTCCCCTGGACTGTGAGTGCACGAGAGCAGGGATTTTTGTCTGCCTAGAGTTGTATCCGTCGAGTCCAGAGCAGGGCCTGGAACATAGTTAAGCACTCAGAATAAATGCAGCAGGAAACACATAAGGCATGAGCTTGGTTCAATACCTAGAAGCGATGTTTAACAGACATGTAATTTTCAGCAGTAATTTTTCCAGGTTTTGTTTCTGGTTGACCAGAACGTCATCTTGCACTGGTAGCTTATTTGTCGTACTTAATATCTTCAGATTTCCCCTCATTTATGCTCTTGTGATTTTTCTCATGTCCTTATTTGACCTCAGATAATCGTCACTCAAATAATCTTTTACACCTCTGGCCACAATTCTTGCCTCATCAGCCGTAAGCTCGTGTACTATAGTGAATCCTGGACTGAGTCACTCTCCCCCTGCCTCGTTGTTAGTCCACAGATTTGAATTCTGTAAACGGTTTTTCCACGCATTTGAGTTCTGCAACCACCCCCACCCCCGCCCTGGTCACCATTTGGAGAGTCCCCCTCCTGTGTTCTGTTACATCAGCTTAAGGTCTGCTTTTTCACTTTTAAAAATTCATTGTAAGTGGAGTCCTCTTCCTGACCTGTCGGCTCCCATCATCTCCGACAGAACACGCGCAGTCCTTATTTCTGCCCTGCACCGAAGAAGGAATCGGAGCCTGATTTAATTTAAACATTTGGGAAATAGGAGACTTGTGCAAGCTGACACATTCTCACATGCTCATTAGTGGTTTCTGAAAAGTATGGATCACTTTACTTGCCATTTTAAGCACACCCACTACCAGGGTTGGGACTTGGCCATTACTGATAACTATTGTGAGCTTGCCTCTGCTTGCTCTTGCCCACGTGAAATGTACGGCTCGACCATAGGAAATGTTAAGCCGAGAGGTCTGTGTATTGGAATAGTTTGGGGGTTCTGAATTGAGGTGTTACAGGATATTGGCAGTGGAGGCTTTGAGCAAGCTCAGGACTAAGGGATGAAAAAGGAATAAAGGCTTGTCTGGTGTGTCTTTACACGGTAACAGCTGGCCCCTGAGTCACTGAAGCATGCCTGCCAGAACCTGTACGCGGCTCTTTCACCTTTGCAGAGCAGCTGCCTGAAGAATGCGTTTGTATAAAGGGGCTTGGGGATTGTTTGTAACCTTGAAGTAAGAAGTTTATCTAACCAGTAATGTAAAATGTGGTTAAACCTACATGGTAGTTCAAAGAGTTGCTTTCCCTGAACATTTGTCTTTCTTTGAACAGTGCCAAGCTAAGCCAAAAGCTTTGAAATAACTGATTGGCCTTGGAGTTTGGAAATGAAATTAGTTATTTGGCCAGTTTTAAGAGTATGTGATATTTAAAAGTTCATTTGTTTTCATGGGAAATAGTGTATTCCTTTTATTCAGGCATTATAGCTGCCGGTTTCTTTGTTTTTGTTTGTTTTTTAGCCACACCTGCAGCACGCAGAGGGTCCCCAGCCAGGAGTCAGCCTGTGCCACAGCAGTGGCAATGCCAGATCCTTAACCCACTGAGCCACCTGGGAACTCTCTGGTTTTTGTTTTTGTTTTTAAAACTAGAGTTTTTCTCTCAGTGGGTTCTGGAACTCAGATCTCATCCCATCAGTTATGTTTTCTAACCACTGTCCTGTCTTTGCCAGAGCAAAGGAAGTGGTATCCAGTGGAAAGCCTTTTGCATGCCAGCCTCAGCATCTACCAGCTTCATGGTCTTAGGCAAGCGAGGTGGCCATTCTGAGCTACTTCCTCATCCTTAGACTGTGAGGGGACGATCAGAGCCAGCCCACGGGGTTGTAGGTATAAGCAATGCCTGTCAAATTCAGATCACATCGAGGGCACAGCTATGTTACTTATTCATCAAAAGGGACCCTCTTCATTCAGCCAGTATCTTAGGGTACCTACTAAGTTCCAGATAAAGTAGGCAGATGAAAATGACTTGATCCTGCCTCAGGAAAACTTACAGACAAGTAAGCTTTTCTGAGTCGTGTGGGTCTTACGTTCCTTGACCTAGGTTTTATTGGTATGAATGAGACTAGATCTAAGAGATTTGCTTCTCTTTTAGTGAGAGCAAAGGTGCTCACCCAGATATGCTATAATTTGTCATTCTTGACATTCAAGGACCAGTCTAGTAAATGTAGAATATAATATGTGAAGTATGGTATAGTAATTTATTTTGTACTAATATAACTGATATAGTAATTTTATTGATGTGCTTCATCTCAGATGTAAATATTGGTGGCACAAGTCAGGGATTTTAGCAACGGATCCCTTTAAACATAAAACATTTACCCCCCATCAGGTTATGTTTTTCCCAACTGTATAGATCTTAAAAAAAAAAAAAAAATCGGATTTTCTGTGTGGCTCATCAAGTTAAGATCCTGCCATAGTGTCCATGAGGATCCGATCCCTGGCCTTGCTCAGTGGGTTAAGGATCTGGCGTTGCCGCGAGCTGCAGCGTAGGTTGCAGACGCGGCTTGGATCTGGTGTTGCTGTGGCTGTGACGCAGGCTGGCGGCTGCCGTTCCATTTCAGTCCCTAGCCCGGGACCTTCTATATGCTGCAGGTATGAACCTAAAAAGAAAAAAAAATCACAGCGATATTCGTGATTGATTTCCTACATTAGCAAAACTTGGTTATGTTTATAAAGTAAATTTTTTCTCGTTAGAGATACAGGACATGTTTATTACCAAAAGCTGGAAAATATCTCTCTTTCCCCCACTGTTGATTTATGTTGAGTTACCATCTCTGGTGATAGACTAAACCTTGGTTTCTGGATGATTCTGTGGTTACTCTCGGCTGTATTGGAAGGCACAGCACACTGTGTTTGCTAATTTGTATGTCAAATTATACCCGTGAATTTTGATGAAATGGAATACCATGTGTAAATCCCTTGTACATCCTCCATAAATGATAGGTTTTGTTTGACTTTTTTGTTTTCATTTTTGACTGAGTGCCTCTTTGGAGATATCTTATCTTTAGCAGTCTGTTAGAGTCTCTCAACTCTTGAGGTCCTGAATAAGTCTTCTACCTACAGGCCAATTTAAAAAAAATTTTTTTTTTCTTTCTTTGGCCCCACTTGCAGCATTTGGAAGTTCCCAGACTAAGAGTCAAGTTGGCACTACAGCTGCCGGACTATACCACAGCCACAACAACGCAGGATCCAAGCCGAGTATCAGCCTGTGCCACAGCTCATGGCAATGCTAGATCCTTAACCCACTGAGTGCAGCCAGGGATCGAACCGGTATCCTCACAGGCACTATGTTGGGTTCTTAACCCACTGAGCCACAGTGGGAACTCCAGGCCTATTTCGTTATCATTTACCTAATACTCTGAAGGGGGGCAAGGATCTGGAATGGCATCTTTATGGTCCCTTTTATTCCCTAAGAGCAAGTAGAGCTAAAAGTCAGAACCTAATACTTTCTGACTTACTAAGCATATCTTACGCTTTCTGACTTTGGGAGGGTATGTGCACAGAAGCGAGGCATTCAGTAGCCAGGCAGACAACTTACAGGGTATTTAGTTAGTTCTGTGTTTGCAACAGGAAGTGTGATTGGATTACATGATCATGGATGTTTCAGGAAATTAAGGCAAATCAGCTTTATACAAAACAAACCCAAAGGCTACGAAACAAAGAGGTCCATTTATTGTGGTTTTGTTGTTGTTGGTTAATACTGAATATACTCTGCTAGATTTTTTTCCTGGTTGTATTATACCTAACATTTATTCCAAAGATATATCTTTTATCTTTTGCTTGTGTGTATCCCAGCCAAGCCACCATTTAGCAGTAAACCTGTTGAGTGACTTTTTCTTATACATCATCATGATTGCTGCCAAGTCCTACATCTGAAGGCTGTGTCTTCTAGCCTTGCTAAAATATGAATTTAACTTCTACTCAATAAATATTGAGCAAGATCAACATTTATAAGTGGCTAACAGTTTTCATGTTTTTTTAAGAAACTTATCACAAAATGTTTTTAGCACATTTCTTGGTGAAAATAAGTCCTTGCCAGGATTACAGCATTGCATGTAGGCAATCATTATGATAGAGCCAAGTTTTATCATTTATTTTCATTAGAAAATATAGTGCTTTTTTACCAAGGAGTCCCAAAATAATCATACCCTACTTACTTTAGTGGCAGGTAGTGGGTTTGCAGTAAAAATTGTTGGTCAGAATGTTGAAGGGTTATTTTTAGCAATACTGAAGGATTACAACCTCTAATATGATTTGCTTTGGGGAACATCAGTAATATCAAGAAAGTTTTTATTTTTTTTCCAGTTTCGTTTATAATATTTCCTCAAATAGTCATGCTTGTTAATTTTTGGTGGAAGTAGGAGGGAGCACTTACCGGTTCACTCCTTTGATGGTGGATGCCTCTGTGGGAGAAGGTGAAAGGGGAGGGGATGGGGAAGGAGCTAAGATTTGAGTAAACACGTACAG
Source organism: Catagonus wagneri (assembly GCA_004024745.2). Classification (NCBI taxonomy): domain Eukaryota; kingdom Metazoa; phylum Chordata; class Mammalia; order Artiodactyla; family Tayassuidae; genus Catagonus; species Catagonus wagneri. Next base: position 7,327,404 of record PVHT020000886.1, on the reverse strand, counting down.
ACTGGAAAATGTTTGCTGTTAATATTTAGGTTCACCATCAGCCAGAATGTCTACAAATAAGTATTGGTATAACTTTGAAGACATGAACTGAGTTTTTGTTTTCACCTGAACGATAGCAATTAAAGATTAAACACATTTTTTATTTTTTATTTTTTTTGCCTTATCTAGGGCTGCACCTGTGGCATATGGAGGTTCCCAGGCTAGGGGTCTAACAGGAGCTGTAGCTGCCGGCCTTCACCACAGCCACAGCAATGCGGGATCCGAGCCGCGTCTGCAACCTACACCACAGCTCACGGCAACGCCAGATTCTTAACCCACTGAGCAAGGCCAGGGATCGAACCCGCAACCTCGTGATTCCTAGTCGGACTCGTTAACCACTGAGCCATGATGGGAACTCCTAAACACATTTTTTAGACAGCAGTGTTATTTGTGTTAACTACTCTTTCTACAGATTAATGTTCAAGCAGACAAAAGAGGGTATTTGTGTCCATGTGTGTGAAAAAGTTCAATATTCATAACATACTTGGGACAAAAATATGGTGTCCCCATTGTGGTGCAGTGGGTTAAGGATTCGGTGTTGTCACTGCAATGGCTTGGGTCCCTGCTGTGCTACAGGTTTGATCCCTGGCCTGGGAACTTCTGCATGCCCCCTGCCCAAAGTAACCTAACTATTTGTACTCTTTGGTAACAGTTACCTTGATAAGCTTCATACATCTTACTGTGTATTTATTTAATTCATATATAGGGCTTTTTAAGAGCTAAGTACTGTTTTAAATGTTTTACAGATATTCATTCATCCACTATGAATTCATTTAATGGTTAATCATGTATTCCAGTAATTAGAGACTGTAGAAGAAAACTTGGGTGTATTGTGGGTTTTTTTTCTATTCTGTTTATTTCTGTTGTTGTTTGTTTGGTTTGTGTGGCCCTGGGAACTCAGGGCTGGCAGCCAATCCCTTGTAGAACTTGTAGTTCCACTTCTAATGCTCAGAACGTGTGAAAGATTCAGTCCTGAGACGGTAAGAAGCTTGGACTGAACTAGTTTCTGAGTTAAAATGATAAAACTTAACATTTCCCGGAAAATAAGGCGTTTGACGCATAAATAGTTATAAATAAAGTTACCCTGGAGTTCCCGTTGTTGTGCAGTGGAAATGAATCCAACTAGGAACCATGAGGTTGTGGGTTCGATCCCTGGCCTCACTCAGTGGGTTAAGGATCCGACGTTGTGGTGAACTGTGGTGTAGGTCACAGACGTGGCTTGGATCCCGCATTGCTGTGGCTGTGGCGAAGGCCGGCAGCTGTAGCTCTGATTCGACCCCTAGCCTGGGACCCTCCATATGCCACGAGTACGGCCTTGAAAAGCCAGAAAAAAAAAATTATGCCTGTCCCACCTACCTTTTGTTTCATTAACTGCATTTTCAATTTATGTGCTCAAAGAAGTTACTAGACATTATTTTCAATTCTGCAATGTCCCTGCCCCTTCCACTCCAGCATGCTCAAAGATGACCTTCAGCTCAGTGACAGTGAGGACAGTGACGGCGATCAAGTAAGTTTGTACGCCCCACAGTACCGGGGATTCATTTAAGTCTGTCTACTGTTTCCGAGCCGCTTGTCCTAACCTGTTTTTTGTTCTTTCCCTGGTTCTTTCCCTTACTGCGAATGCCTAGACCCCAGAGAAGCCGCCTTCCACCGCTGCACCTCCAAGGTACTGTGTGCGGGTTTCTTCCGTCTGTGCAAAAATGTTTGCTTTGTTTCCTCCTGAATGGTGAAATTCCAGCCTCGCCTAGTACTTTCATAGCTTCTTCATGGGAGAAGGAGGTGGAGGATCCCAGTTAAAAGAAAGTTCCTGTTTCCTATTTTGGAAGCTTAAATCAGCCCCGGAGAGATTGTTAACTCTATAAAAGAGGAAGAGTCCCTGCATCCACCTAAATCTGTAGTCAGTGCGTTAGGTTTAGAGTTTGAGTGGTCAACAATATGCCGCTTTCATCAGTATTATTGCAACCAGTATTTGAACAGTTCTACTGACGAGTGCAGTGTGTTTATAAAAGTGACAAATCGGCTGTGTTTTCAGAAATCAAAGCTGAACTATTTTCTAGAAATTGATTTCCCTAAGGCCTGTCTTCGTAGTTGTGTATGAATTTTCTAATTATTTCAGCTGCTTTAGGAAAGGACCCACGGCACATTTTAGTGTGACGGAAGACGGCACTGTTTGTACTTTGTAAACAGCCATGTTTTGGAAAATGTTGTTGCTCTGGTTTTTGGGAATGGCAACTGTCTGAACTACCTTTATTTACCACTTCCTCTGGTACTGAGTGGAATCATTTAATATGCCAGTACCTGTCCTCCGTGAACAAAGAGTTCAAATTACTCCGTAGCTGTTTTATTCCCTTGAGATGGGGTCACCCGTTTCGAGACAAGCTCGGCCCTGAAAACCTGCCCCTCGCACAGCTGAGGTTAGGGTTGCTGTGAGGAAGACTGTGTAATTACGCAAGGTCTTAAGGCTTCATAACCTCTGCTTATTTATCTATGTCTCACTTTGTTCAGTAATTTCCGGTGCCTTGTAACGAATTAGAAAATATGACAAGGTAAACCTGCCTTCAAAGTGGTTGAGGGAAAAAGGTGAAAAACCAAAAAAGTAGAGGATACATTAGAGGCAGGATTAATGTTGAAAATGTCTGTTTCTTTTTTTCTTTTTTGCCTTTTGTCATTTTATGGCCGCGGGTTTATGGCCGCACCCGCGGCATGTGGAGGTTCCCAGGCTAGGGGTCTAATCAGAGCTGTGGCCACTGGCCTGCGCCGCAGCCACAGCAACGCAGGATCCGAGCCGCGTCTGCAACCTACACCACAGCTCGCGGCAACGCCGGATCGTTAAGCCACTGAGCAAGGGCAGGGATCGAACCCGCAACCTCATGGTTCCTAGTCAGATTCGTTAACCACTGCGCCACGACGGGAACTCCAGAAAATGTCTCTGTTTCTGATCGTCACTGGCTTAAGCTGTTCAACTCCCACCAATTTAAGGCAACATTTTTATATGAGAGAATCTTGTTATTGTATAGCATTGGTTTTATAATTGCCTCAACTGGTGATTTGAGTATCATCTAATACTTTTTTGTTATTCTAATATAGTTATTTAATATGTTTTAGAAATATTTGAGGTAAATTCGGGGGCATTCATAGTTATAGTCATTGACTTACTGCTTTGGCTAATTCCATCTAGGGAAAGGTTTTAGGATAAGCTGTGTGTGCCTAGCAGTGTGATCATCATGTGTTTTCTCATAGGCCTGGGGTTATTGCCCTGTCCTTACTGTAGTTATCCTCTGCTTCAGCTGATATCTGGCCATGATCCTAAGCCACTCATAAGGAATTGCTCATTTTACAATTCTGCCCTAAAAGTGTGAGTGGATTGCCTTTGAGGTCACTCTTCCAAAGGCATCCCATTTGTATTCAGTAGTCTCTGCCACTCTACAGTTGTTTCATATCGAGACTGGAGGGAGACTTTAAGGGACTGGCTGTTTTTTGATCAGTTATCTCCTTTGGGTTTTATATTGTGGGCGTCAGCAAGCTTAAAGGGTCAGAATATAAATGTTTTAGGCTCTGTGGACCATAGAGTCTGTGTTGCCTCTTGACTCTGCTTTTGCAGTATAGAAGCAAACATAGACAATACACAAATACTGGGCGTGGACGTGTTCCAGTAAAACTTGATTCAGAAAAGCAGGCAGGGAATTCCTGCTGGGCTCAATGGGACTGAACGTGTCTCTGGAGTCCTGGGACACAGGTTCAATTCCCGGCCCTGCACAGTGGGTTAGGGATCTGGTGTTGCCGCAGTTGCAGCTTAGGTTGCAACTGTGTCTCTGATCTGATCTCAGGCCTGGGAACTCCATATGCTGTGAGCCAAAAAGGGAAAAAAGAGTAGGTGGGTGGCCCATTTGGGCCATGATTTGCCAACCCCTGATTTAAAGCTCCCAGCATGGCAGGTACAGGGCTTCTGGTTTTTGAGCCACAAGTGGACTTTTCTTTCGACTGGATGCTTGGTCATTTAGATCCTTTAGGAAATCGCAAGGCCTTTCCTTTCGAGTGGCAGAAAAGGCAAAGAGCGAACCGAGTAAGGAGGGAAGGAAGAGCCTCACGTGGGTCTTTGACCTCCACTCTCCACCTGCCCCGCAGCGCCCCGCCGCCACCTCCGCCGCCACCGCCGCCACCCCCGCCGCCACCGCCCCCCGAGGCGGCCTCCGCACATTCCAGCAGCGCAGAGTCCGAGAGCACCAGCGACTCCGACAGCTCCTCGGACTCGGAGAGTGAGAGCAGCTCAAGTGACAGCGAGGAGAACGAGCCCCAAGAAGCCCCGGCTCCCGAGGTACCAGCCCCTCCAGGCCCCTCCGAGGCTGCAGAGCCCACGAGCCTCCATCCAGGGGCGGCCTTGGCTGTTTCTGTTTCTTACCTGATGGGTGGAACTTCGGGAGCGCTGTCTTCTCTCTCCCGTCGAAAACGCTAGGTTGTTCCCAGGTGCTGCCAGAGCTGTTTTGAAGGGCAACTCATTGAGAATGTGTGTACACCCCCAGTTAATCTTTCCCCTTCTTTTGAGGAAGAAAATTCAATTTCAGTTGGCTGCTGTTTTCACATTAATGAGAAAGCCTTTTGAGATTTCAGGAATGCATGAATTTAGGAAATCAAAAGGAGACAGCCTGATTTAGCCCAGGGCTGTGGACTAGAAATAAGCCATCAGAGATTCTATTTTTGAATGGCTGAAAGCCACGCCTTAAATGGACAGTGAAGCGATTCTGCCAGGGCTGTGTTTCTTGATCCCTCTGCCCCATGTAAAACAGGGGTGATTCTGTTTGCCTATCACCCACCCATGGGAGCTCTTGTAGAGATTAGCAGGTGAGACTGAAAGCCCGAAGCACTGAATTTACCGGTAGTTACTGGATTGCTGAACTCAAGAAATGCAGTGACAACTAGCAAGGTTCCCAGGTTATCTTCAAAATTTGAAGTAGCGTGTGAAATGTTTGCTGGGGAAGGCATCGTTAGTGAACTAGACCAGTTTGTACAGAGAAAATTATTCAGCGTATTTTAGGTAGGAATCCCAGGACAGAAGACTTTCTGATTAAGAAAGCGTTAAAGTTGTCAGGATTTGTCACTGCTCTTTGGAAAGCAGGACCAGTGCGCTAGAGTATTAACCAAATACATCTGGAGATGCTGCAGTGAGACTGAAGAGCCACGTCTGAAGGGAAGGGAGGATGAGGAAATAATTGAGTGTTGTTTTTCTGTTGTTAGATGTGAATTTGTGTCTGGCACAGAGTAAGTGCTTAATAAATGTTTTCTGAGTGAATAAACATAGATCAACATTAGCTGCGCTTGAAGTGCCTTTCAGATTTTAGAAACTACTCCATGTGCGTCTGGGGGTTCTCTGTTTCCTCATGAGATGCTAGTTGCTGTTGAAGTAATTTTTCTGTGCCCCAGGGAAAAAGGCACTGACTATGTTCTGCTGAGGAATTGTGTGGTTGTTCACGTTCCTAGCGATGAGATCTTTGCTTTTTTCTCACCTTATTCACTAAGAAAAATCTGGATGCTTGTTTGGATACTGATATAAGCAAGAGAATCCAATTAAATCATAAAATTCAAATACAGTAGATGGCACCGATTTGACTGGATAATTGGAACTTGAAAGAAAAATTTAATCTGGTGTTTGTATTCATGAAAGGGTTATATCTTCTTGCTCAAGAAGTTGTTGAATAGATTTAGAGGCTCTTAGAAGACAAATGAATGTTCCCATCCTACTTTGCTTTTTAAAATTGTTTTCCTAAATAAGTTCATATTTGTACATTTGTGTTGATGTGCAAATCTAGACTTGAGTATAGTTTTGTATGTTACTTACCTAGGCTTGGCTTCCTCAGACATACTTTACCTTCAACTAGATTTTTAAACCAGTAATTTTCCCATAAGGTACTGAGTAGCCTTTCTTTCCTTTTGAAATAAATACCCGCATTATGGTAAATCTGTGTTAGTTGATGAAAGTTACATGAATTCCATAATAGGTCATGGATCCTAGTTTTATCTCTCACCCTTTTCTTCATTCTGTTTCTAATGCTGAGAAATTTGCTCCTTAAATCCCCATTTTAAATTCATTTGACAAAGTAGTCTAATAATCTTACGAGATCTGAAATGTGGTACATGTGCCAGTGGGCTGGTGGTGAACTTGGGGAAAAGCCGCTCTCTGCTTTATGGTGTGAGTCAGCGTGTACGGCTCAACTTATATGGGATGCATCACCTTTTTACTGCTTAAGTTCAGGGGAAAAGGATTCTGTTCTCAGTTTATTCAGGGATCTGCTTGGTTTTCTGATCCATTCGTTGTCCAGTTCTTCAGTAGTAAACTACTGTGGTTGATTACTCATTAAGCTCTGGATACTTTCTTTATGCATTATGCGATGTAACCCTCCATCAGCCCTAGAAGGCTGGGAACGTTCTTTTCACCTGTAAGGAAGTAAATAGTAGCACTTAGATGGAAACCTTTTAAATCTGAGCCATCTAACTCAGAAGACTTTTTTTCCTACTACACCATATTCTCTCCCTCTCTCTCTTCTTAAGTTTTGGACTCGTACTCCCTTACAACAACTAAGATATTTTACCAAAAAAGTAGGCATATATTGTGCATAGCTCAAAACTTTTTTTTTTTTTTTGTTTTTTAGGGCCACACCTGTGGCATATGGAGGTTCCCAGGCTAGGGGTCCAGTCGGAACTGTAGCTGCTGACTCATGCCAGAGCCACAGCAAGGCGGGGTCCAAGCCGCATCTGCAACCTACACCACAGCTCATGGCAACGCCGGATCCTCAACCCACTGAGCGATGCCAGGGATCTAACCCGCGTCCTCATGGATGCTAGTCAGGTTTGCTAACAGCTGAGCCAAGACAGGCACTCCATCTAAAAACTTTTTATTCAAAATCATAATTCATTCTAAAATGCATGCACTTTTGCCAGTTTGAGAGGTTAGAATTAAGGAGATGTACAGCCCAACTGTTACTAAAATGCTTAATGAAAATTAATCCTATATTTTTGCACTTCCTACGTGCAAGGTTTGGGTTGATCCAGCCCTGGGAGATGGGGGGAGGGGGGGCATGAGGAAAGGCTGAGGAAGAAAGGAAAGTCCAAACCTTGATCCCGTCCACCACTTAGGCACTGAATTTTATCAGTCACTTATGTACAATGTTTCCCCACCCAACACCCAAAGAATACCTATGTTAAAGGAACTCTGTCCATTTACATCTCTGTAGTGCGTGTATAGAAAGGATCGCCCCTACTCTCGCCCCTTGTCTGGGCACACCAACTCAGTTTGGCCCTGCAATTAGGCCATCTGCTTCTCTTCTGGGCATTTTTAGTACCACAGCGAAAGAAAGTATGTTTTATTTCTGTAATCAGGACATTCCTTTAGGGACTACTAAATGTATCTTAAACTGCCCTGTTTTGGGGGTAGCGGGAAGCAGACGTTATTTATACCAGGAATGACCTTCCCTTTTGGTTCATGCATACTCTTCTGTAGAGCAAGTATGTCAGGGATTGCAGTGCAGTTGGCAGCGTAGCCCTGGTGGGAGATCTCTGTACCTCTCCTGAGAGATAGGGTTTCAGGAATTTAGCTATTGAGGTGATTGACAGGTCACATATCTTAATACCTTGTCCCCAGTCAGTTAACCAGTAGTGTGACCCTGCCTTCAGCTCTTTGTGGGAAATAATAATACCTGACAAGTAGGTATTGTGTGCTAATCTTTTCTCTACCCTAAATAATTATTCTGTCTTTTTGGAATACTGAATACAGTGGGAAAAAAGAAATAAGTGCCTGTGACTTTGTTAGAGTAGTTCCATCTTCCCTCCCTCCCTGTTCTGAGATTCAGATGAGAGCCTGGATATAGAGTTGATCTTGAAGGAGCTCTAAAGAAGATATGCTGTCTTAAGCAGAAAAAAAAAAAATTCTCTACCCCTCTTTTTGGCCAAAATATAATCCTACCTAGTTCCTTCAAGTTTCTCTTGGTTCTATTTTGTTATAATCACACTAAGCCCGAAATAGCTACCTGATCATTTCATTACCTAACCTTTTTTCCTGGTCCCAAGGCCTTTACATTCCATCCACATAAGATATCATAAATGTATTCAGTTTGCATGTTTTTTTATAGAGTTGAATTGTTGGGATATTCCACTTGGGAAAATGGTTAGCAATCTTTCCTATAAAATACAGTCCACTTACTGGAGTGATCTCTTTATCTGTAATCTAATAAGCAGTTAAGTCCTATGCGGAATATCTTTCGATTAACTTCTTGGTGTGTTATGGAAGGATCTAGTCATTCATACAAACCACGTGTCAGAATGTATCTTTTTCTTCTTTGTTTTTAGTCATTTTGGTCATTCTACTTTTTTTGTGAATATGGCATATAGAAGTTCCAGGGGTCAGGGATCAAACCTGTGCCACAGCAGTGATCTGAGCCACTGTGGTGACAGCTTGGGATCCTTAGCCCACTGAGCCACAAAAGCATTCTCAGAATTGGAGTTCCTGTTGTGGCGCAGAAGAATTGATTCTGACTAGGAACCATGAGGGTGCGGGTTTGATCCCTGCCTCGCTCAGTGGGTTAAGGATCCACCATTGCAATGAGCTGTGGTGTAGGTTGCAGACGCAGCTTGGATTGGGTGTTGCTTTGGCTGTGGCTCCATATGCCTCGGGTACACCCCCCCCCCAGGAACTCTCAGAATGGATCTTAAGAAAAACATGTAGCATGCCAGTCCTATAATACCCTTTTAAAAATCATACTGCTTACTCTATTAGACACTAATATTTTTCCAAAAAGCATAAGATTTATAGGTACAGTAGTACATCTGTGGGAATGCTCAAGTATATATTTTATGCACACCACTGTGTGCAAGACATAGTAGTGGAATTTGGAGATAAAGACATTCTTGTTATTCTTAATAAGATCTAATAGCCCAGCTGAAGAGAGAGAAAGTGTGATGCATCAATAGTCAGCAACAAAGATTTCAACAGGAAGCAGGAGAAGTCAGAACTTCTGTTCATTTGCTGAGTTGCACAGACAATGTGTATAATCTCACTACTCTTAATTGTGTGCTCTGGAGCCTCCCTGTGTTTCTTAGAAAAATAGGTACTATTTCAGACCAGATTGCCTCTAACAAGAGACTTCATGGTTTTGTTTTGTTTTTTTTTTCACGTTTTAGGGCTGCATCCATGGCATATGGAGATTCCCAGGCTAAGGGTCAAATCAGAGCTATAGCTACCAGCCACAGGCACAGCAACACAGGATCTGAGCTGCTTCTGTGACCTACACCACAGCTCATGGCAATGCTGGATCCTTAACTCACTGAGTGAGGCCAGGGATGGAATCCGCAAACTCGTGGTTCCTGATTGGATTCGTTTCCATTATGCCACAATGGGAACTCCTTCATGTTTGATTTTTAAAGAATTCAAGCTAAAGTGATCTCACTTGGCACTTTTTACCCAGATGTAAAATTTGAAAATCAGTACATAGTATATTAGTGATAAACTGGAAACTGTGCCATGTATTAATGTTTTTAAGTAAATAAGTGAAATCAAGTCTTGAAGGAAGTCAGTTTCAATTGAAAAGTACATCAAACAGGGATAAAGCATGAAACCCAGCCATACTCACTAAGACTTGGTTTCTTGGTCACCTGAAAATCCTTGATAAAAGAACTCTTTTTATACTTCATTTTCACTATTATTTTCTGATACAGTAGTTTACAAGCCAAAATAAGTCAATTCCATTTAAATTATACTGTGATTACTAGTAGAACAAAATATTGGTTACACAGATTTCTAACCATTTGCAGGTAGTCTACATGGTCAGTGTCTAATGGTCTGTTATTAGTCAGTGTCTGCTACAGCAAAATTCCAGTAGTGCGAAAATGTTGGGAGCTTAAGAGTTGAGTGCTTATTGTGGCTCAGAGGGTTAAGAACCCGGCTAATCTCTGTGAGGATACTGGTTCCATCCCTGGCCTCACTCAGTGGGTTGCGGATCTGGCGTTAGCTGTGAGCTGTGGTGTAGGTCACAGGCACAGCTTGGATTCTGCATTGCTGTGCCCAGGCTGGCAGCTGCGCCTCTCATTCAGCTGCTAGCCTGGGAACTTCCATATGCCACAGGTGTGGCCCTAAAAAGAAAAGGGGGTGAGGGGAGTGTTACTTGTGGAGTTCCCTGGTGGCTCAGAGCAGTTTAAAGATCTAGGACTGCTGTGCCTGGGGTCTCAGTGTCACCCAGCGTTCCATCCCTGACCGGAGAACTTCCTCATGCCCTAGGCACAGCCCAAAAAAAAAAAAAAGGCCGTTAATCGTTGGAGAATTTGACCTATAATTAGAGAAAGGTCAAGAGGACCTGAATTCCTAGGTTTGAAGTGATTGCATCTCCTGGGCAGCCCCCTAGGATTGGGTGACTAGCCCAGAAGAGGAGCACAGTCATTGGTCAGTTAACCCTTCTTTTTCCTTGTTTGTAGCCCGAGCCTCCGACAACAAACAAATGGCAGCTGGACAACTGGCTGACCAAAGTCAGCCAGCCCCCGGCACCCCCCGAGGCCCCGGGCAGCGCTGAGCCCCCGACCCGACACCCGGACAGTAAGGGCAAGGGCGGCGACAGCGCCCCTGCAGGTCACGAGCGCTCGGAGTCCAAAGAGCCTGTCCCCAGAAGCTCCAGCAGAGGCCCCCGGGTCCCTTCTGAAGGCCCCCACGTAGGCAAGAGGACCTGTCAGAAGTCCCCTGCCCAACAGGAGCCCCCGCAGAGGCAAACCGTGGGAACCAAACAACCCAAAAAAGCCGTCAAGCCCTCCGCCCCTGTGGACGCGCGCGCCTGCGTACAAGTGGAGAGCCAGCTCGGCTCCAAAGACCAGCCCTCCAAAGACAAGCCCAAGGTGAAGACGAAAGGGCGGCCGCGCGCCGGGGAGAGCTGCGAGCCCAAGCCGCCGGCACCTGCCTCTGCCCCGGGCGAGCGGAAGAAGCACCGGAGCGGCCCCCCCGACCCCCCGAAGGCGCCCGCGAAAGAGGCAGCAGAGGACGGGAGCCCCGATCACTTTGCCCTCGTCCCCCTGACTCAGAGCCAGGGCCCCACCCGCGGTGGCGCCAGGACTAGTGGCTGCCGACTGGCCGTGGTCGTCCAAGAGGACCGCCGCAAGGACAGACCCCCGGTGCCTTTGAGAGACACCAGGCTGCTCTCCCCGCTCAGGGACACTCTGCCCCCGCAAAGCTTGATGGTGAAGATCACCCTAGACCTCCTCTCCCGGGTCCCCCAGCCCCCCGGGAAGGCCAGCCGGCCGAAGAAACCAGAAGACAAACAGCCAGTGGCAGGGAAGAAGCTCGATTCTGAGAAGCGAGGCTCAGACAGCTCCAGCAAGTTGGCCAAAAAGAGAAAGGTGAGTGTGGGGAACTGACCTCCCGCTTCCAGTGTGGGACATACCTGCCATGGGTCTGGGGCTGTCTTTGGCCCTTGATTGTAACCCTGAGTTGTCTTAGGAGAGGCTAGTAATCTTTGGAAGCCATGTAGCCTTTGCTCCTAAACCAGTTACTCTTTCACTGCAGTTAGGCATCGATAAATGCCAGATACCTTCATTCTTGCTAGTCTGAAGAAAAGATGAGACAGTCATTGAAAAGAACATCTTGTTTTAGAATAATACAGCATTTAAGAGTATGTTTTTATCTTTTCTGATAACATTGGTATTTACCACCTGGCCTGTTCGTTTTGCCATAGAAATCTAAGCCTGACATGAACTGAAAAGTTGATTCTGAATTACTGACAGAAGACAATAAATTTTGCTCCCACGGTCTGATCTTTTTAATACTGATATTGCATCTATATTTTAATTCATGGCCACCTAACACTTCATTGATTTGAAACCACCAGCTTTATTGTCGGTGACCTCCATGAATGACTTTTACTAATAAGCGCAGAGCACTATGAAAAAAGTTTTAGAGCTATTATAGAACATCTTTTTGAGTAATGTGGGCTGTTAATGGTGAAGTACTGAAAATCTGTCATTTTACTTATGCCAGCATTTGAAAGCTTCACTTAAAGGATGAACATAATAATAAAAAAGAAAATATTCCCTGCAATATTTAAGATCTTTGTTACTTGGACATACAGTTTTGAACAATTTCCTTTCGTCCTTTATTCTGAGTCATTGAGCTCTTGATGTAATTTTTGCTGCTTTTTGGTGATGAAATATGAGTGAGTTTTTTCCCCCAGTGGCGTTCCCAAGTCAACCTACCCGGGATTCAGAGAGAAAGGCATGAGAAGGGCCAACTCTTTCCTGCTGAGAAGGAATAAAAACTTTAACACTCCTATAAATACATTAAAGAAAACTTCTTACTCAGTTGTGGAAGTTGAGCAAGGAATGACAAGGACAAAAAATCATGAAGTCTGTTGTCATGTCTGGTTCAACTGATTACTCCACTAGGTTAAAAATATAACATGACTGGAGTTCCCCTCATGGCTCAGTGGTTAACAAACCCAACTGGGATCCATGAGGATGCAAGTTTGATCCCTGGCCTCACTCAGTAGTTAAGGATCCGGCATTGCTGTGAGCTGTGGTGTAGTCCGCAGATATGGCTCGGATACTGCGTTGCTGTGGCTGTGGTGTTGGCTGGCAGCTACAGCTCCAGTTCGATCCCTAGCCTGGGAACCTCCGTATGCCCTGGGTGCGGCCCTAAAATAGCAATGTGTGTGTGTGTGTGCATATATATGTATGTTATATATATATGTATGTATGTTATATATATAACATGACTTTGCTAAATAGTAAAGGGTAGTGGTTTCTCCAGAACTTTGTCGAATGCGGCACGAGGGTAGGTATTGCCACCCTAATTGCAGTGGTCAGGCCCAGTGGGGTAGGACTGAGCCCTGATTGGCAGTGCCGTTTCACCTGGAATAGGGTATATTCTTGTGCCCAATAACTTTTAACATGATGTGTGTGTGTTAGAAGTTAAGGATCTGGAGTTCCCGTCGTGGCTCAGTGGTTTAAGAATCCGACTAGGAACCATGAGGTTGCGGGTTCGATCCCTTGCCTTGCTCAGTGGGTTAAGGATCCGGCGTTGCCGTGAGCTGTGGTGTAGGTTGCAGATGCAGCTCGGATCCCGAGCTATGGCGTAGGCCCGCAGCTGTAGCTCCAAATAGACCCCTAGCCTGGGAACCTCCATATGCCGTGGGTGCAGCCCTAAAGACAAAAAGACCAAAAAAAAAAAAAAAAAAGTTAAGGATCTGGCTTCGTCTCTGCAGCAGCTTCGGTTTGATCCCCGGCCTGGTTAAGGATCTGGCCTTGTTGCCTCTGTGGCAAAGGTTGCAGCTGCGTCTCAGATCTGATCCCTGGCCCAGGAACTAGCTGGGGAAAAGGTAGTATAAAACTTGATGGAGAAAATTGTGATGGCCCAGGCTAGGAAAGAGGTGCCTGTATCTCAGAAGATACCTGAGAAGCCTTCAAAAATACAGTCTTTTACCTCCTCCTGGGAAATCTTTTATCACCTACATCTCAGCTACTGCTGACCTTCATCAGCCGGCGTGGGGGGAAGTATTAGCTTCTAAAGTGTTTATGGGGAGTTCCCATCGTGGCGCAGCAGAAACGAATCCGACTAGTATCCATGAGGATGTGGGTTTGGTCCCTGGCCTTGCTCAGTGGGTTAAGGATCTGGCGTTTCTGTGACCTGTGGTGTGGGTTGCAGATGCCACTCAGATCCCGCACTGCTGTGGCTGTGGCATAGGCCAGCAGCTGTAGCTCTGATTTGACCCCTAGCCTGGGAACTTCCATATGGCCCTAAAAAGCAAAAAAAAAAAAAAAAAAAAAGTTGTTTAGGAACCAGGTGGCAATTTTGGAAACTGGAGGCTTCCCAGACATTTCTCAGCGCCACCCATACTTCAGTGCAGATCCAGAAACTCTACTTGCAGTTCCAGTAGGGGAAACTCAGCTGTCCCTGCTGAGTATATGAACTGTGCCCTCTAAAAGCGGTTCCCAGCCCTTGGCTGAGCTCTCCCAGGGCAGCTCGTTTATCTTCCTGTTCAGAGGATGGAGAAGTAATGACCCCGTCGTCTCAGGCAAGTGCATGCTTGTTTAGAGCTCTGGCAAGCAGCTGAGAGAGCTGGCCCTGGGAACAGTCTGTGTCTCTGCTGTGGGACTGACGGGATCAGGATCGGAACCAGTGGTTGCAAACCCTGGCTGCTCATTCTAGTACCCTGGGGAGCCCTTAGTACTGGTGGCAGGCTGTGTGCCACCCCCCAGCTCCCCACACTCCCATTGGTATTTTCTAAATCCTCAGGTAATCCCAGTGCCTAAGGCTTTGGAGCAGAACCTTATTACTGAACCAGGATTGTACAGGGCTGGTTCTTTGGACCCAGAAATCTGGCCAGCAAGGTGCATTTAGACATCATGGATCAAGACAAGCAGGAACTCCTGGTCTGAAATAAGTTGCTAGTTAGAAACATCACTTAGAAAGCTTTCAGATAAATACAAACCATTGGCCAACGGTATACTTATTTCATGATCCAAGAACCAGTGTCATTGGTTTTACTTTCTGTGATTCCAAGTGGTCTTAATATTGTTCATCATAACCCCGGGTTCTCTCTTTCCCAGAGGGCAGGCTCCCCCTTCCTGTCAGGACCCTGACTCCCCTTGCTCAGGGCACCTTGGCCAGCCGCCTCTGACACGCTTGGGTGCTTTCCCCCAAATCCGAATAGTGAAGACTTGGTCATTTTCTTCCTATTAAGAGTGAACACTAGAAAAGGCTGCATGAGGATACCGTGAGAGCAGTTGACTACTGTACCTGCTCCTTCACACGAGTGGGATTTATTTAAAGGCCCATTCCTCTTTGGGCACAAAATTGAACGAATGTTTTCAGAGGGTTAGCACAGCCTCGAAGCCATTTTAGACTCAAACGTCTGAGAAGGCAATCATAAAGAGTTAACGGTAGTTAACAGCTCTGATGAAGCCATCAAACGTGGTGCCTGTAGAAATATATATGTATATATGTATATATATATATATATGTGTGTGTGTATATATATATATATATATATATACACACATATACACACACACACTTTTTTCTCTTTTAATACTACTTTAAAGTAGTAGGTTGGGAGCAGTTCTTGAGAAAGGGTAGAGAAAATTGTGACAGTAGGCGTGAACTCGCAATGATATTCCTTACATAAACTGGAGAACTTCTTCACCTTGATTACAGTTTAGACTTTAAAATTGAACATAGATTTTTTTATATAAGCTTTAGGCTTTTATGTTTTCCAGATTTGGAGGAAAAGTTGAAGCTGAGATGCACAATGCGATGTAAATCAGAGTGGTGCAATGGAGAGGATTCTAAAGACACACGGAACATGCTTAGAGCGAAGCATGGCTCTAGGTGCTTTCATAAATAATCTCA
>PVHT020000886.1:7220019-7311895 GCA_004024745.2 Catagonus wagneri | reverse complement strand
TGCCTTCCCAGTAAGTCCCCGCCCTCGTTCTTGGTGTCAGCTCGGACTTGTTCGCAGTGTCATGTCTTAATGAACCTCCTGCAGAGGCAGATCCTGGCAAAGTACCTGAACTTCCCCAAAGAGGGCCCCACTTTTGCCGCGTTCCCTGTGCTCCCAGGCCCCTTTGCCTCCGTATGGGAGAGGACGTAGAGCTTCGAATCGCAGAGGCGTGACCTCCCGCAGCTCCTGTGCAACCACCACTTTTCACACGTGGGATCCAGGAAGGCTCTTACATCGTGCACTTAGCAAAAGCAGGTCTGCAGCTCGGTGTGCCCAGTCTGGTGACCTTTGCTCTCTTTCACCCATTTTTTTGGGGGGTGTGTGGGGGCAGCAGCAGGAGTCCTGGAGCAAGGCCCCAGGTTCATAGTTTGGGGTCAGTGTCCTTACTGGCTGTTACAGCTCAACCCCTCCGTTCTGTCCGCACTCCTGCACACCAGTGCCCCAGCCCCACCTCCTCCACTTCCAGACACTTCTCATCTCTTCCCATCAGGACCAAGGGCTGAGCAGACTGTCAGCCCCAAGTGTTGGTTGTAAAAAGCCACCTTCACCCCCCCCCACACACACACACCTTACCCGCGGTTTCTAGGTGGTGAGTCAGGTGCTAGAGCAGGCAGCGGGCTGCCCCGGAGGCCTTCTCTTCAGAAACCAGCCTGGCCCGGCTCGGTCCCACTTCCTTTTATGGTCCTCATTCTTGCCCTTTTGCTCCACTCTGTAGGTGGAGCGGCACTTGGCAGATAATCTGAGGCTGCCTGACCCAACAGGTTAAGAAAAGCAAACAAGTCGGTCGAGAGCAGGTCGTAGGCTGCCACCTCCAGTCGGAGGTGTGGGCACCACTGAGACGTGTCCTTCTGGAAGCAGGGTGCTTCCAGGACTCAGACCTTAGGTAAGGCTCCCTGAAATGGGAGTTGATCGGTGCATAAGCCCTGGGCAGAGGAGACTCCTTTTTCCTCCTGAAGAGAGTGCATCACTCTTAACTCAGGTTTCCTTTTTTTTTTTTTTCTTTTTAGGGCCACACCCTCGGCATATGGAGGTTCCCAGGCTAGGGGTCGAATCAGACCTGCAGCTGCCGGCCTGTGCCACAGCCACAGCAATGCCGTGTCTGCGACCTACAGCACAGCTCATGGCAACACCGGTTCCTTAACCGACTGAGCGAGGCCAGGGATCGAACCTGCGTCCTCATGAATGCTAGTCAGATTCGTTTCCTCTGAGCCATGAGAGGAACGCCGCAGATGGCTTCTTGACCCAGAAAAATCTCAGCAACTCCTTGCCTCCTGTTTTCCAGCCTCAGAATTCAAGTCTGCATTTCCTCCCCCGAGGACCGGATGGCTCCCTCCCTAGTGACCTCTTGCTAAATGCATCCGCTTCGGGTTGTGGGGCAGCCTGCTTCCGTGCCAGCTGACAGACACTCGAGTGCCAGCTCTGGGGCGCCTGTGGGACTGGTGCTACGAAGACGAGAGGGTTCCAAGTGCAGAGTGTACAGGCCCTAACCTCAGGCCCACAGGCCTGAGCGCCATCAGAGTGAGCACAATTGGCAGAAGGGGATTTTTACTTAATTGGTTTAGTGGCTTCCTTTCTAGCAGCTCACGGAATACAATCAGCCTCTAAGCTGCTCCATGTCAATATAAAGCATGTTATTCCAGTGAGCGCCAACACAGTTGTTACAGCTAGCACGGAAGTTAGTGTTTGGTGATTCTTGGTTGGGGGCTGTTCTCTTGGGTCACCGACGGGCACGAGTCGAAGTTAAAACCAGTTTGTGGGGATCGACTGACTCTGAATCTTATTTTCCTGTGTGGTTTACAAGGTCTGCTACTTTGCTTTCTGGTCATAACTAGCATGTCCTAAGTAGCATGAAGATATACAAACAAAAATTAACTATTTTTCCACCGCTGGTATTTGGTGTTTTCTTTAGGAAGTAACCCTGTGGACCATTTATGCTTAGCTTTGTCCCAGGGACTAGTGTGTCATTAGCTAACTGGAAATGCCTTCCTTTTTTTTTTTCTCCCATTAGTACATTTCAAACTGATTTTATTGTGAAGTTTTTAAAGTAAGTTTTTTTTAAGTATAGTTGATTTACAGTGTCGTGCCAATTTCTGCTGAACAGCAGAGCGACCCAGTCATATATATACATATATATACATTTTGTTATTTTTATATGCCTCCCACTTTAAAAAGTATGTATTACTAAGTAGTTTGTGTGCAAGTTAGTATCTGGTTGGGTGTTTTAGCAAATTCTGTGGCTTTTGCCAAAGATAAATTACCCATCCTCTTAGATTGCCTACTACTAGGCCAGCTGGTTGGCCTTTAATCTAAAACTCAAGAGAATTGGGAGTTCCCGTGGTGGCTCAGCAATAACAAACCTGACTAGTATCCACCTGGCCTCGCCCAGTGGGTTAAGGATCCGGCACTGCCATGAACTATGGTATAGGTCACAGACGCAACTCAGATCTGGCGTTGCTGTGGCTGAGGTGCAGGCTGGTGGCTACAGCTCCGTTTCAACCTCCAATATGCCACTGGTGTGGGCCTAAAAAAGGCCAAAATAAATAAGTAAAACTCAAGGGACTTCACTGGGGCGCTGGTAGCAGAGCCCCTTGGCCAGTGGGAAGAGTGACTAGGGGGTACCCCTTAGTGGTAGGGTTCTATTTTAATCAGCCATTTGCACTTTATTCCTTTATTCTTTTTTCTCTGCCAACATTGAGTACCTCTCAAGCGTTTCCACCAATGAATTGTTCAAACGGAGGGTGAGTTCCAGGCTGGTCAGGCCTCCCCTGGCCTGGGCCAAGGCCTTTCATCTCTCCCTGAGCTGTGCTCCAGGCTTCTGCTGCTGGCCCTCACTGACGGCCGCGCGTGACACAGCCGTGTGGCGCTTCCTGTTGTGTTTCAGTTGTGCCTGTGGGATGTGCTTCTTACTCACGTCACGTGTTCTCTCCTTATGAAGCCCCTCAAGATCCTTTTTTCCAATCTTCTGTAAATGAGTGGTTTAATTTTCAGCAACTAATTGGTTTTTATCTTACCTACCCTTCTTTCTTTGCCTCAGCTCATGGAAGTTCAAGGTCCATGATGCGGATCACTTCTAGAAAAGTGTGTAAAAGCGGGCTGTCTGGTAGATTTATAGCATGAGTCACCTGTGTCATCTTAAATTTTCTAGTTGCCACGTTAAAAATACGAAAAGGAAAAAAAAATCAGTGAAAACTGATTTTGATTGTTTAATCCAATAGATCTAAAATGTTACCACTTCAATACTGAATCAGTAGAAACATGCTTACATTCTCCTTTTTGCAAGAAGCCTGACATGGCTTGTCCCCTCGGACTGGCCATGTGCGAGTGCTCCTTAGGTGCAGTGGGCCGGGCAGTGCAGGACTGGCCTCCAGTGGGGTCTAGCTTCCCCTGGATTTAATTTCTCTGATTTATTTTCCCTTCTTCCTAAATGTTCTCACTTGTGTGCACGCCAAGAGATTAAAAACAGGTATCCTTATAAGCCACCTTGAACGGTTCATTTGGAAACGAGGGAGAAGCGTTTTCTGCAGTTTACGAAGGGCTGGTGGGAGGCCTCCCCGGCGCATTCGCCTGCAGAAGGCCAGGGAGAGGACGCGAGTGTCTTTGCTTTCCCCCTCCTTTTGAGCAGGGCCAGGCCTCTTGGCAGCGTCTGGGCAGAGCTTGAGCCTACAAATCTGAATTTATTCATTTTTCTTGGAGAAATTCAGATAACGAAGGAGAGACTGCGCTGGAAGCCGGGGCCTTCCCCGATCAGATCATTTCAAGGGTGTTTTTTTCCCCCGAAGGCTCTAAGAGAGGATTTGGGGAGTTTTTTTTTTTTTTTTTAGGAAATGTCCTAGATTGGCTGGCGGTGTCCCATATTGCTGTCTGGGTGAGCTGACAGAGAAGTTTAGTTCTTCGTGCACCGAGTTGACTGAAGGACTCGCACCCGTCCCGCACTGTCCTTGCTAGAGAGCTGGTGGCTCCTCCTCCCCAGGGGCCCGGCGCAAGAGTCCAGCCCGTGTTGGACTTTCTGTGAATTAGGCATCCACGTTGTCTGGGGAAAACTCAAATATTCTCTTCCTGGGTGGAGAAAAACCCAGTTCTTCCCTTCTCAGACATCCTCCTTTTCCTGGGTGGGAAGAACAGCCCTTCCTCACGTGGAAATCTATCTCAGGACAAGTTACATTGATCTACGTGGGCTTGCCTGGCAGGCCTGCATCCCCCTGCCCTTCCCCCAGTGTAAGTACTTAAAAGGTTGCTGTGTGTGTAGCTGTTTACCAAAGTCCAATTAATTACTCTCATTGCCTTTGCTGTATTTTTTTCCTATTTTGTCCGTACAACTCTGTAACAGTTGACGCTATTATAATAATAGGGCGAATCAGAAAGAGACCACGAGAGCAAGAAAATCAGACTGGAGAAAGAAATCAAATCGCAGTCATCATCTTTATCCTCCCACAAAGAACCTTCTAAATCAAAGTGAGTATAGAGGAGTTCTGTATGGGATCAGCGGTATCTTGGGAGCACTGGGGCACAGGTTCGATTCCCAGCCCGGCACAGTGGATCAAGGATCCGGTGTTGCTACAGCTGTGGCTTAGGTCACAACTGCAGCTCAGAGCTGATCCCTGGTCTGGGAACTCCATATGCTGAGGGGCAACCAAAAAAAGAAAAAAAAAAGAAAACCAAAATGAGTATAGAGATTAGGAGCAGCCTGGAAAGGTGATCGAATCTCCCTGGATCTTGATGTGGCAAAAATGTTTCACTAGAATGAGAGGGTAGGAAACTTATTTGGGCTCAGTCTGATGATACTTCTAAGTTTGTTTTATGTTCCTTTCCTCCGTGAGTACCTCAGGGAAATTAACAGTTCATTTGGCAGCAAACTTGGATCAAAAACACAGAACTGAGTTGTGGCTCAGTGGGTTGAGAACCCAACACGGTGTCTGAGAGGATGTGGGTTCGATCCCTGGGCTCGCTCAGCGGGTTAAGGATCCGGCATGGCTGTGGCGCAGGCCGGCAGCTGCAGCTCCGATTCAGCCCCTAGCCTGGGAACCTCCATATGCCCGCAGTGTGGCCCTACAGAGAAAAAAGAAAAGCACAGAAAGACTTGGCAAAAACAAGGGAATAGTGACACCAGATAGGAGTCAGCAGAGACTTGAGAGAGAAGGGGTCAGAGAAGAGGCGTCAGCCGGGCCTGCCTGCTTGTCAGAGAAGGTGCTAGACCGGGCGGCGGCATCAAATGAAAAAGCACACTGAAATTTGGCCTTTCTACAGACGTGGGCCGCACGCTCTGTGAGAGCTTCATCTTTCATGTCAACAGCCATTTTGTCCTTGTAAACAAACGGCTGAGTTACGCAACTCGTGTTCCACCTCAACTGAGTTTTGCGTGATGTTTCATTCCAGAACGCCTCGGCCCTCCTCTGAGCCCTCCAAGAAGGAAATGCTCCCCCCTCCGCCGGTCTCGTCTTCGTCCTCCCAGAAGCCCGCCAAACCTGCACAGAAGAGGCCGAGGCAGGAAGCAGACGCCTGTGGCCAAGACCCCCCCAAAAGTGCCAGTAGCAGCAAGGACCACCGCAAGGACGCTTGCGTCTCCAAGCACAGAAGAGCGGACGGGAAGGCCTCTGGGCGCTCCACGGAGCACAGAGTAAGGAGGGCAAGCCGGGGCCCATCCGTGGAACCCGAGGGGGTCTCTTCACGTTCAATGCACAACTGAGATTTTCATGGTGGTATTTCAGCACAATTCATCAGCTTTTAACAAGGCAGTAGTGAGTTATTTGTGCTCTGCTTTTTAGAGGGAGAGTAAAAGCTAGTCACAAGAAAATTTAGGCAGCTGTTGATTGATTGTCCTTTTGAGTGGTTTAGAGATGAAAAAGCTGGTGTTTTGCTGTTTAAAAAAAAAATGGTTACCCTGGTTAGTTCTTGGTTTGGATGTTTGATCTGAAATACTTTCATTATTGGTTATGATGGGAAAAAAATTACCCACTTTCTCAAATATAAATGCCTTTCTTCCTGTTAACCTAGAGTGGGTGAGAGAGAGAGAGAGAGAGAGTGTGTGTGTGTGTGTGTGTGTGTGTGTGTGTGTGTGTGTGTCTGTCTGTCTGTCTGTCTGTATGTTACCTAAGAGAGCAAGTTAAATTTGGCTTTGTTGATAATCTGTTCTCTTGGGCATTCTTGTCTTAGGACTTTTCTGTGTCCACAGCACAATCAAAACGTACAGTTTCATTTGATGGGAGTTCCCACTGTGGCCTAGCAGAAAGGAATCTGACTAGCGACCGCGAGGGTGTGGGTTCGGTCCCTGGCCTCACTCAGTGCATTAAGGATCTGGCGTTGCTGTGACCTGTGGCTGTGGCGTAGGCCGGCAGCTATAGCTCCAGTTCCACCCCTAGCCTGTCGACCTCAGGTGTAGCTCTAAAAAGCAAACAAACAAAAAACCTACAGTTTCATTTGATTCCAGCTGGGAACGTGCCGGACGGAGCTCAAGTGTGCTGGCTTTGTGTTCCTCTTTATTGAGCTGCTATTTTGGGCTAACTTGGAGGGATGGAACCTTTAGGTCAATGACCTTAAGTGCTGGAATGTGATCGGTGTGATGATTTTTTTTTTTTTAAAGGGATCTTCTGGAGATGCTGCAAACCGTTTTCCAGTGCCTTCTTTGCCAAATGGTAACTCCAAACCAGGGAAGCCTCACGTGAAGTTTGACAAGTAAGGCTGGGTGCTGCTTCTCTTTTCCTCCCCCTCCCCACCGCCCCCTCTTTACCCCACCCCCACCCTCTTCACCCTCTAGCCTCTTTCTTCATCTTGCTCCAATCCAGTAATTTTAGGTTTGATCTTATCTTTTCTTTCAGACACCAAGCAGATTTTCACATGAAGGAGGCCAAAAGGTTGAAGGACAAAGCAGAATTAGTGGTTAGTCTTGGCTCTCTCTCCCTCCGGTGGAATGTTTTCTGATAAACTCTTCGTCGTCTCCTTCTGCCGTGTTCCATGTCACTAAATGGGGTGGTCGTGGGAGGCCGGACTGTGTGGGCCTGACGTTGGTCACAGTGTCAGCGCCATAAGTAGGATCATAATGAGCGAGATGTGAAGTGGAACTGTTTTGACTTCATTGCTTCAGTCTGATCATGAGCAGGTAGACCACGTGCTGGTGACAGGTTTCCATCTAAGTGACTGCAAGTTGATCTGCCTGCCTGTGTTTTGTTTGACACACATGAAGGCTCCCTCATCCCATGGAATCCATTCCATGGATGTGAAAAACAGCTCTTACTGAAAGCTGGTTGATTTGTGGAGTTCCCGTTGTGGCTCAGCGGGTCAAGAACCTGACATCGTGTCTGTGAGGATGTGGGTTTGATCCCTGGCCTCACTCAGTGGGTTAAGGATCCAGCATTGCTGTGAGCTGTGGCGTAGGTCGCAGACGTGGCTCAGATCTAGCGTTGCTGTGGCTGTGGTGTAGGCTGGCAGCTGCAGTTCTGATTCGACCCCTAGCCTGGGACCTTCCTGAGTAGAGGATACGGCCCTAAAAAGGGGAAAGAAAAAAAAAAATGGATTGATGTGTCTTCACCCTGAAACATTTCAAAAAGTGAGGTAGCCTGTTTTCCTCCCAAAATGACCTTAAAGCCCTAGAGAGACCAACAGTGAACAGTGGACCAGGGCCGTCTGATGACATTTTGAGATGAAGGTGATGGTTGCGCTGTTGGTAAACATTCTTTAAAGAAATGGACTGTCTTTACGTGGTGGCTGTTGGACTTACTGGGAGGTGGTAATTTGTTAATTGCGTGATTAAGTGTACTTTTACTTCTCTGCTGCAGTGTAATTAGGTCATGTTGGTCCTTTGTCATATTTAAACATCCAGGACTCCGGGGCTTTTTATTTGCTTGGTGTATTCTCTAAACCTAAACCCCTGCAGATACCGCCTGTTGAACTTGGTACCACAGGAGAACAGCGCAGCTCGCCTTGTTCTGCCACGTGCAGATCTAACGGCAAACTCTGGAGAGACGCAGGAATTGAATCAGATCGGTCTGGGGCGGCTGTCAAAATCCCAGTGCCGCCTTCTTCAGCCCCAGTCTGTAGGCTGGTGTCTGTTCTCCGGCCAGGCAGGGCTGGGCTGAGGCCCTGTCATCGGGTCCCTGTTCCTGGGGGGTAAAGATTTATTGAGTCCTTACCGTGCCGGCTGCTGCAAGAGGCCAAGGACGCATTAGACATCATCCCTGATGACGCATTAAGGGTCATCTCTAAAGCGACCCTGTACCCCCGTGTCCTGAGCCAGAGTAGGTCGCCACATACTAGCGTCTTTCCAACCTTCTTCACTTCTCCAAGGCTGTTGTTAGAACTAGAGGAATCTTTTGATCTTTGAAAAAGTGTAAATATTCAGTACTTAGTTATCTAAGACTTTTCTCGACCTTGGACACTTTCAGTACCAGATTTTCTGGTTATTCAAACAAGATTATTTCTCCAGGGTACATTGTTTTGGGGTTGCTTTTAATCTTGACTAAGTACGTTTTCTTTCTCCCTTCCTATACCTGTTGCATCCTGTTTTAATAAATATTAGCGCATTCCACTCTGAAAATATGCCAGTGTAGACACAGAAACATGAATGGCCAACCTCTTCATAGTGTTCTCCTTTAATTGCACAAAGTCTCAAAGATGTGCACCTCGCTTTCCAAACAGTAAGTGCACAACTGAACACAGAGGAGTGTATTTTGTCTCTCTTCGTACTTTACTGTTGAGTAAGGACATTGGAACTCCACCACCCTAACACCGTCTCAGGCGACACAGAGATATCACAGGAATATATTCATTGTTAACCTTACAAAATACTTTTGTAAGTGGAAGTGGATTCTGGCAAACTGCTTTACTATAGTTTGTTTCGTTTCTACCCGAAGACCAATATAAATTTTGGAACTTGCATGAAGATGATAGTGAATAAGTATATTTGAAGAGTTAAATTACTACCAGTGAAGCAAATCAATAAGGCCCTATACTGTTGAATTTTTTAAAGATTGATTGATTGGCTGTTCCCACGCATGCAGAAGTTCCCAGGCCGGGGACTGAACCTGCAACACTGCAGTGACAGCCCTAGACCCTTAAGCTGTGGAGCCACAAGGAGACTCTTGAGAGTATGGTCTTATTACAAGATTGTTTTCTATGTCCTGCTGAATTTCTGCTAAAAGAAAAATTTCTTTTTATTTTTTTTTGTCTTTTTTAGGGCTGCACCCATGGCATATGGAGGTTCCCAGGCTAGAGGTCAAATCAGAGCTGCAGGTGCCAGCCTATGCCACAGCCACAGCAACGCCAGATCTGAACCTCATCTGCAACCTACACCACAGCTCATAGCAACGCCAGATCCTTAACCCACTGAGCGAGGCCAGGGATCAAATCCTTGTCCTCATGGGTACTAGTCGGGTTCATTAACCACTGAGCCATGGGAACTCCTAAAAGAAAATTTTCAGTAGGTCAGAGTGGACGGGCTTTGGTTATTATTTTGAGTTTGTTCTCGAACTTCTTTCTAGCCATAATTCAGGCTAAGACGGTGGAATGGAGTTACTGTACAGAAAGTGTGTGAGAAACTAAAAGTCTGTCTTAGGCTTAACAGTGATCGTGTTCCTCTACAGACGGACAAGGTTGGGAAGGCTTTTAAGTACCTGGAAGCTGCCTTGTCCTTTATTGAGTGTGGCATCGCCATGGAGTCGGAAAGCCCAGCGTCCAAGTCAGCTTACTCCATCTACTCGGAAACCGTAGACCTCATTAAGTAAGTGCAGACCCGCGAGTCCTTCTCTGGCCTCACCTTTGTTGCTTTAATCCATTTGAACTGGAGTACAAAGACAGCTTAACAAAGGGGAACCTTGAAAAAGTTACTGATCCAAGAACTTTTTTTTTTTTTTTTTGGTAAACTGAAATTGTTTTGTAGATGAAGTGCAAGAACAGAATGACTGGGTCCGGCTGCATCATTTCGCCAAGTGCACAGTGAAATGCCAAATCCTACAGGGAGAGGGTTGGTTTTTCCAGTTTGGCTTTCTTATCAGATGCCCTCTGGTCGGTGTTTACTGCCTGCACTTCATCAGGGGACCTAGTAAGGAAGCAGGCAGGTCTGCTGGCTTTCAGGCAGGTAGACAGGTCAGAGAAGAGGCGTGCCCTCGCCTGACTTTCTGAATCATCTGAATTGTTGCTCTGAAGCCTCATTTTTCTTCTGTGTCTCTGTCATGTCTTCACATCTTCAGGAAAAATCAGTGTAAAACCAGGACAGTGTCTTAGTGTCTGGGGTTTTCTGACTGCCTTTTTTTTTTTAACCCGAGATTCTTTCATATTTTCCTATAGATTCATAATGTCATTAAAATCCTTCTCAGATGCCACAACACCAACACAGGAGAAAATATTTGCTGTTTTATGGTGCGTATTTTTTTTTCTTTGTCTAAAGAGTGTTGTGTTTACTTTTGCATCTTTGATATGAGGTGTTGTTATCTGGTAAGGTGACAATTATGATAAGTGAATCAGTACCAGAAAGTGGTTGGATGGGTGGTCAAGGGGTTAATCCCGCTGCCAGTTAGTTATTATGAAACGGCATCTCCTGTTTTACTGATGACTCCGTGGATATTTTGGTCTTGGAACTTAAATTATATTGTTGTATATTTGTATTTTTTCACTAAGATTAACTTTCTGATGCTAGGGTGAACAGTGCAGTGAGATTAAGGTATTCCTCCTCGTGTTGATGAGAAAGACACACTGTGTGTGTTCGTGTGAAAAAGGTTGGGTGACTCTCGGGAGCAGCGATAACTCGGCTCTTGCCTTCAGCTTCTGTTTACGTTCACAGCATGCGCTGCCAGTCCATTCTGAACATGGCGATGTTTCGTTGTAAAAAAGATATAGCAATAAAGTATTCCCGCACTCTTAACGAACACTTCTTCAAGACTTCTTCCAAAGTTGCCCAGGCACCTTCTCCATGCATCGCAAGGTAATGATCAGTCTAATTGAAATCATTTCCAAATTCAAGTTGTTTCTTTATGTACCTTTTGTGGTGGACCTTGGGTTTTCAAAACTTGTATACATCGATGTGCTGATTTGCTCCTTCGACTGAAATCATTAGCGTGTTTCTACCTTTTTCGAGAGATAGTTAGAAATCGAGGTGTTTGCTGGTTGGGCGACGTAGAAAGATAATTACAGAGAATATAGGGTCGGTATTGTAGAGCTTTGAAGCAATTTAGATGTGCCTAACGACACTAAACGGGCAGAGCCAGCAGAACCAGAGGCAGAGTCTATTTTCCTTCTGTGTAACACATTGTCCTGGCATTTCAGTCAACAAGAACTTTCCAGAAACATATACCTTCCACCTTCTTCAGGATCTGTAACAGTGATACCAAGAATGAAAACCATTGTCTCTAGCTAAACTCCTTCCTCCACTTCGTGAACTGAAATTGCCCGTTTATCCCATAAGTTATTAAAAAATGGAGTCAGAATGCAGGTTTTTTTTTTTCTTTTAATTTTTTTAAATGATCATTGATTTACAGTGTTCTGTCAATTTCTGCTATATAGCAAAGTGACCCAGTTACACATTTATATACATTCTTTTTCTCACGTTATCCTCCATCATATTCTATCACAAGTGCTTAGATACAGTTCCCTGTGCTATACAGAAGGATTTCATTGCTCACCCACTCCAAATGCAATAGTTGCATCTACTAAACACAAACTCCCACTCCCTCTTTCCCGTTGGGAACCACAAGTCTGTTCTTCATGTCCATGAGTTTGTTTCTTTTCTGGAGATAAGTTCATTTGTGCCATGTATTAGATTCCACATGTAAGTGATACCCTGCGTATTTGTCTTTGTGACTTACCTCATGTAGTATGAGAGTCTCTAGTTCCAACCATGTTGCTACAAATGCCATTATTTTGTTCTTTTTGATGGCTGAGTAGTATTCCATTGTGTATATCCATTCATCTGTCGATGGACATTTAGGTTGTTTGGATACTGTAAATAGTGCTGCATGTCTTGGATGCTGTAAATAGTGCTGCAGTGAACATAGGGGTGCATGTATCTTTTTCAATGAGAGTTTTGTGCTGCTACATGCCCAGGAGCGGGATTGCTGGATCATATGATAGTTCTATATTTAGTTTTCTGAGGTACTTCCATACTGTTTTCCATTGTGGTTGTACCAATTTACATTTCCACCAGCAGTATAGGAGGGTTCGTTCCCTTTTCTCCACACCCTGTCCAGCATTTGTTATTTGTAGACTTACTAATGATGGCCATTCTGACTGGTGTAAAATGGTACCTGATTGTAGTTTTGAGTTGCATTTCTCTAATAATTAATGATATTGAGCACTTTTTCATGTGCCTGATGGTCATCTGAGTGTCTTCTGTGGAGAAATGTTTATTCAGGTCTTCTCCCTATAATTCAATTGGGTTGTTATTTTTGCTGTTGAGTAATATGAGTTGTTAGTGTATTTTGGAGATTAAGCCCTTGTTGGTTGAATTGTTTGAAACTATTTTCTCCTATTCAGTAGGTTGTCTTTTTGCTTTTTAATGGTTACCGTTGCTGTGGAAAAGCTTGGAAGTTTGATTAGGTCCCATTGGTTTATTTTTGTTTTTATTTCTATTGCTTTGGGAGACTGAACTAAGAAAACATTTGTGTGGTTGATGTCAGAGAATGCTTTGCCTGTGTTCTCTTCTAGGGAGTTTGATGGTGTCTTGTCTTATGTTTAAGTCTTTAAGCCATTTTGAGTTTATTTTTGTGCGTGTCATGAAGCTGTGTTCTAGTGTCATTTATTTACATGTGGCTGTCCAGTTTTCCCAGCACCACTTGCTGAAGAGACTCTCTTTTTCCCATTTATATTCTTGCCTCCTTTGTCAAAAATTGACCACAGGTATCTGGGTTTATTTCTGGGTTCTCTGTTCTGTTCCATTGGTCTGTATGTCTCTTTTTGTACCAGTACCACTCTGTCTTGATTACTGTAGCTTTGTATTATTGTCTGAAATCTGGGGACCTATGCCTCCTGCTTGGTTTTTGTTCCTCAGGATTGCTTTGGCAATTCTGGGTCTTTTATGGTTCCATATAAATTTTTGGATTTCTGTGAAACATGTCTTGGGTAATTTGATAGGGATTACATTGGATCTGTAGATTGCTTTGGGTAGTATGGCCATTTTAACAATATTAATTCTTCCAATCCAGGAGCCGGGAGTATCTTTCTGTTTCTTTGAATCCTTTTTAATTTCCTTGATTAATATTCTGTAGTTCTCAGCATGAAAGTCTTTCACCTTGGTCAGGTTTATTCCTAGGTATTTAATTTTTGGGGGTGTGATTTTAAAAGGTATTGTATTTTTATATTCCTTTTCTGATATCTCATTGTTACTATACAAAAATGCCACTGACTTCTGAATGTTAATCTTGTATTCTGATACTTTGCTGAATTCATTGATCAGTTTGAGTAGTTTTTGCATGGAGTCCTTAGGGTTTTCTATATATAGTATCATGTCATCTACATAGAGTGATAGTTTCACCTCTTCTCTTCCAATTTGGTTACCTTTTATTTCTTTTGTTTGTCTGATTGCTGTGGCTAGGACTTCCAATACTATGTTGAATAACAGTGGTGAGAGTGGGCATCCTTGTCTTGTTCTAGGTTTTAGCAGGAAGGCTATCAGCTTTTCTCCATTTTGAATAATATATTTGCTGTGGGTTTGTCATAAATAGCTTTTATTATGTTATGGTACATTCCATCTGTACCAACTTTGGTAAGAGTTTTTAAAATCATGAATGGATGTTGGATTTTGTCAAATGCTTTTTCTGCATCTATTGAGATGATCATGTGGTTTTTGACTTTTCTTTTGTTAATGTGGTGTATGACGTTGATTGATTTGCATATGTTGAACCATCCTTGCGAACTTGGGATGAATCCCACTTGGTCATGGTGTATGATCTTTTTTATATTCTTCTGGATTTGGTTGGCTAAAATTTTGTTGGGAATTTTTGTGTCTATATTTATCAAAGATATTGGCCTGTAATTTTCTTTTTTTGGTAGTGTCTTTGTCTGGTTTTGGTATTACGGTGATATTGGCTTCATAGAATGTCTCTGGGATTATTTCTTCTTCAGCCTTTTGGAAACGTTTAAGAACAATAGGTATAATAAGCTCTTTGTATGTTTGGTAGAATTGACCTGTGAAGCCATCTGGTTATAGACTTTTGTTTATAGGGAGTGGTTTTATTACATACTCAATTTCATTACCAGTGATTAGACTGTTCAATTGATCCATTTCTTCTTGATTCAGTTTTAGCGGGCTGTATGTCTCTAGAAAATCGGCTGTTTCTTCTGGGTTGTTAAATTTGTTGGCATATAGTTTTTCACAGAATTCTCTTATAGGTTTTTTTATTATTATTATTTCTGCAGTGTCTGTTGAGTTTTTTTTTTTTTTTTTTTTTTAAGTTTTTTAGGGCTGCACCTGAGGCATAAGGAAGTTCCCGGGCTAGAGGCTGAATCGGAACTAAGGCTGCTGACCTGTGCCATAGCAACAGCAACGTAGGATCCGAGCCTTGTCTCTGACCTACACCACAGCTCATGGCAATGTCAGATCCTTAACCCACTGAGTGAGGTCAGGGATCGAACCCGCATCCTCATGGATCCTAGTCGGGTTCATTAACCAGTGAACCATGAAGGGAACTCCTCTTATTTTATTTACTTGAATTCTTTCCTCTTCTTGGTGAGTCTGGCCAGAGGTTTGTTAATTTTGTTTACCCTTTCAAAGAACCACCTCTTGGTTGTTTTTTTTTTCCCATTGTTTTTTTTGCCTTTTGTCATTTTATGGCTGCACCCGCGGCATGTGGAGATTCCCAGGCTAGGGGTCTAATCGGAGCTGTGGCCACTGGCCTGCACCGCAGCCACAGCAATGCAGGATCCGAGCCGCGTCTGCAACCTACATCACAGCTCACGGCAACGCCGGATCGTTAACCCACTGAGCAAGGGCAGGGATCGAACCCGCAACCTCATGGTTCCTAGTTGGATTCGTTAACCACTGCGCCACGATGGGAACTCCCCATTGTTTTTTGAATCTCTGTTTTATTGATATCCTCTCTGATCTTTATGATTTCCTTCCTTTTGTGGACTTTAGGTTTTGTTTGTTCTTCTTTTTCTAATCTTTTAGGTGGTAGGTTAAATTGATTTTGAGATTTTTCTTCTTTTCTGAGGAAGGCCTGCTGTGAACTTTCCTCTAAAAACTGCTTTTGGGGCATCTCATAGAGTTTGAATGGTTGTGTTTTCATGATCATTTGTTTCAAGGTATTTTTTAGTTTCCCTTTGATTTCCTCATTGACCCATTGTTTTTTTAGTAGCATGTTGTTTAGTCTCCATGTAGTCAGTTTTTTCTCATTTCTTTTCCTGTGGTTGATTCCTAGTTTCATGGCTTTGTGGTCAGAGAAGATACTTGAAATAATTTGTTGAGGTTAATTTTGTGCCCCAGTGTATGGTCAGTCCTTGAGAATGTTCCATGTGCACTTGTAAAAGAATGTATATTGAATTTCTTGGGAAGTAATGTCCTGAAAATATCAATTAAGTCTAACTTTTCTTTGTATCATTTGGGATCTCTGTTGCCTAATTGATTTTCTTTCTGGAGAATCTGTCCATTGATGTGAGAGTGGTGTTAAAGTCTCCTGCTATAATTGTATTCCTAGCAATTTCTTCTTTTATGTCTGCTAGTAGTTGTTGTATGTGGGTGCTTTTGTATTAGGGAAATATATATTGACAAGTGTAATATTCTCTTCTTGAATGGATCCTTTTATCATTAAATAGTGTCTTTCTTTGTCTTTCTTTATGGCCTTCATTTTAAAGTCTATTTTGTCTGATGTGAGTCCTCCTTTCCTGTCTTTTCCATTTGTTTGAAATATCTTTTTCCATCCCCTCGCTTTCAATTTTTATGTGTCCTTTGCCCTAAGGCCAGTCTCTTGTAGGTGGTATATTGTCAGCTCTTGTATTTTTTTTTAATCCAGTCCTCCACTCTGTGTCTTTTGATTGGAGCATTCAGTCCATTGACGTTTAAGGTAATAATTGATAAATTTGTTGCCATTTGAAACCTTATTTTCCAGTTGATTCTATGTTTCTCCTTTGTTCCTTTTTTTGGAGGGTTGGGTGATTTCCTTTTATTTTATGTTTGTGTCCTCTTTTTTTAGTTTTTTGAATGTATTGTTTGGTTTTGATTTGTGGTTGCCGTTTTTCAAGTATGTTAACTCTTTCCTATATCTGCTTGCTTTAGCCTGGTAGTCATATGGGCTCAAACACATCCCCTCCACCTCCCCCCCCCAAAAAAAAAGAGTCTGAGATGATTGCGGTGGTTTGCCCCCCCACTGCCTGTAGACCACTCAAGAGGTGGCCTTTTGTGCCTAGCCTGCACAGGAGGTGCTGCCACCAACATCCTGGGCAAGAGGAGCCTGTTGCCTGTAGCCCTTGCACAAGGCGCCTTGTCACCCACAGCCCCACCTTCGGAGAGTCCACACATACACAGAGAAAAATATTCCTGTGACGGTCTGCCCCTCTTCCTCTTCCCTTCCCCAGCAATGGTGCCTTGCTTCTCTTGTGGGCCCAGACCTCCATGCAGGTTCCCTCCGCTGTGGCACTCTGCTCTGCTCCCCAGCCCTTGGCACACCGCTCTAGCCCCTGAGGCTGCCTCCACACAGCCAACACTAGTCCTTTCCCCAGAACTGACCTCTGGAGCCTGAGTCTCAGTGCCCAGCCTGCTTCTGAGCGTCTCAGGCTGTGTTGTCCTGGGCAGTGGTACCAATGGTCTGTGTGGCTCTCCCTCTGCTCTGCCCTCCTCAGTCCAGCTGCTGCGCTTTTCTCTGAGGCTTTGAGGTGCCTCCGTCTCGGCTGATCTCCCCATCAGTTAGGTGGCTCCCTGGGGTGTAGGTTCCTTTCCTCTTTCACAGCCCCCTCTCAGAGTGCTAGTCCCGTCTTGATTGCTTTTCTCCCCTCCCCCCGTTTATTCTACCCAGTTATTTGGAGGGTTTCTTGCTCTTTTTGGAGGTTTACGGTCTTCTGCGAGCATTCAGTAGATACTCTGTGTGAACTGAAAAACATGTAGATGGTTTTTGTGTGTGTATGTTTATGGGAAAAGCTGAGTGCCACGTCTTACTCCTCTGCCATCTTGATCCCTCCTGCCTTGTGCAGGTGTTTTTAAGATGAAGATAGAATTTTCTCCCCTTTAGTACTTGCCTAGTAGTTTTTTTCTTTTAATTTGGTCATACTCCTTGAAAAGCTCCCATTTCTGATAGGTTTTGCTATTTTAAGAATATCACCTAGAAGATGCCCCATTTCCAGCACATTTGAAAACAGCGATTCCCATATGGCCTCTCTTAAAAAAAGAAAGTCCTGACTGAAAAGTAACTTCTTTACTTCTGACCATTTTCATGACTTACCTCTCCGAGATATTATTCTGGTAATAGGCTGCCAGTCACAGGGTTGAGATCGGTCCCTCACTGTCGTTCAGCCCTGTGTATTGAGCACTTTCCTGGGGCTCAGGAGACTTTGTTCCCTGGTGCTTTCCTAAACTTGGTTTTCGGTGAGCAGAGCAGACAGGAATCGCTGCCCGCAGGGAGCGTCTACTCTAGTCCTTCAGAACATACGGTACATTCTGTTGGGGACCCTGAGGATCCATTAGGAGCCATGCAGCCCAAGTGCAGATGTAACTGCATCACGGGGCCACTGCTGCCGACCCGTCTTTCCATTTTATATCCATCAAGTCCTTAGGTCTGAGTGACTTCAGTCTTGTTTCTCATCTGATCCACGTCAGGGCACTGCACTTGCAGGTACGGTGAGCAGTCACGGGGAGGACAGAGAGCGCCTTGTGAGCCCCCCCCCATGCTGAGCTCTGACTTGCCTGTCCCCTCGGGGGCTGCGCTCTCTGTAGTCATGGATTCAGCAGCTGTTTATCAAGAGCCTACTCTTAGCACCTAACTTGCTAAGTGCTAGACATGCAGAGATTAGTAAGAAATGTCCCTGCCTTCAAGGTGCTCATGAGTCAGGAAAAGGATAATGAGATGTGATTTAATAAAAAAAAAAAAGCAAGCTCCAGTGGTGGCGGCAAGGAAGCGGTGATGTATCGCCAGGGTCTGGAAGAGTGCCGGGTGCGGACTGGGGGCTCAGTAATGCTTACTGAGTGGGGGAGAGAATGCACAGGTCAGAGATGAGGGCCAGCCTCTCAGAGGAAGGGCTGTCTCACTAGGAGACGCTGGAGCAGGAGCTGGGAGAGCAGGGATTCCAGGCCGAGGGGGTGGGTAGGCAGAGGGTCTGGGGAGCATACGTGGAACACACGTTTGCCCACCTGGGTCTGTGTCCAGTGAAGGACCCCTTACCTCTGTCCAGTTCCTTTTTCCGTTTGGAGGACCCCATCCCACCTTGTCTTTCGAAATAAATTTCCAGAACACTGAAGGCGAAGGATGCCTCTTTGACCCTGTAGAAGTGGCCTTGGAAGTGATTGTCATTTTGACCAGCACACACCGAAAACTCTGTGACCTGGACCGCATTCCCAGGAACAGAGGTCTGTGATCTGGGAGTTCAGGTGACGAACCGCTTCTCTCTCCTTCCGCCTCCAGAAGCACAGGCACGCCGTCCCCCCTCTCGCCGATGCCTTCGCCAGCCGGCTCTGTAGGATCGCAGTCAAGTGCTGGCAGTGTGGGGGGCGCTGGGATGCCCGCCACCATCAGTACACCAGTCACCATCCAGAACATGACGTCTTCCTATGTCACCATTACTTCCCACGTCCTTACCGCCTTTGACCTTTGGGAACAGGCTGAGGTCCTTACCAAGAAGAATAAAGGTAAACGGTTCTGTGTTGACTGTTCCTGCGCCACAGGGACTGCGGTGGCGGTGGGGGACAACATTGTTTGTATTTTTTGAAGAAAAAAACTTTACTCTTCTCACATTTTCTCCACATGCTGTCTCATAACCTAGTCGCAGTTCTTTCTTGAGCTCTGTGACATGGAGCTGGGTCTCTGTGACTAGATCCTAGCAGAATTAAAATAGAAGTGGCATCAGCACCTCCCCTCTTCAGAACTTCTGGTATCCTTACTTCAGCCTGAATTGAAGTGCCAGCAAATGAAGAAGGAAGGTCATTGGAAGGTCATTGACTGTCCCCAGGCCCAACGCATTCGAGATGGGAAGGAGCATAACTTAAATACTGACCCTATTGTTCATTTTCAATCTGTGTTAAGAAAGATGGTTAGCAACACGACAGGAAATAGGGTTTAGTAAACATTCTTGGCTCTTGTTGGAGAAGAAGGCCCTTGGAGAAATCCAAGGTTTAGGAGCTGGTCGAGCATGCTTTTAGTGTCAGAGCCAGTGACCACTAAGTAAATGCTTACGTGCAAATACCAGATTAGTGCCTTTATATACATATCCTTTCCTGCCTATAGGGAATTAGTGGCTGTGGCCACTTAATTTCCTCACAGTCTCTTAAAGCTTTATTTTCTTTCTTAGCAAACTAATGATGCTTTTTTTTTTTTTTTAAACATGTTAGGTTGTTTCTTTTTCATTCGTGCATCCATTGATCCAAAAGTATAAATTGAGTATTCTCCAGTGTCAGCCACTGTACCGGGCATTATGGAATCAACGCTAAAACAAATCTAATTCCTACCTTTTTAGGCTAGTGGAGGGATATGGTGAATTAGTAAGCCATTGCTAATTGTGGGGCTTTTTTTTTTCTTTTTTTCTTTCTTCTGTGCTAGATGAAGTGCAGAATATTGTGGGCATATAGTTTCTGGAACCTTGACTTGTTACATTTTAATTTTTATTTTTCTGCTTGTGCAAGTGTGTTTATGTGGTTTTGGTTTTGCTTTGTTTGCAGAGTTTTTTGCTCAGCTCAGCACAAGTGTGTGTGCCCTGGCCCTCAACAGCAGTTTGATGGATCTGGTGCATTATACAAGACAGGGTTTTCAGCGGCTAAAACAAGTAACAAAAACACCTTAATGGAGGTCCAGGTTGGTGTGATGCCTTGGGAACTGTTTTGCACATTGGAAGCCTCAAAACAGTCCAGACATTTATCTCACCAGGACACCGAACTCAAGAAGAAAAGCACCACGAGATGGCCAGGACGTTTGTTCACTGAAACTCTCAAGAACTCTGGAATCATTGGCTGGCCACAGCGGTTGTGCAGAGGCAGGAGTGAGGAGGCTGGCCTCGGAGGTGATCTTGCCTTTCCTGACTGAAGGACAGAAGTGCAATGTAGCCTGAGTGGGTGTATGTGTGGTCTAGAAACATTTCCTTTTTTCTAACCAGCAGGATGAGGATGAAATGAAGAGGAGCAGTTTCAGCTCTGAAAGCAAATTCACATCATCTTGGTAGCCACATGAGTTCATTCCCAGAAAGAAATTTTTTTTGACAATGAATCGTGGTGTAGGTTTTTGTGGATTCTTTTCCCTTTTTTTTTAGGTTTCGGGATAGTAACTTGTGTAATAGATTCCGATGGTCATCTATACAGCATAAGTCGTGAAGGACCCCACTATACCCCACTTCCTGCCGGTGAGCAGTGGCTTTGATGACATCAGGTATTGTCATAATTTGTAAGATGGAAAGCAACCCCGCATTGCCTGGAGAGCTGGACAATCGCCCCGACTCTGATTTCTCCGGTGCTGGGCTGAAGGAG
Organism: Catagonus wagneri; assembly: GCA_004024745.2. Classification (NCBI taxonomy): domain Eukaryota; kingdom Metazoa; phylum Chordata; class Mammalia; order Artiodactyla; family Tayassuidae; genus Catagonus; species Catagonus wagneri. The sequence continues at coordinate 7,291,281 of PVHT020000886.1, read as the reverse complement.
GCCCTTGGGCTGTGGCGAGAGGGGCCGTGGAGATGCCCGGAGTGGCAGAGGGCGGGGCGCCACCGTCACCCCCTTCCCCTCCCTGCCTCAGCCAGAGCCTATCCCATTAACTACAATCTGCATTTTCCACCTTGGGGAAGAAGGGATCCAACATTTATCTGTAACCGGACGGTTGCAGTGCTTTCTGGGTTTTGTTTAAAGTAGAGCTGGATTTTGAGGTGCTGATCTGGGGCCTGCGGTTACGTGGTAACTCGTGTTGTCTAACCAACTCAGAGTTTTGTTAGCGAACAAAAGAAAATGAAATCTACTTCTTAGAGAGCCTATATTTTTCTGCTACGAATTATTTTATATTTATAGCAAAACTAGGCTTTGATCGTCTGGGGGAGATTAACTCCCTGAGGCTATGGAGATTTGGGGTGGTTAATCAGACTTTATAAAAAAGTTGTCACCGCATGCCTTCACTCCAGAATGTTCTCAGTCTCAGATTTGACTAGATTGAGGAAGAACTGTGGCCTTCCCGTAAGCTGTTGTTGCCAGATGCTATACATTAACCCAAGTTTATTTTAAATGACCTAAAGTGTGGGGGGGGTAACCCTCAGAATTTCCACATATCCATAAGCACAGATTTTTTTTCATTGAAACTTTGAGGGTCATTATTGGAAGCATTATTTTGAGTGCAGTGTTTTTAGAAGCCAATTCTTATCCCTTTTAGAAGTAGAATTTGCACATGTATTACAACTGAGGAGTGAGTGTTAGCGCAACAGTTGGTTTTTCTCCCTTCCTCCTGTTCCACCTCTACGTGTTGTTTCCTCCCAAACATGTTCAACATCGTCATATTTATTTATTAGTGAAGAAGGGAGTGCCATCTTTATTTATAACGAAGAGGTCTAAGGTCCATATGATGAATGTAAGAACTTGGTGATTTGGTAGCTGTATAAAAGGGATGTGTTGAAGATGGGAGTGATGCTTATTTTCTACAATGTGCATTGTTTGTGTGAAGCTGTGTCTTATATTACCCAACCCGATCTTTGGTTATCACTAGCTAGGACAGAGGTCTGTCACCTCATGTTTAGGTTAAAGCCAGAGAATTACGGCAGTAGTAATATCTGAGCGTAAGAACTTGATGTGCAATCTGGATGGACCGATTTCATTTATTGATGTTCTAAAGCAAAGCCATGGTCCTTTTTAAACTACTTATTTCAAAAGCAACTTGTTAAATGAACAGTAATCGCCTGCTAGGTTGTATGCTTGTGGCATTGCATGTCCAGCTCTTACATTGCAAGAGACAAGATACCAGAATCAGGCTTACGTGGTTATTAAGCATCTCCACCACCACCCCCCATTCCCTGGGGCACCCCCACCCCCTTCACCCCGTCACTCCCCAGCACAAGCCACCTGTCAGTTTGGGAGGGTGTGTTCTTGAGGACATGTTCTGATCTATGCAGACTGTGCCGAGTGTGTGTGTCCTGTCAGGAGCCACAGGCCCCTTGACTGACAACATTTCCAAGTCAGTTTTTCAGCCATTTCTAAAAAAAGTGATTGCTTTTTCAGTGGCCTTATTCTTTGTGTATGTGTGTGTTTTTCCCCTGACCTTTATATTAAAATTTTATTTGTCCCTTGAAAAACTAATGAATTTGCAGAGGTCAGTTTGTACTATTTTGATCGTGGAGTATTTCTGATTCTTACCGCAACATGCATTGTACCTAAAGGAATTCTTAATGGCTACTTTTGAAATAGTATGTAAAAGGCAGTGGCCGATGAATCCTTAATGTTCATAAGGTCTTTTCGCTGTTACAGTTGTATATAGAAATCAAAAGGACTTTTAAGTCATTTGCACTTTTTTCACTGCATGCTTCAATTCCCAAAGGCGAAATTTGAACTGAGGTAGATAATTGAAAGGACTAGATTATAAAATTAAGCCTTTGAGTATGTGAAGTTCTTGTAACAACCGTTAATAGTACACCCTTCACAGTGAGACAAATCCAAGAGATCTTGAGTGAAAATGGAGTATAAAAATCTTGCCTCTGGCACTAACTACACTTCAATTGTGTGTGTGTGTGTGTGTGTGTGTGTGTGTCTGTCTGTCTGTCTGTCTTTTACTAGAAAATGGAAGAACACTTTTTCTTTTTAAAATGTTGAATGTTTTTGTCCTTGGAGATAATTAAAATGTGAATCACTGAATTTATGATTTTAGCCAGACTAAGGACCCTGATAAACAGTGAAACACATTTTATTGAAATTTTCCAAATTACACTGGGGCTAAGAATGTGAGCACGTCGGCCATATGCTAGCTGTGGTAGAGGAGTGGGAGGGCTGAGCCGGCATATTATTATCAGGACGAGAAATACAACAGGAGAATGGCTTATCTGTTTATGATTTAATCACAAGACTGGGAAAAGCATCTGATTTTTTAAAACAAAAGGACCTTTATTTTATTATGTTTTGACCAAAATGTTTAGCTATTTCCCCTGAACAGGTTGGACCACACTTAACTCCCTTGTTCTGCATCCTTTCATTCCTGATGTCAGGATGTTTAGAAACAAAACCTACCCCTTTATGGCTGAAAACTTGTCCTAATTGGTACCTTAAATATTAATGTTAGTAAAATCAGGAACTTACTTTTTCAAAAGATAGATAATTCCTGTTCAATAATTTTTCAAAGCAGAAACCATTGTGCCCTCCGAAATGAACAAAACTCGTATTTCTGATACATGAAAGGAAATGTGTGTGTGTGTATGCACACATACACATGTAGAGTAAGAGGCTAGCTGAATTGGATATATTTATTGTGCCTTTGTAGACCAAACATAACTTTAGAATGATGTTTTATTTATGTTGCCATGACTTTAAGAGCTGTAAGGTGGGTCTTTCCCCTCCTTTTCTGCTTCATGAAGTTTGAGGTGTACTTGTGCATCTTAAGGCAAATGAATCAAATAAGGCTTGATTCCCTAACTACCCCCTTAGCTCCTACATTTTTCCTTGAGGATTTATTTTCCCAGACACTACACAAGACCTGTTAAAAACCTTGCCACTCCCATCTATTACACTTTACCACTGAATAGCAGTATTTAACCCTTGCAAGGGTATTTGGCTTTCTTTTAGAAACACACATGTAGAAATTTGCTCCTTGTGGCTATGGACGGGTGTCAGGATTATCGCGGTACTTACTCCCTCTCCTCTTTCTCTAGTGGGTCACTTCTTTTGTTTGGTTCTGTTTAGGAGCTGTAGATGTAAATTTTTTTCCAATGCTTTTCTTATCTTGTCATTTTGTTTGTGGGAGGTGTAGTGGCAGAATAGCATGGTGTTGAGGATTTTCCTTCCAACATTGCAAGCGGTATTTCTACCATAGAAACAAACCTCAAAGACCCAATCCAGTTGTGTCAGTCACCACGAATACGAGGATGAATTATGACCACTGCCATGTTCTCTAGTTCTTATTTATGAGGAGTTGACAAGCATCATCTACCACCTTTCTTAAGGTGGTTATAAATTTTCTGTTGTCCTGGGGAAAGTCGCACCATGTTCTGTGTGTGCCAGATAGCAACAGGTACTGTGATGGGTAGAGAAGTGCCTGTATTTCTTTACACAAGAGGGTAGGCAGAAACTTCCAGCTCCCTGTGAGCCTCGATATTATACTGTATCAGCCTGGAAGGACAAAGGAATAAGACCACTGGCGGGGGGAGGCTGGCAGAGCCACACTGCTCAGACCAGGCAGTGGCTGACCTAAGGAAGATAACTTGCTTTGCTTAAAAGTAGATGTTTAAGCGATGCTTAATACAGGCAGTATTAACTTTTATTAATTAACTTTTGTTTAATAACAAAAGGCAGTATTTGCCTTTTGTTCAGGCCATCAATATGTATTGTTAAAATTACTGCACATCCTCCCCTCAGATATCAAGTATACACTGTTCTTGTTTGTGTGTGTGTGTTTATATACGTGTGTTCCAATTCTTTTTTTTCTTCTGAATGTGATCATGTTTTTGGATAATACCTGAGCAGGGTTGCCTTTTTTTATTTATTACCATTATATATTATATTATATTATATATTTTTTGCTTTCTTGTAACTTTAGAGGAAAGTCAAATCTTGGTATTATTAAAATTGTTTAAAAAAGATTAAATTGTCCAGTTGATAAATGAAGATCACTGGTCTATCTCTAAAATAATATGAATTTTTTTTTATTGTGTAATAATGTGCCAGCGATCTAGTCCACACAATGACTTTGTATGTAGGCTAGGGAAGCAGTCAATGGGAAGATGTGCAACACGATAAGGGGGACTCCATGTGTTTTACTTACTTCAGCAATGAAACTGCAACTTGGGGCTTTGTGAATAAAATTTAGCTGCCTTGTATAGTCCTTTGAAAGAGACATATATGATCTGTGAGAATTATAGTTTGTTTTCCTTTTTTAGAAGAAACATTTGCAAAAGATCTTTCCAAAGAAAATGTGCCACAGATCTTTTGTTTGTTGTTCTCTGTAATGAGGATTAATTGCTGTTAAAAAAAACAACATGTAATTGACTTGTTTGTCTTCAAATTCTTTACTTTTCACAAGAGGATCGAGCTGTAAAAAAAAATAATAAAAATTTAGAGAAATCATTGGGGTGGTATCCGTGCTTTCACTTGCTTTAATAAAATAATTCCTAAAATTGCTATATGTAATTATTACTTATTGCCAAGGAGAGTCTCAAGCGGAATAATTTGTCTGATTCACAATATATATTTATTGTTGAAATGGGAAAAGTGTGAGCAGAGCGTAGATCATCTTTCTGTTAAATTTATTTTCAAGATATCAATGACAAACTAGCCTGTTAAGTACAATAAATGAAATTTCCTATTTGTATCTTTGTCCATAAACCCTCTACTTCTCTTCCCCCAGGAGGCAGGCACTCATTTTCTTCTTAAATATTTTGGTAGAATGTGTATTGCTGTGGTGAAACAAAAACGATAGCGCCAGTGTTGCTTATCCTAACGTCAACTGCCAGCTGCAGCTGCTGTTCTCACTTTGTTTGCCGGGTAGACAGATGGGTAGAATGTTGATATTGAAAGGAATATAAGGTCGTCTGGTTTCCCCTTCCTTTGCGACTCCAAAAGAAAATACTCCATCTGTGGAAATCCGACTTCCTAAGTTTGAATCCTGGTTCTTGAGTTTGCTGTGTGACCATGGGCAAGTTACTTAACCACTCCTTTTTTTTTTTTTTTTTTTTTTTTTGTCTTTTTAGGACTGCCCGTGCAGCATATGGAGGCTCCAGGGGGGCTAGGAGTTGAACGGGCGCTGAAGCCGCTGGCCCACACCACAGCCACAACAACACCCGATCCGAGCCGCATCTGTGACCTACACCACAGCTCATGGGCTCCTTAACCCACTGAGTGAAGCCAGGGATCGAACCTGTGTCTTCATGGATGCTAGTCAGATTCATTTCTGCTGAGCCACGAACAGAACTCCCTGTTTTTTTTTTTCCCTCATAAACTTTGTTGATTTGGTGTCTACCTAGAAAGATACTAAGGATCATATTGGATGGTGTACAGGGAGTGCTTAGCATTGCGCTTCTGCCATAAACAGACCAGAAGCTTTTTTTTTTGGTTGTGCCTGCAGCACCGAGATCAAATGTCAAGCCACAGCAGCCACACAAGCCACTGCAGTGACAGTTGTAGATCCTTCACCCACTGCCCCACAGGGGAACTCCTGGAGGCTTTTTGTAAACGTCCTCCCCTCACTGCACCGTAATATCCCCACAGCTGGCCCTCCAGTCTCTGCCTGAACAATGATAAAGACCTTGCTACCCGCTTTTCCTTTTTTTTCTCTCTCTTCCTGAAGTTGGGTTTACCTCTACTTATATTGGTCCTAATGAACAAAGAGGTCTCCACCCTTGGCAAGCTTATGGTAGAGCTGAGAAGACAACAGCTGGTGAGCATGCAGTGTGGTCAGTATGGGAAAGGGGATATTTTAGGCCTGATAAAGCTACAGGGAAGAGATTTCACTTGAAATTCACAGCCTTAGAACAGGTCATAAAACCTCTTCTGGGCTTTTTTTTTTTTTTTTTTCCCCACAAAAACTTTCCATGTCATGTCTACTACAAACTTTCAGTAGTAGTTTTCTACTGTATGTTTGTTCTAGTTTATTTAACCAATCCCCTTGTTAGACATTGAGATTATTTCTCTTATTTCTAAAAAATGCTCCCATGGCCATCCCTGAACCAAACTAGCTGGGCAGATATTTAACCATATTTCCTTTATATAAATGTGTGCATGTGTATATTTATGTTAAATTATATCTCACTCCTAAAAACTAAGCATACATTTCCTAGGACATTTTCCAGGATAACCACAATACCGCTATATCAGCTAAGAATTTTTATTATTTTTTTTTTGCTTTTTAGGGCTGCACCTGAGGCGTATGGAAGATCCCACTACAGTGCGGGATCTGAGCCACGTCTGTGACCTACACCACAGTTCACACAACGCTGGATCCTTAACCCACTGAGCGAGGCCAGGGATCAAACCTGCAACCTTGTAGTTCCTAGTCGGATTCGTTTCCCCTGCGCCACGACAGGAACTCTCAGCTAATAAAATTTCTCAACATCTAATCAGTTCATATTCAAATTTCTGTAATTGTCCCCAAAGTTCTTACATACTTTTTTTTTTCTTCTTTTTACTGCCATACCTGCAGCATTTGGAAGTTCCCAGACCAGGGGTTGAATTGGAGCTTCAGCTGCAGCCTAAGCCACAGCCATGACAATACGCTCTGAGCAGCATCTGTGACCTACTCTGTAGCTTGTGACAAAGCAGGATCTGTAACCCACTGAGCGAGGCCAGGGATCGAACCCACATCTTCACAGAGACAAGTGTCGGGTCCTTAACCTGCTAGGCCACAACGGGAACTCCTTAGAGCTTATATTTTGAGCCAGGACTCAGTCACTATATTTCAGGTATTATATTTGGTTGTCATATCTCATTAACCCAAAACAAAAAGACATTTTAATGTCCTACATCTTGGGATTTGTGTTTTCCTAAGTGTCCTTTATTTCTGTATCTCCTATATAGATTTCCTGTAAGCTGGGCTAGGTTTAGAGGCTTGATCATATTTGGCAAGACTCTTTCACAGGTGGTTGCTGTGTATTTCATATTGCATCACATCAGGAGGCACCTGAAATCATCCTGTGATGCTAATTTTGAGTCTTTTGTTAGGGTATGATCATCAAAACTCATAAATATCGGCTTTGTCCTGTTCCAATCATGTTTCACTTAGTGGTTTTATTTATCTTTTTAGGCCTGCACCTTCCGCACATGGAAGTTCGAAGACTGGGGGTCAAATTGGAGCCACACTGCTGGCCTACGCCACAACCACAGCAACTCAGGATCTGAGCCACGGCTCATGGCAACACTGGATCCTTAACCCACTGGGCAAGGCCAGGGATCGAAACTGCATCCACGGATACTAGTCAGGTTTGTAACCCATTGAGTAACAACAGGAACTCCCTTAGCGGTTTTAGCATGAGTTAAATCCAGTTCTTTACCAACCATGGGTATTTTGTTTGGGAAACTGGGAAAAAAAAATCACCCAATCTGATAGGTGGGAAATGATGTCTTCAGATGGTTTACATTTTCTTTCTTACGGTACTGAATATGTTTTTCATTACATATGAAGTTGCCATTTGTAGTGCATAGGTTACAGGGCCAATACTCTAGGCCTGAGTAGAAATGGGGAAAGTTTTCACTTAAATCATACAGAATGAGTTCACCATGAGGAAGTTTCTGCTAATGAAGGAAGGGGAGGCTGAGCATCCCTCCAGACTATTCTTCTTTTTCCTTTTGATTTGCATATTCAGGATATGAACCTCTTAATGTAAATATTTCTCAAAATTATCTTTTACCTTTCAGTGTTTTAATGGCCCTTTGAAACAGTTTGTTTAGTTTTAAGTAGGCAGACTTCTACCAGTGTCTGCGGTTTGTTTTCAGTATCTCCAGGTACATAAGGACTGTTTCCCGGACAGTGGGAGGCAATTTACTACTGCTGATTACTGGCCGGAACTCTGAAGTAAGGCACAAACCCTTCTCTGGGTCTCCTTCTGTCTTTTCATAAGTATTTAAGCATCTTTGGAGCCTGAGTTATTTAAATGAGTTATTTACATCTGTTTACTATTTGCTGGGTTGGTAGGGAGTATAAATTGTCATAATCCAGGCCACTTTTATTTTTTGGCAGCATTTATGGCATATGGAAGTTCCTGAGCCAGGGATTGAATCCGAGCCGCCTTAGAGACAACACCAGATCCTTAACCACTGTGCCACAGTGGGAACTCCCCAGGCCACTTTAAACTAGGACACCTAGGTAGTGTTCAGAACCCTCCAATCCATTCCAAACAGTTTTGAAGTCCAGTGGGTCTTTACCAGAATATAATCAGAGGTTTATCTGCTGTTGGTTGTGATTAGATAACTATACCCGTCTACTCTGTTTTGTCTTGGAACAGGATCCTTTCAGTGTTTGTGGTTTCTCCACAGACCACACTCAGCTGAAAGCCAAGACTATAGTGAGACAGCAAGGCTCTGATAATAAAGACCTTGCCCTTTGAACAGACTGGAGGGCAGGTCTTGAAATACTTTCTAAACAGATAATTCTATTTTAGCTTAAAAGACCATGTGCCTGCTCTGGATAAATGCTTTACATCACCCTTCCCTATTACTAGGGCCTGGTCCTAACGTCTCATTTGCCTTATTTCACATGTAGGAGGCAGAAATAATTTTGGGTTTGCATCTCTCTGCTGCTAAATATTCCTGTAAATTATTATCTAAGCAACATACGCATACATTTCTACATATATACACACTATTCCTGGAAAACAAATTGTACTCAACTGCATCGGCTTTAGAAAACTGTCTTTGACTATTCATTCAACTCCCTGCTTGCCTATCTCTGCCCTGTCTTTGAAGAAACTCCTCCTGCAGGTAGGACTTATACACAAGATTGCAACTGAGGACTTGACAAGCATTTCAAGGCAGTAAGGGGTCTGGGAGAGTTGTCTCGCAGAGGTCCCCAAGCCTACGTCTAAAAAGTATCACTTTGGAATTCTTTAAAAAATTGTTTTCAAAATCATTTACAAATAGACTTGTTTTTTAAAATGACACAAATACATGTAGAGTAAAAAGAGCAAGTCTACTTCATCCATTCCGCCCTAGATTAAACCATTAAATTTGGTCCATCTCCTTCCTTTTTTTTCTGTATACCTACGTATTTTTTTCTCTTCTGATTTATTACAGGATATTGAATACACAGCAGAACCTTATTGTTTATCTATTCTACACATAGTAGTTTACATCTGCCAGTCCTAAATTCCCAATCCATCCCTTCCCCACCTTCCTTCTTCATGGCAACCACAAGTCTGTTCACTATCTCTGTGTGTCTTTTTTTTTTTACCTTTTGTCATTTTAGGGCCGCACCCGCGGCATGTGGAGGTTCCCAGGCTAGGGGTCTAATCGGAGCTGTGGCCACTGGCCTACACCACAGCCACAGCAACGCAGGACTCGAGACACGTCTGCGACCTACACCACAGCTCACGGCAACGCCGGATCCTTAACCCACTGAGCAAGGCCAGGGATCAAACCCACAACCTCATGGTTCCTAGTCGGATTTGTTAACCACTGCACCACGACGGGAACTCGTGAGTCTTTTTCTGTTTCATAAATTCATTTGTCATATTTTAGATTCTCCATATAAGTGATATCATATAGTATTCATCTCTTCTGATGTACTTTAGTACGTACGATAAGCTCTAGTTGCATCTATGTTGCTGCAAATGACATTATTTCATTTTTTGTGGGGGGTGCTGTGCCCACAGCATGTGGAAATTTCTGAGCCAGGGTCAAACCCGTGTTGTAGCAGTAACCTGGGCCACTGCAATGACAATGCCAGGTCCTTAACCTACTGTGCCACAAGGGAACTCCTATTTCATTCTCTTTAAAGGCTGAGTAGTAGTTCATTGTGTATATGTACTGCATCTTTATTCATTCCTCAGTTGATGGACATTTAGGTTGCTTCCATGTCTTGGCTAAATAGTACTGCTATGAACATAGGGGTGCATATATCTTTTCGAATTACAGTTCTTTTCTGGGTGTACGCCCAGGAGAGGGACTGCTGGATTATATGGCAACTCTATTTTCAGATTTTGAGGAGCCTCCATACTGTTCTCCATAGTGACTGTACCAATTTACACTACCGTGGCATGTAGTAGGGTTTCCTTTCCTCCATACCCTCTCCAGCATTTATTGTGAGCTTTTTATGATGGCCCTCTGAATGGCATGAGGTAGTACCTCACATTTTTTTATATTTCTCTAATAATTGGCAATGTTGCACATATTTTCATGTGCCTATTGGCCATCCGCATATCTTTTTTTGAGAAGTGTCTATTTAGGTCTATTTTTCAACTGGATTTTTGTTGTTTTCATTGTCATGGTTGCTATTGAGTTGTATGAGCTGTTTGTATATTTTGGAAATTTAGCCTTTGTGGGTTGCATCATTTGCAAATATTTTCTCACAGTCTATAGGCTGTCTTTTCGTTTTATGTTTTTCTTTGCTGTGCAAAAGCTTCTAAGTTTGATTAGGTCCCCCTTGTTTATTTTTGCTTTTTAATTTCTATTGCCTTGGGAGACTGACGTAAGAAAATATTGCTACGTTGAGGTACCATCTCACACTGGTCAGAACAACCATCATTAACAAGTCAACAAATAAATGTTGGAAAGGATATGGAGAAAAGAGAACCCTCCTTCACTCTTGGGAATGTGAATTGGGACAACCACTATAGAAAACTAAACATAGAACTACCATATGACCCAGCAATCCCACCCCTGGGCATATATCCACACAAAACTCTCATTAAGAAAGATAACATGCATCCCCTATTTTCATTGTAGCACTATTCACAATAGCCAAGACATGGAAACAACCTAAATGTCCATTGAGAAATAAATGCATTAAGAAGATGTGATACATATACACAGCGGAATACTACTCAGCCATCAAAAAGAACAAAATAACGGCATTTGCAGCAACATGGATGGAACTAGAGACTCCCATACTAAGTGAAGTAAGTCAGAAAGACAAACATTATATATGATATCACTTATATGTGGAATCTAACATATGGCACAAATGAACCTATCTACATGAAGAAAGAAACTTATGGACATGGAGAACAGACTTGTGGTTGCAATGGGGAGGAGGGAGTGGAGTGGACTGGGAGTCTGGAGTTAATAGATGCAAACAATTGCATTTGGAGTGGATAAGCAATGAGATCCTGCTGTTTAGCACAGGGAACTATATCTAGTCACTTGTGGTAGAACATGATGGAGGATAACATAAGAAAAAGAATTAGGAGTTCCCGTCGGGGGTTCAGTGGTTAAGAATCCAACTAGGAACTGCGAGTTTGAGGGTTCAATCCCTGGCCTCGCTCAGTGGGTTAAGAATCCGGTGTTGCCATGAGCTGTGGTGTAGGTTGCAGACGCAGCTTGAATCCTGCGTTGCTGTGGCTGTGGCGTAGGCTGGTGGCTACAGTTCCTTTTAGACCCCTAACCTGGGAACTACCATATGCCGCGGGTGTGGCCCTAGAAAAGGCAAAAAGACACACACGCACACACAAACAATGTATATACATATGACTCGGTCACTTTACTGTACAGCAAAAATTGACAGAACATTGTAAATCAGCTGTAATAAAAAATATTAAAGGAAAACATTGCTATGATTTATGTCAGAGAATTATTTTGCCTATGTTCTTTCTTAGGACTTTTATGGTATTCTTATACTTAAGTCTTTAAGCCATTTTGAGTTTATTTTTGTGTAGGGTATGAAAGCGTGTTCTAACTTTGCCTTGCATACAGCTGTCCAGCTTTCCCAATACCACTTGCTGTAGAGATTGTCTTTTCTCTACTGCATATTCTTGCCCCCTTTGTTGAGGATCAATTGACTGTAGGTGTGTGGGTTTATTCTGGGCTTTCTATTCTGTTCCATTGATCCATGTCTGTTTCTGTGCCAGTACCATGATGTTTTGATCACTGTGGCTTTGAGATATTGACCGAAGTCTGGGAGGGTTATGCCTCCTGTTTTATTCTTTTTACTCAGGGTTGCTTACGCAATCCTGGGTCTCTTATGGTTCCATAAGAGTTTTAGGATTATTTGTGCTAGTTCTATGGAAAATGTCATAGGTAGTTTGATAGGGATTGCATTAAATCTGTAGATTGCTTTGGGTAGTATGGCCATTTAAATAATATTAATTCTTCCAAGAAGAAGAGCATGGGATATCTTTCCATTTCTTAAACTCATCTTCAGGTTTATTAATGTTTCACCATTCTCAGAACATAAGTCTTTCACCTCCTTAGGTTTCTTCCTAAGTGGGTTTTTGTTTTTATGTAATTAAGGGATTGGTTTTTAACTTTGAGATTTCATTGTTAGTATAAAGAAATGCAACAAAGGGGTTCCTTAGTTTAACTAAGTTAAAGATCTGGTGTTGTCATTGCTGTGATTCAGGTTCGATCCCTGGCCTGGAAACTTTCGCATGCCACAGATTCAAGAAAGAAAAAAAAGAAGAAAAAAGAAAGAAAGGAAGAAAGAAAGGAAAGAAACGCAGCCAATTTCTGTAAGTTACTCTTGTATCCTACAAACTTACTAAATTTGTTTATCAGTTTTAATATTTTTGTGTGGAGTCTTTAGAATTTCCTATATATAGTTATCATGTCATCTGCATATAATAAAAATTTTACCTCTTCCCTACTGATTTGAACACCTTTTGTTTCTCTTTCTTGTTTAACTGCTGGGGGTAGGACTTCCAATACTATGTTGAACAGAAGTGGTGAGAGCAGACATACTCTTATTCCAGATTTTAGCAGGAAGGCTTTCAGCTTCTCACTGCTGAGTATTACATTAGTTGTGGGTTTGTCATAAATACTTATTATTTTGATATGTGTTCCTCCTGTACCTATTTTGGTTAGTTTTTATCTGAATGGGATGTTGAATTTTATGAAATGCTTTTTTTTGCATCTATTTAGATGATCATGTGTTTTTTTTTTCTTTCGTTGATATAAGGTATCACATTGACCTGTGTATGCTGAAATCATCCTTGTGACCCTGGGATGAATCCAGCTTAGTTGTGGTGTATAACCTTTATCATGTGTTGTTGAATTCAGTCTGCTAATATTTTGTTGAGAATTTCTGCATATATAGTTATCAAAGATACTGGCCTGTAACATTTTTTGTTGTTGTTGTGTCTTTGGTTTGTTATCAAGGTGACTGTGGCTTCATAGAATGTCTTTGAGAGTGTTCCCTCTTCTTCAGTCTTTGGAAGACTTTAAGTAGTAGCAGTATAGGTTCTTTATATGTTTGGTAGAATTCCCCAGTGAAGACTTCTGGTCCTGGACTGTTGTTTGCAGGGAGTTTTGTTTTTATTTTTCAACTACAGATTCTACTTCACTTCTACTGATCACTCTGTTCAAATTATATATTTCTTCTTGATTCCGTTTTGGGTGGGCTGCAAGTTTCTAGAAACTTGTCCATTTTTTCTAAGTTGTTGACTTTGTTGGCATATAATTGTTCATAGTATTCTCTTAGGGATTTCTGTACTTCTGGAGTAGCCTTGAGATTTTCCTTTTTCATTTCTTTCTTTCTCTCTTCTTAGTGAGTCTGGTGAGGGGTTTGTCAACTTTGTTTACCATTTCAAAGGACCAGCTCTTGGTTTTATTTCTGTTTTTTTTTAATTAATCTTTTATTTCCTTTCTGACCTTTATTAGTTCCTTCTTTCTGCTGACTTTAGGTGGCGTTTGTCCTTTTTCTAACTCTTTTAGGAGGAAGGTTAGGTTATTTGGGATTTTTTTTCATTTTTTGAGGAAGGCCTCTATTTCTCTGAAAGTTCCTCTAAAAACTACTTTTAGTGCATCCTATAAATTTTGTATTACTGCGTTTTGTCATCTGTCTCAAGATTTTTTTTTTTTTTATTTAGGGCCACACCTGCAGCATATGGAAGTTCCTGGGCTATGGTTTGAATCAGAACTGCAGCTGCTGGTCTATGCCACTGTCAGAGCAACACAGGATCCGAGCTGTGTCTGCAACCTACGCTGCAGCTCCTGGCAACACCAGATCCTTTAACTCACTCAGCAATGCTTGGGATTGAACCCACATATTCATGGATACTAGTTGGTCTCCTAACCTATTGGGCCACAATGGGAACTCCCTAAATTTCCTTTTCTATTTCATCACTGATCAGTTTTTTTAGTAGCATGCTGTTTCATTTCCATGTAATCATTTTTTTTTGCTGTTGTTGTCCCCTTACCCCCATTTCCTTTTCTTCGGTTGATTTCTAATTCCACACTGTGGTGGTCAGAAAGATGTTTGAAATAATTTCGATCCTCTTAAACTTTAAACTTGTTGTGTGTCCTAACACGTGGCCAATCGTAGGCAATCTTTTATGTGCACTTGGGAAAAAAAAATATGTTCTTGGCTTTTTGGCTGTAATATCCAGAAAATATTAAGTCCAGTTGTTCTATTTTATTACTTAAGACTTCTGTTGCCTTCCTGATTTTTCTCTCTGGAAGATCTGTCCATTGATGGAGTGGGGTGTTAAAAGTCTATTGTTGTATTCCTGTCATTTTCTCCCTTTGTTAGTATTTATGTATTTGGGTGCTCCTATGTTGTTTGGTGCACATTGATGAGTATAATACCCCCTTCTTGTATTGATTCTATCATTATATAGTGTTTATCTTTCTTTATGGCCTTTGTTTTAAAGTCTATTTTATCTGATATGAATATTGCTACACCTGCTCTTTGGCCATTTCTGTTTGCATGAAATATCTTTTTCCACTCCCTCACTCTCAATCTCTGTGTCCTTTGCCCTAACATGGGTCTCTGGTAGGCACCATATTGTAGGTTCCCTTTTTTTTTTTCCTTTTATCACTGTACCTATGCAAGTCCCATGCTAGGGGCTGAACGGGAGTTGCAGCTGCCAGCCTACATCACAGCAACACCAGATCTGAGCCACATCTGCAACTTATGCTACACCTTGCAGCAACACCAGAACCTTAACCCACTGAGAAAGACCAGGGATTGAACCTGCTTCCTTATTGACACTACGTTGGGTTCTTTAGCTGCTGAGCCACAATGGGAACTCCAGCTGTTTTTGTTTTTTTTTTTCATCCAGTTTGCCACCCTGTGCCTTTTGATTGAAGCATTTACTCCATTGGCATTTAAGTTTATTGATAGATATGTATTTATTGCCATTTTAAACTTTGTGTTTTCCAGTTGATTTTGTATTTCTCGGTTTCTTTTTCATTCTTTTGTGGTTTTGTTTTTTGGTCTTTTTAGGGCTGCAACTGTGGCATATGGACGTTCCCAGGATAGAGGTCTGCAACCTACATCACAGCTCACGGCAACGCTGGATCCTTAACCCACTGAACAAGGCCAGGGGTCGAACCTGCATCCTCAGGGATACTAGCAGATTCACTTCTGCTGAGCCACAATGGGAAACTTTTTTTTTTATGCTTTTTTTTTTTTGTGAATCTATTTTATGTTTTTAATATGTGGTTGTCCTATTTTTCAAGTATGTTAACTCCTACATATATCTACTTTAGACAGGTTGTCATATAGGCTCGAATATCCTTTTAAAAAATTACATTTTCTCTCTTCCTCTATTTTGATTTTTTTTTTTAATGGCCACACCAGTAGCACATAGAAGTTCCTGGGCCAGGAAATGAATCCAAGTTGCAGCTGCGGCTACTCCAGAGCCTTTAAACCACTGTGAAGGGCTGGGGATCGAGCCTGTATCTCCTGAGACCCAGGCTGCTTCAGTGGAATTCTTCACCAACTAGACCACTGTGGTAACTGTTATGTCCTCTATCTTCACATTTATCCTTTTGTTGTTCATGGTGGTTACCACTGCTTTCACAAAAACGTGATTTTAAAAACTTTGTACTGGTTTAAGTGATTTACTTTCCAACTGTGATTTTCTCTTTTCCTATAGATTCTTGTTTCTTTTCTACTTAGGTAAGATCTTTCAGTATTTCTTTTAGAATTGGTATTAATAATTGTGTATAGAATTGGTATAATATTGTGTATTCTTTGTTTTTGCTTAAGAAATTCTTTATCTCCCTATTCTAAATAATAATCTTGCTGAGTATCCTAGAAAATTCTTTTTTCTCTTCAGTCCTTCAGAAACCATTGTTATCTTTAACTTTTGCTGTTTGAATTTTATGTCTTGGTGTCAGTCTGCATTCATCTTGTTTTGGAACCCTCTGTGCTTCCTGTATCTGGACATGTTTACCTATTTAAGATTAGGGAAGTTTTCAGTCATATTTTGACTCCCTTTGCTCTCTTCTTCTAGGATCCCTATTAGGCATAATCACTTTATATTATCCCATAGGTCTCATATATATATATTTTTGGGGGGTCTTTCTGCTGTTCTGATTGGGTAACTTCCCTATCTTTCACATCACTTATTCTTTTGCATTATTCATTTTGCTATTTATTGCCTTTAGCTCATCTTTCATCTCTGTGAATGAGTTTTTCTTAGGTTCTTTATAGTTTCTAGTTCCTTATCATATAGTAATCAGCATTTCTACCAATAGCGTTTTCTTAATTCCTTCAGTATTACCTCCTTTTTGAACTTGGGGTTTATTAGACTGAAGAGGTCTGTTTCACTGTTGAGGGAAATTCTCTTGATTTTTTAATTAGGAGTGGTTCTCTGCCTCTTTATTTTACTTATTTCTCTTACTCTGGGAGTTTTGGGAGAAAGTTATTTACTATTATCTTGGGCTTTTATGTGGGCATATTCCTGTGTAGCCTGTGATGGTTTAATTTTTCTGGTATGAGGGCTCTTTTTAAAATGATGCCTGCCTTCTCTTTTCTCACTGGCGCTGGCCATTATTGCCTTAATAGGGTGTGTAACTGGTGGTGTGGTGACCAGAGCTCTGGATATTGAGCATGGTCTCCTGTTTGCTCTGTGGCTGTTATAGCCCTGTACGGGGTAGGGTTTGCTCCCCAGTTGTTAGAGTAGAAGCCACCAGGTCCATTTCTGAGCTGTGCTGTGAAATAGGTAGGACTTTCCCAGCTTTCCTGCTGGGAGAGAAACCACTGAATATTCCCCCACAAGAGAGTGCATTCTGTAGTATTGCCTGTAAGCCACTGTGTGGGCTCACAAACTACACTGTTGCTGGCACTGATCTCTGCTCTGCCTCAACTGTGAAAATGCAGGCAATCAGCCCTGTTGTGCTCATAAAGCCACCAGCACGGATCTGTAGGCACAGATTCACTGAAGTCAGGTACTAGGATTGCAGTAGTCATGCACATGCACATGCACATGCACCTGCTATGGGAGATATGGAAGCAGCCGGTCAGTACCCAGCCCTGCCTCCACATGCCCACTAAGCCCACAGCTGCTGACACTGGATCCACCCTAGCCACAGGAGTGTCAGTTGTCTACTTGGCTGTCCCACAGGTGCTGAGTTTACAAAGCTGGCAGTAGGGAACTAAATCTGTAGATCACACAGCCATGGGAAGAGGGCACAGATTTCAGCCCTGCTTCATAAGCTGCACAGCCCTTGGGGATCAGCTCAGCATGTGGGTAACCCACTAGCACTTGTGTGGTCCCAGACTGCCTTGCCAAGAAAAAGAGTACCCTTTCTTTTGCACACCCATTAACAATGGTGCTAGGGAATGCCAGTTGTGGCTCAGCAGTAATGAACCCGACTAATATCACTGAGGATGCAGGTTCAATCCCTGGCCTTGCTCAGTGGGTTGGGGATCCGGCACTGCCGTGAGCTGTGGTGTAGATCACAGACACAGCTCGAATCCTGCATGGCTATGGCATAGGCCGGTGGCTATAGCTCCGATTTGATCCCTAGCCTGGGTATTTCCATATGCTATGGCTGCAACCCTAAAAAGACAAAAAACCAACATGGTGCTTCACTTCTGGAGGGCCTGGCATTTTTTTTTTTTTTTTTTGCATACATGCCCACTTGTGGCCCATACCACACTCCAGCTCCATCAGCTATCTCTGTGCATCTAGCTCCAGTCCTCTGCCTGGGTCTATCTTATAAAAGCCTAGTTTCAGCACCAAACTCCCTCCCACACCAACTTGGGCTAGGAAATGCAGCAAGGTAACATGGACTCTGTTCTGCTGGCCACATACTGGCTGCTGTGCTCTCCTCCAAGCCTCTGAAGTGGTCTTCTGTCCCAGGTGATCTCCCTGCCAGGGAAGGGGCTTCCCAGGGTAAAGGAACCTTTCTTCTTTCCCAGGTCACTCCTGGGGGCATAGGTCCTGATGATTTTTTCTTTTCCTTTTCTTTTTTTTCGTCCTACCTGGTTACAGGACGATCTTTCTTGCAATTCTGGCTGAGATCTTCTGCTAGTGTTCAGTAGGTATGCTGTGAAAATCATTGCAAGTAGATGTATTTATGGGAGGAGGTGAGTGCCACATCCTTCTATTGCACCATCTTGATTTGCACTCAACACAAACAAATTTGGATGAACTATATTCTTTTTTCTATTTTATATGTCTTCTATGTTAATCATTTTGTCTGTAAAATATTGTACAATAAAGATGTATTACCAGGGGGTTGCAGCGAGATGGCGGAGGAGTAAGAGGTCGTGCTCACTCTCTCCCACAAACACATCAAAAAAACACATCTAAATGTAAAACACCTTGGATAAAACACCAACTGAATGTTGGCAGAATTTAAACCTCCAAAAACTGCAAGAAACTCTTGACATAACTGGGTAGAACGTTAAAAAAAAAAAAAGAAAAGGAATCAGAATGGCAACAGCACTTCAGGGAGGGAGCTGTGAAGGAGAAAAGGAACCCACACTCTGGGAACCCACCTAACCGATGCAAAGCTCACCTGAGGTGGAGCGAACTCAACACCCAAGAAAAGAGCAGCAGCTGGACTGAGAACAGCAAAGTGGAAGGAGAGCCTTGCACACAGATCGTCTAAACACTGGCACAGACACCACAGCCTGAGACACTTGGGCAGGGGCTGGGAGCTGAGACTTAAGCTCTGGAGGTGAGTCCCCGGGAGAGGGCTGGGGTTGGCAGTGTGGAGACAGCCTAGAGGGCTAGGGAGCAGTGCGCCACAGGCGGGAGAGTGATACTCTATGGGCTGGGGAGCGGAACACCAGGATAGGGGGAACCGGGGAGGTCTGGTCCCACAGGAGAGGCAAGCCTCCATTGTTGGGGAGAAGGAGAGGAGGAGGGGTTGACTGCCATAGGAAGCACCTTGTATCAACACAGAGGGCGGGGCGGATCAGGTGCGGGCCTCCAGCAGCATGAGTGCCAAGAGCTGGTCAGATTAAGCGCAAAACTCCAGCAGTTGGAGGGGACCTTGCAAAGGATGGGGAGACCTGAGAGAAAACTGAGGTAGCTGGGTATCTGAGGCTGCTTGCTAGACCGCTGTTGCCCCAGTGTCTTCTGGACACACCCCGCCCAGGCCGCGCAACCAGAAGCCCCTTGCAAGACTGCTGAGGATCAGGCATCTCTGGGCACAATTCACCTGCGCCAGGAATTGTGACTGCAGTGGACCAGGCTTCCTGGGGTTCAGACTGCCCACAACACGGAGGCCGCTTGCTTCTCTGCAGTGGTCCGGCATCTCTGGAGCAACCATCCATAAGACTTCTGCTCCTGTACTAGATACTGGGCACTTCTTGCACAGGCTGCCAGTGACCAGGTACCTCTAGCATGGGTTAAGGGCATCAGGGGGCTAAGTGCGACACAGGGCCTACCAAGCACCAGAGACTATTGCTATCACCCCCGTGGGAACGCACCAGCCCTACAGCTGCCACTGCCAAACCCTCAGGGCAGCACCCAGACACTAGTTTGCTGTACCCTCCCAAGACCATACAACTAGGTGCAGCATCTCTGCGGTCTAAGTGGGACAGGGTGTTTTCTGGTGGCCTGAAGGGGATGGGAGCAAACCACCGCAGTTATCCCTGACTCCAGAGGAGGGCGTGGCCCACCGCCACAGGGGACACCTGAACAAAAATCACTTGCAGCTCCAACCACCTCAGAGTGTACCGTAGAGAAGGACATAACAATGGAACAGCACCTGCTGTCGCTCTCACTCCCCTCAGAGCACACCCACCACTGCCAAACATTCTGGGCATTGCCCAGACACTTGTCCTTCCCAGGAACCTGCAACTAAGAGCACCTTGTGCAGCACATCCTGTAGGGGCTAAGCAGGACAAGGTACTTCCTGCATGGTCTACAGGAGGCAGAGGCAAACCACCACAGTCATCTCTGGCTCCAGAAATGGGAATGACATGTTACCACTAGGGGTCCGTGAACAGGCACCACCTGCAGCCCCAGTCACCTCAAGGGCACTACAGAGGAGGGCACTGGGACTGAACACCACTTGTGGGCGCTCTTGCACTCCTGAGAACACAGCAACCACACTGCTCCCACTGCTAAGTGCTCTGGGAAGTACCCATATGCCTGTTCTCTATCACTTCCCAGGACCGTGCAACTGTACAGCACCTCCTATGTGGGCTAAGTGAGACGGGTTGCTTCAGGCATGGACTACAGATGGAAGGGGCAAACCACCACAGTTATCACTGGCTCTAGAGACGATCATGGCCTGCAACCACTAGGAGTCCCTGAACAAGTACCACCTGTGGTTCCAATCACCTCAGAGGAGGGCTTTGCAATTGAACACTAGCCCCTGTGGCTCTCAAGCCCCTGGGAACTCACACATCCTGCTGCTACTATTGCCAATTGCTCTGGAAACCTGGTAGATCTGCCTAGAGCTCATTACCACTTCCCAGGGCCCTGCAACGAGGAGTAGCCAGTGTCACTTTCATGCAGGTCCTTGCTGCTGTTGAGAGCCCAGAGACTAGGCACCAACTACTGGCCCTATCTATTGCTTCATTCTCCCTGAAAACACAGGGAGCACCACTGAGATAACAGCCTGCTCACACCAAAGAAAGAGACACCAAATATTCAAACGCCCACACCAAAAATAAATAGTAACCCCACCAAAAAAAATACAAAGGGGTGCTCTTGCCTAGAAATAGCCTTACAAGACTACAGTGTGGCTTCCCCTAACTCACAGAAAAATAAAACCATAAGCAAGATGAAGAAGCACAGAAACCATTCCCAGTTAAAGGAACAGGACAAGTCATCTAAAGCAGCCAACAATAAAACAGACCTCTACAGTCTGACAGAGATAGAGTTCGAAGGGAGGTAGTTAAAATACTTGAAGAATTAAGGCTGCATATCAAGGAATTAAGAGAAGATGTAAACAGCAAGGCAAATTTCCTTAGAAAGAAACTAGAAAATATAAGGACGATCCAAAAAAAGCTAGAACTCATTTGCAGAGATGCAAACTGAGATAAAGGCAATAAAGAGCAGTTTGCATAATGCAGAGGAACGAATTAGTGAAGTGGAAGATAGAATAACGGAAATCACGGAATCACGACAGCAGACAGAAAACCAAATGAAAAAACATGAGCACAATATAAGAGGTCTATGGGATAGAGATTGGATTAAGATGATGGAATAGAAGGACTGGAGCTCAACTTCTCTCATATAAACAACAAAATTACAACCAAATACCAAGCAACCTTCAACCAAATGGAATGGAAACTTTCAAAAAGACATTCTACTCCAGAAGACAAAGAGGAGACCACATCAGGAGGTAAGAGGGGCAATTATGCGATATATGCAACCCCATACCTCCTGGGTGGGAAGCCCCACAGACTGGAAAATAACTTTATCACATAGACTCACCTGCAGGACTGAGAGTTCTGAGCCCCACGTCAAATCCCCATGCCTGGAGATCTGGCACAGGGAGAAAGTGCCCCAGGAGCATCTGGCATTGAAGGCCAGTGGGGCTTGTGTGCAGGAGCTCCACAGGACTGGGGGAAACAGACCCCAAACTTGAAAGGTGCACACAGACTTTCACGTGCACTGGGTCCCAGGGCAAAGAAAAGTCTCCACCGGAATCCTGGTCGAACTGGACTGCAATTCTTGGAGGATCTCCCGGGAAAACAGGGGTGACTGTGGCCCGTTCTGGGGGAAGGGCATTGGAGGCAAAGCTCTTGGGAACATTCATCAGCCTGCATTTCTCAAAGGTACCCATTTTTGGGAAAATCTGGCCCCTCCCATCAGTGCTGAGAAGCCCCAGGCCAAACAATAATCCAGGTGGGATCACAGCGCCACCCATCAGTAAACAGGCTGCCTAAAGACCCCTCAGGCACACAGCCAGCCTCTAATCTCATCCAGAGACAAAGCCCCACCCACCAGAAGGATAAGAATCAGCCCCACCTACCAGTGGACAGGCACCAGTCCCTACCATCAGGAAGCTTACATCAAGCCCCCCCATACCATCTTGGGCCACAGTGGAGGCAAACACCAGAAGTAAGAGAGGCTACAACTCTATTGTCTGCAAAAATGACACCACATCAAAAACCTGTAAAAATGAAAAGACAGAAAACTTTAACTCAGATAAGGGAGAAAGGAAAAACCTTAGAAAAACAGCTCAGTGATGAGCAGATTATCAGACTCCCGTCAAAAGACTTTAGACTATTGATGCTGAAGATGATTGAAGACATTGAAATAAACTGGAGGCAAAGATTGATAATTTACAGGAAATACTTAGCAAAGAAATACAAGATATAAAAATTAAATGAGATGCAAAATACAACAACTGAAATAAAAAGTTCATTAGAAGCAGCCAACAGTAGAATACAGGAAGCAGAAGAACGAATAAGTGAGGTGGAGGACAGATTAGTGGAAATCACTACTGCAGAAGAGAAAAGAGATAAAAGATTGAAAGGAAATGAGCTGAGTCTCAGAGAACTCTGGGATAATGTTAAACGCACCAATATCCGTATTATAGGGGTGCCAGAGGGAGAAGAGAGAGAGAAGGGTCAGGAAAAATACTCACAGAGATAATAGCCAAAAACTTCCCTAACATGGGAAAGGAACCACTCACTCAAATCCAGGAAGCATGAGTACCATATAAAATAAACCCATGGAGGAACAGCTAGAAACACATATTAATCAAAATGACCAAAATTAAAGACAAAGAGAAAATACTGAAAGCAGCTAGGGAAAAGAAACAACATACAAGGGAACCCCGATAAAGTTATCCACAGATTTTTCACCTGAAACTCTGTAGGCCAGAAGGCAGTGGCATGATATACTTAACATGATGAAAAGAAAAAACTTCCAATGAAGATTACTTTACTCAGCAAGGTTCTCATTCAGATGTGAAGGAGATTATCAAAACCTTTACAGATAAGCAAAAGTTAAGAGATTTCTGCAACACTAAACCAGCTTTACAACAAATACTGAAGAAACTTCTCCAGGCAGAAAACAAAAGGCCACAATAAGAAACAGAAATACCACAAATGACAAGGCTCACCAGTAATGGCATATATACAGTAAACATACTAAATCATCCATGCACAACTGTGCTACCAAAATTAGAAATCATGAGAAGAGGCCACAAATGCAGGAAGCTGGAGATGCACTTGCAATTAAGAAACTAACAACTTAAAACAATCTCATTTATATATAGACTCCGATATCAAAACATCAGGGTAAATGCAAACCAAAAATCTACAATTGATACACAAAGAAGAAAAACCAACTCAAACACAACATTAAAGATAGGCATCAAGAAGAAATAGAAAATATGAATAGACTAATCACAAGTTCTGAAATTGAAACTGTGATTAAAAACCTTCCAACAAACAAAAAGTCCAGGACCAGATGGTTTGATAGAATGGTGAACTCTATCAAACATTTAGAGAAGAGCTAATGCCTATCCTTCTGAAACTATTCCAAAAAATTGCAGAGGAAGGGACACTCCCAAACTCATTCTATGAAGCAACCATCACCTTGATACCAAAACCAGACAAAGATAGCACAAAAAAAGAAAATTACAGGCCAATCTCACTGATGAACATAGATGCAAAAATTCTCAACAAAATACTAGCCAACCGAATCCAACAATACATTAAAAGGATTGTACACCACGATCAAGTGGGATTTATCCCAGGGATGCAAGGATTCTTCAATATCTGCAAATCAATCAGTGTGATACACCATGATAACAAACTGAAGAATAAAAACCATATGATCCTCTCCATAGATGCAGAAAAAGCCTTTGACAAAATCCAACACCCATTTCTGATAAAAACCCTTCAGAAAGTGGGCACAGGGGGAACCTACCTCAACATAATAAAGGCCATCTATGACAAACCCAGAGCTCACATCATTCTCAATGGTGAAAAGCTGAAAGAATTCCCGCTGAGATCAGGAACAAGACAGGGATGTCCACACTCGCCAGTACTATTCAACATAGTTCTGTAAGTCATAGCTACAGCAATCAGAGAAGAAAAAGAAATAAAAGGAATCCAAATTGGGAAGGAAG
The DNA here is from genome assembly GCA_004024745.2 of Catagonus wagneri. Lineage (NCBI taxonomy): Eukaryota > Metazoa > Chordata > Mammalia > Artiodactyla > Tayassuidae > Catagonus > Catagonus wagneri. The sequence goes on along the minus strand of PVHT020000886.1, from coordinate 7,266,879 downwards.
AAGTAAAACTATCACTTTTTGCAGATGACATGACACTATACCTAGAGAATCCTAAAGACTCTACCACAAAACAGAGTTCATTTATGAATTTGGCAAAGTTGCAGGATATAAAATTAATACACAGAAATCAACAGCATTTCTATATACTAACAATGAAAGATCAGAAAGAGAAATTAGGGAAGCAATTCCGTTTACCATCGCATCAAAAAGAATCAAATACTTAGGAATAAACCTGCCTAAAGAGACAAAAGACCTGTACTCTTAAAATGATAAGGCACTGATGAAAGAAATCAAGGATGACTTGAACAGGTGGAAAGACATACCAGGCTCTTGGATTGGAAGAGTCAATATTATCAAAATGACTGTACTACCCAAGGCAATCTACACATTCAATGCAATCCCTATCAAATTACCAAGGACATTTTTCATAGAACTAGAACAAAATATTTTAAAGTTTGTTTGGAAGCACAAAAGACCCAGAATAGCCAAAGACATCCTGAAAAAGAAAACTGGAGCTGGAGGAATCAGGCTCCCTGACTTCAGACTCTACTACAAAGCTATAGTGATCAAAATCGTATGGTACTGGCACAAAGACAGAAATATAGATCAGTGGAACAGGACAGAAACCCCAGAATTAAACCCACACACTTATAGTCAACTAATCTATGACAAAGGAGGCAAGAATGTACAATGGAGAAAAGACAGCCTGTTCAATAAGTGTTGCTGGGAAAACTGGACAGCCACACACAAGTAAAAAAATGAAATTATAACACTTCCTAACACCATGAGGAAAAATAAACTCAAAATGGATTAAAGACCTAGATATAAGACCAGACACTATAAAACTCTTAAAGGAAAACAGGCCAAACACTCTCTGACACAAACGACAGCAATATCTTCTCAGATCCACCTGTCAGAGTAATGACAATAACAAGAAAAATAAACAAATGGGACCTAAAAGTTTCTGCACAGTAAAGGAAACCCTTAACAAAATGAAAAGTCAACCCACAGAATGGGAGATAATATTTGCAACTGACAAGGGATTAATCTCCAAAATTTACAAGCACCTCCTAAAACTTAATACCAAAAAAAAAACAAAAACAAACCACCCGATAAAAAAATGGGCAGAAGATCTAAACAGACAATTCTCCAAAGAAGACATACAAATGGCAAAGAAACACATGAAAAGACGTTCAACATCACTTGCTATTAGAGAGATGCAAATCAAGACTGTACCACCTTACACTGGCCAGAATGGCCATCATCAAAAAATCTACAAACAATGGGTGCTGGAGAGGGTGCGGAGAAAAAGGATCCCTATTACACTGTTGGACGAATGCAAATTGGTGCAGCCACTGTGAAAATCATATGGAGATTTCTCAGAAAACTCAAAATAGAATTACCATTTGATCCAGCAATCCCACTCCTGGGCATCTATCCAGAGAAATACATGACTCGATAAGACACATGTACTCCAATGTACATTGCAGCACTCTGTACAATAGCCAAGCCATAGAAACAACCTAAATGCCCATTGACAGAGGAATGATAGGGAAGACGTAGTAGATATACACAATGGAATATTACTTGGCAATTAAAAGGAACAAAATAACATTTATAGCAACATGGATGGACTTAGAAATTATCAAGTGAAGTAAAACCAGTCAGACAATGAGGCACCAACACCAGATGCTGCCATTTACATGTGGAATCTAAAAAAAGGATACAATGAACTTTGCAGAACAGATACTGACTCACAGACTTTGGAAAACTTATGTTTTCCAAATCAGACAAGTTATGGGGTGGGGGGATGCACTAAGGGTTTGGGATGGAAATGCTATAAAATTTGGTTGTGATGATTTCTGTACACCTATAATTGTAATAAAATTCATTAATTAAAAAATAAAAAATAAAAGCCCCCAAAAAAGAGATCTATGCGATAATATAAAGTGGCCCAATTTACACACAGTAGGAATTCCAGAAGGAAAAGAAAAGGGGATTGAAAATATATTTGAAGAAATATGTCTGAAAACTTTCCAAATCTGAAGGAATCTGACATCAATATACAGGAAGCACAGAGGGCTCCAAACTAGCTCAACCCAAACATATCCACACCAAGGCATATTATATTAAAAATGGCAAGAATTAAAGATAAAGAGAGGATCCTAAAGGCAGCAAGAGAAAAGCAAAGCGTTAATTATAAGGGAATCCCCCATAAGGCTGTCAGCTGATTTCCCTACAGAAACACTACAGGCCAGAAGGGAGTGGGAAGATATATTTAAAGTGCTGAAAAGAAAAAATCTGCAACCTAGAATTCTCTACCCAGCACAAATATCAAGTAGAAGTGGAAATAAAGAATTTCTCCAACAAACAAAAGCTAAAAGAGTACAGCAATACTAAACCCTTTCTAATAGAAATGCTAAAAGGGCTCCTAATTAAAAAAAAAAGTAAAAAGTAAGAAACAGAATGGAGGAAACCACAAATGGAAAGCAATCATTCGAATAAGCCAGGATACAGATCTAAACATGAAGATGTTTAAAAAAAAAAAAAGAAATTAAAAAAAAGAACAAAATCATACATTATGGGGAGGGAAAATAAGAAAATATAGACTTTTTTTAATTTTTAAAAATAAATTTTTTAATGATGTGTTTAAGCCTATATGGCTATCAGGCAAGGTGTTAACATACTTAAAAAACAGGGCAACCACAAATCAAACATCACATCCACAAATACTGCAAAGAAAAGCACTCAAGCATAAAATAAATGGAAACCATTCAACCAAAAAAAGAAGAAAAGAGAAACAGAATCAACTGGAAAACAAGGTCTAAAATGGCAATAAATATATATCTATCAATAATCACCTTAAATGTCAATGGACTAAATGCTATCAAAAGACACAGAGTGGCAGACTAGATTAAAAAAAACAAAAACCTACAATCTGCTGCCTACAAAAGACTCACCTTAGGGCAAAGAACACAGATACATTGAAATTGAGGGGATGGGAAAAGATATTTCATGCCAATGGACAAGAAAGGAAAGCAGGAGTTGCAATACTCATATCAGACAAAACAGACTTAAAGATGAAAGCCACAAAGAAAGACAAAGGACACTATTTAATGGTTAAAGGATCCATTCAAGAAAAGGATATTACAATTGTCAATATATATGCCCCTAATATAGGCGCACACAATTACCTACAACAAGTACTATCAGACATAAAAGGAGAAATAGATGGCAATACAATAACTGCAGGAGACTTTAACACTCTACTCACATCAATGGACAGATCCTCTAGGCAGAAAATCAGTAAGGCAAAAGAGATCCTAAATGACACAACAGAAAAGTTAGACCTAACTGACACTTGCAGGACATTACTTTCAAAAAAATCAGAATAGACATTCTTCTCAAATGCACATGGAATATTCCCAAGGATAGATCACATACTGGGGTACACAGCTAACCACAACAAATTTAAGAGTATAGAAATTATTTCAAGTATCTTCTCTGACCACAAAGGCATGAAACTAGAAATCAGCCACAGGAAAGGAAATGAGAAAAAACATACTGCATGGAGACTAAACAACATGCTACTAAAAAAATGAATGGGTCAATGAGGAAATCAAGAAGGAAATTAAAAAAATACCTTGAGACAAATGATAATGAAGACACAACCACTCCAAATCTATGGGATGCTGCAAAAGCAGTGCTTAGAGGGAAATTCATAGCAATACAGGCCTTCCTCAAAAAAGAAGAAAAACATCAAATCGACAACTTAACCCATCACCTAAATGAATTAGAAAAAGAACAAAAAAACCCTAAGGTCAGTAGAAGGAAGGAAATCATAAAGATCAGAGAGGAAATCAATAAAACAGAGATTCAAAAAACAATAGAAAAAAATCAATAAATCCAAGAGCTGGTTCTTTGAAAAGGTAAACAATATTGACAAACCTCTGGCTAGACTCACCAAGAAGAGGAAAGAAAAAACCCAAATAAACAAAATAAGAATTGAAAAAGGAAAAGTCACAACAAATATTACAGAAATACAAAAAAACATGAGAAAATATTATGAACAATTTTACACCAACAAATTTGATAACCTAGAAGAAATGGACTTTTTAGAAACTTACACCCTGCCAAAACTGAATCAAGAAGAAATAGATTAACTGAATAGACCGATCACTAGAAATGAAATTGAGTATGTCATAAAAACACTTCCTACAAATAAAAGTCCAGGACGAGATGTCTTCACAGGTGAATTCTACCAAACATACAAAGAGAAACTCATACCCATCCTCCTTAAGCTTTTCCAAATGGGTGAAGAAGAAGGAACACTTCCAAAGACATTCTATGATGCCAACATCACCTTACATCACCTTAATTACAAAACCAGAAAAACAACACGAAAAAAGAAAACTATAGGCCAATATCTTTGATGAATATAGATGTAAAAATTCTCAACAAAATTTTAGCCAACTGAATCCAACAACATATAAAAAAGATTATACACCATGACCAAGTGGGATTCATCCCAGGTGTACAAGGATGGTTCAACATATGTAAATCAATCAATGTCATACACCACATTAACAGAAGAAAAGTCAGTCCAATATCCATTCATGATCAAAACTCTTACCAAAATGGGGATGCAGGGAACATTCCTTAACATAATATAAACCATTTACGACAAACCCACAGCAAATATAATACTCAATGAAGAAAAGCCGAAAGTCTTCCCACTAAAATCTGGAACAGACAAGGATGCCCACTCTCACCATTGTTATTCAACATAGTATTGGAAGTCCTAACTATAGCAATCAGATAAACAAAAGAAATAAAAGGCATCCAAATAGGAAGAGAAGACGTAAAACTGTCACTGTATGCAGATGACATGATATTATATATAGAAAACCCCAAGGACTCAACCCTCAAATTACTTGAACTTATCAACAAATTCAGCAAAGTAGCAGGATATGAGGTTAACCTTCAGAAATCAATTGCATTTCTGTATACTAACAATGCAGTATTAGAAAAAGAATACCAAAATACTTTTACCTTTTAAAATAGCACCCCAAAAAAATCAAATACCTGGGAATAAACCTGACCAAGGACGTGAAAGATTTATATGCAGACAACTACAAAACATTAATCAAGGAGAGCAAAGAAGATACAAAGAAATGGAAATATTCCCTGCTCATGGGCTGGAAAAATAAATATTGTAAAAATGGCCATACTATCCAAAGCAATCTACAAATTCAATGCAATCCCTATCAAATTACCCATGACATTCTTCACAGAACTAGAACAAACAATCCAAAAATTTATATGGAACCACAAAACACCCAGAATAGCCAAAGCAATTCTAAGGAACAAAAACCAAGCAGGAGGCATAACTCTCCCAGACTTCAGGCAATATCACTGGACCACTAATCAAGACAGTGTGGTAATGGTACCAAAACAGACACACAGACCAATGAACAGGAGAGAGAACCCAGAAATAAACCCATAATGCCAATGGTCAATTGATCTTTGACAAAGGGGGCAAGAACATTAAATGGGAAAAACACAGTCTTTTCAGTAAGTATTGTTGGGAAACTAAGATAGCTGCATCAAATCAATGAAACTAGATCACACTCTCACACAATGCACAAAAATAAACTCAAAATGGCTTAAAGACTTAAATGTAAGACAAGACACCATTAAACTCCTGGAAGAAAACAATGGCAAAACATTCTCTTGACATCAGCCTTACAAATGTTTTCTCAGGTCAGTCTCCTAAAGCAATAGAAATAAAAGCAAAGATAAACCAATGGGACCTAATCAAGCTGACAAGCTTTTGCACAGCAAAGGAAACCAAAAAGAACACTAAAAGACAACTTACAGAATGAGAGAAAATAGTGTCAAATGATGCAACTGACAAGGGCTTAATCTCTAAAATATACAAACAACTTATACAACTCAACAGCAAAAAAGCCAACAACCCAATTGAAAAATGAGCAAAGGACCTGAATAGATATTTCTCCAAAGAAAATATGCAGAAAACAAGCACATGAAAAAATGATGATTAAAGAAATGCAAATCAAAACTACCAGGAGATACCACCTCACATCAGTCAGAATGGCTATCATTAATACACCAGTCAGAATGGCTATCATTAGTAAGTCCACAAACAACAAATGCTGCAAGGGCTGTGGAGAAAAGGGAACCCTCCTGCACTGTTGGTGCGAATGTAAGCTGGTACAACCACTATGGAAAACAGTGAGGAGGTACCTTAGAAAACTATACATAGAACTACCATATGACCTAGCAATCCCACTCTTGGGCATATATCCAGACAAAAACTTCCTTGAAAAAGACACTTGCACATGCATGTTCATTGCAGCACTATAATAGCCAAGACATGGAAACAACCCAAATGTCCATCGACAGATGATTGGATTAGGAAGATGTGCTATATATACTTGATGGAATACTACTCAGCCATAAAAAGAATAAAATAATGTCATTTACAGCAACATGGATGGAATTAGAGACCCTCATACTGAGTGAAGTAAGTCAGAAGGAGAAAGACAGATACAATATGACATCACTTATATCTGGAATCTAATATACTGCACAAAGGAACCTTTCTACAGAAAAGAAAATAACAGACTTGGAGAACAGACCTGTGGTTACCAAGAGGGTGGGGGAGGGAGTGGGATGGTATACGTGTCCGGGGTTAACAGTTGTAGGCTACTGCCTCTGGGATGGAAAAACAAGGAGATCCGGCTGTATAGCACTGGGAACTATGTCTAATCACTTGTGACAAATCCATATATGTATGTGTAACCGGGTCACCATGCTATGTAGTTGGAAAATTGACAGAAATCTGTAAACCAGGTATAATGGAAAAGAAAAAAGATATATCACCATTTACACATTCTCCCATTATGCACACAAACCTCACTTTGCCAAATTATTCTGCTGTTACAAACAACACTTTACTGAGGAATCTTAGTACACAAATCATCTTGCATTATGTGTTCCCACAGGACAGATTTCCAGAAGGGGATTGTCTGGGTTAAAAGATAAACCAATTAAAAAATATTTGTTACCAAATCATTTTTCCCAAAAAGCTCTCATACTAACTCTGGAGGAGCTTACATACTTGCCATCTTTGCTTGCAAAATGTAAAGTCTTATGCTATCTTAATTTGTATTTGTTTGACAACCATTTTGCCATAAATTTGGCAATTTGGCATTTGATTCTGTGGAATGCCTATTCCTATACTTAGCATGTTTCTGGTAGATTATCGTTTCCTTCTAGTTTGTACACTAAGACACTTGCGGAGTTTCCACCGTGGAACAGTGGGTTAAGAATCCAACTGCAGTTGCTTGGGTTTCTGAGAAGGTGCAGGTTTGATCCCCAGTATTTGGCATTGTGGCAGCTGCAGCCTAAGTCACAGCTACAGCTTGGATTCAATCCCTGGCCCAGGAACTCTTTTTGTTTTGTTTTTTTTAAATAGGGCCTCATCTGTGGCATATGGAAGTTCCCAGCCTAGGTGTCAAATCAGAGTTGCAGCTGCCGGCCTATGCCCACAGCCATAGCAACACCAGATATAAACCGTGTCTTCGACCTACACCAAAGCTCAGAGCAACATTGGATCCTTAACCCACTGAGTGGGGCCAGGGATCAAACCTGCATCCTCATGGATATTAGTCAGGTTCGTTACCATTAAGCTACAACGGGAACTCCCGAGGGAACTTCTATATGCTGTGGGCAAGGCTATAACACCAACAACAACAAAAACCCAACAACTTGAAGTAAGTTGTTGACTGCCTCTAACATACTGCACAACTCTTCCCCAGGTTGGTTCCAGTGCAACTCAGAAAACATCAGGAGCTGTTTAAAGCATTTCCCAATTTTTCCAACATTGGAAGCCATCATTAGTCCCTCAAGATTTCAAGCTCCATTAATCTTTAAAACTTATTTCTTGGTCTAAGCAAATGAAATTCATCCTGAATAAAATGGAAGCTGTAAAATATTGCCAAAGTTTTGAAACCCACTGGGTGTACAAAATGAATTTCACCATAGGTTTCTCTATGGCTCATGGAGATCAAATCCAAAATTTGATTGAAGTAGTACAATGGTGATGCAGGGGTCCTTTTTTGATGCTGCCTAACATACTGTCCTGTAGACTTTCTCCATTTACCAATACTAGTCAAGACACTAATACACTTCTAGTGATTGCCAAGACTAGTTTTTTTAGGAAAAAAAAATAAAAGTAGTAACATTTGATGTGATAAACTTTTTTTTTCCTTTGGTTGTACTTGTGGCATGTGGAAGTACACAGGCCAAGGATCAAACCCACACCACAACCACAGAGGCGACCCAAGTTGCTGCAGTGCCAACACTGGATACTTAACCTGCTGTGCCAAAAGGGAACTCCTCGTGTGATAAGCCTTTTGAGGAAATTAGCATAGAACAATTTTTAAACTCTACATGAACAATGTAAAGTAACTCTTAATTAAAGGTTAAATTCCTGGCAGCGTTTCTCCACACATCGCCAAGGTGGAGTGTTGGGCGCCGCGGTTCTGTGCTGGGAACTCTTACACATTAGGTGCAAGACCTCTGCACTTGGCCCTATATGGGCAAGCACAAAAGAAGAGACATCCATTGATCTCTGATAATCCACAGATTCCTGAAGGCAAATATCTCTGAGGAAGTCCGATGTTCCACTATACCTATACTGTCTTCTCTCTGAAGAGAACAACGATAGCACATTCATCAGAGGAGCTGCAGTAAGAGCCCAGAAAGAGACAACACAGGACTGGGACCAGGGCGGCCAGGCTAAAGCTCGATGCATGCTCTAAAGAAAGAAAAATTTAGGATTAACAAGTTGAAATCAAAGATTTGATTAAGATGGCGGAATAGAAGGACTGGAGCTCAACTTCTCTCCCAAAAAACAGCAAAACAACAACGAAATGCCGAGCAACCTTCAACCAAATGGACTGTAAACTTCCAAAAAAGATATTCTCCTCCAGAAGACAAAGAGGAGACCACATCAAGACGTAGGAGGGGCGATTACGTGATAGAAGCAACCCCATACCTCTCGGGTGGGAAGCCCCACAGACTGGAAAGTAACTGTATCACAGAGACTCAGCTACAGGACTGAGAGTTCTGAGCCCCACGTCAAATCCCCACGCCTGGGGATCGGGCACAGGGAGAAGGAGCCCCCGGAGCATCTGGCATTGAAGGCCAGCGGGGCTTGTGTGCAGGAGCTCCACAGGACTGGAGGAAACAGAAACTCCATCCTTGAAAGGCACACACAGACTTTCACGTGCACGGGGTCCCAGGGCAAAACAGTCTCCATAGGAATCTGGGTGGAACCTGAATGCAATTCTGGGAAGATCTCCTGGGAAAACAGGGGTGACTGTGGCTTGTTGTGGGGGAAGGGCATCGGAGGTGAAGCTCTCAGGAACATTCAGCAGGCTGCATTTCTCTGGAGGTGGCCATTTCTGGGAAAATCTGGCCCCTCCCATCAGCGCTGAGAAGCCCCAGGCCAAACAATAATCCAGGTGGGATCTCAGCCCCACCCATCAGTAAACAGGCTGACTAAAGACCCCTCAGGCACACAGCCAGCCTCTAATCTCATCCAGAGACAAAGCCCCACCCATCAGAGGGAGAGGAATCAACCCCACCTACCAGTGAGCAGGCATCACTCCCTCCCATCAGGAAGCCTACAGCAAGCCCCCTCCATACCAACTTTAGCCACAGGGAAGGCAAACACCTGAACTAAGAGAGGCTACAACTATTGTTGGCAAAAAGGTCACCACACCAAAAACCTATAAAAATGAAAAGACAGAAAACTGTAATTCAGATAAGGGAAAAAGAGAAAAGCCCAGAAAAACAGCTCAGTGATGAGGAGATTATCAGCCTCCCAGAAAGAGACTTCAGACTGTTGATGCTGAAGATGATGCAAGGCATTGGAAATAAACTGGAGGCAAAGATTGATAATTTACAAGAAACACTGAGCAAGGAAATACAAGCTGTAAAAATTAAGAAGAGATGCAAAATACAATAACTGAAATAAATTCATTAGAAGCAGCCAAAAATAGAATACAGGAGGCAGAAGAACGAATCAGTGAGGTGGACAGATTAGTGGAAATCACTAACGCAGAAGAGAAAGATAAAAGATTGAAAGGAAATGAGCTGAGTCTCAGAGAATTCTGGGATAATGTTAAACGCACCAACATCCGTATTATAGGGGTGCCAGAGGGAGAGGCACCAACATCCGTATTATAGGGGTGCCAGAGGGAGAAGAGAGAGAGAAGGGGACAGAAAAAATATTCCAAGAGATTATAGCTGAAAACTTCCCTAACATGGGAAAGGAACCCCTCACTCAAATCCAGGAAGCACAACGAGTACCATATAAAATAAACCCATGGAGGAACACCCCGAGACACATATTAATCAAAATGACCAAAATTAAAGACAAAGAGAAAATACTGAAAGCAGCTAGGGGAAAGAAACAAATGACATACAAGGGAGCCCCAATAAGGTTATCAGCAGATTTTTCATCTGAAACTCTGCAGGCCAGAAGGGAGTGGCATGATATACTAAATGTGATGAAAAGGAAAAACTTCCAACCAAGATTACTTTATCCAGCAAGGCTTTCATTCAGATTTGAAGGAGAGAGCAAAACCTTTACAGATAAGCAAAAGCTAAGAGATTTCTGCAACACTAAACCAGCTTTACAACAAATCCTAAAGGAACTTATCTAGGCAGAAAACAAAAGGCCACAACCAGAAACAAAAACACCACAAATGACAAGGTCCACCAGGAAAGGCATAGATACAGTAAAGATACTAAATCATCCATGCACAATTATGCTACCAAAATCAGAAATCATCAGAAGAAAGCACAAATGCAGGTCACCGGAAAAGCACGTGCAATTAAGAAATCAACAACTTAATACAGTCTCATTTATATACAGACTCCTATAACAAAACTTCAGGGTAACCACAAACCAAAAATCTACATTTGATACACAAAGAAGAAAAATCCACTCAAATACAACATTAAAGACAGCCATCTTGTGAGAGGAGACAACAAGAGAATAAGGGAAGTAAAAAAGAGCAACAAAACCCCCAAACAGTTAATACAATGGCAGTAAGAACATATGTATCAATAATTACCTTAAATGTTAATGGGCTGAATGCCCCAACCAAAAGACATAGACTAGCCGAATGGATACAAAAACAAGACCCATATATATGCTGTCTTCAAGAGACCCACTTCACTTCTAGCATACGAATTGAAAGTTAGAGGATGAAAGAAAATATTTCATACAAACAGGATTCAAAAGAAAGGCAGAGTAGCAATACTCCTATCAGACAAAACAGACTTTAAAATGAAGAACATTTTAAGAGACAAGGAAGGGCACTACATAATGATCAAAGGATAAATCCAAGAAGAAGATGTAACAATTTTAAATATCTATGCACCCAACATAGGATCACCACAATATAAAAGGCAACTGCTAACAACCTTAAAAGGAGAAATCAACAATAACACCATCATAGTGGGGGACTTTTACACCCCACTTACAGCAATGGACAGATCATCCAGGCAGAAAATCAATAAGGAAACACAGGCCCTGAATGAAGCATTAGAGCAGATGGACTTAACAGATATTTATAGGACATTCCATCCAAATGCAACAGAATACACGTTCTTCTCAAGTGCGCATGGAACATTCTCAGATTGATCACATCCTGGGCTACAAATCAAGCCTCAGTAACTTTAAGAAAATTGAAATCATTTCAAGCATCTTCTCTGACCACAATGCTATACGACTGGAAATCAACAACAAGAAAAAAATGGCAAAAATACAAACACATGGAGACTAAACAACATGCTACTCAACAACCAATGGATCACTGAAGAAATCAGAGAGGAAATTAAAAAATACCTAGAAGCAAATGACAACAAAGACATGACACATCAAAACCTATGGCATACAGCAAAAGCAGTTCAAAGAGGAAAGTTTATAGCAATACATGCCTACCTCAGGAAACAAGAAAAAGCTCAAATAAACAACCTAACTTTACATCTAAAGCAGCTAGAAAGGGAAGAACTGACAAGACCTAAAGGTAGTAGAAGAAAAGAAATCATAAGGATCAGAGCAGAAATCAGTGAAATAGAAACGAAGAAAACCATAGAAAAGATCAATGAAACTAAAAGCTGGTTCTTTGAAAAGATCAACAAAATTGATAACCCCTTAGCCAGACTTATCAAGAAAAAAAGAGGACACAAATCAATAATATCAGAAATGAAAAAGGAGAAGTAACAATGGACATCACAGAAATACAAAGGATCATTAAGAGACTACTATATGCAACTATATGGCAATAAAATGGAAAACCTAGAAGAAATGGACAGATTCTTAGAAAAGTACACTCTCCCAAGACTAAACCAAGATGAAATAGAAAATACGAACAGACCAATCACAAGTTCTGAAATTGAAACTGTTATTAAAAAACTTTCAAAAAACAAAAGTCCAGGACCAGATGGTTTCACAGGTGAATTCTAACAAACATTGAGAAGAGCTAATGCCTATCCTTCTGAAACTATTCCAAAAAACTGCAGAGGAAGGGACACTCCCAAACTCATTCTATGAAGCAACCATCACCTTGATACCAAAACCAGAAAAAGATATCCCAAAAAGGAAAATTACAGGCCAATCTCACTGAGGACTATAGTTGCAAAAATCCTCAACAAAATACTAGCCAACTGAATCCAACAATACATTAAAAGGATTGTCCATCATGATCAAGTGGGATTTATCCCAGGGATGCAAGGATTCTTCAATATCTGCAAATCAATCAGTGTGATACACCACGTTAACAAACTGAAGAATAAAAACCATATGATCCTCTTCATAGATGCAGGAAAAGCCTTTGACAGAATCCAACACCCATTTCTGATAAAAACCCTTCAGAGAGTGGGCACAGGGGGAACCTACCTCAACATAATAAAGGCCATCTATGACAGACCCAGAGCTAACATCATTCTCAATGGTGAAAAGCTGAAAGAATTCCCGCTGAGATCAGGAATAAGACAGGGATGTCCACTCTCGCCAGTACCATTCAACATAGTTCTGGAAGTCATAGCTACAGCAATCAGAGAAGAAAAAGAAATAAAAGGAATCCAAATTGGGAAGGAAGAAGTAAAACTATCACTTTTTGCAGATGACATGACACTAAAACTATTAGAGCTCATCAATGAATTTGGCAAAGTTGCGGGATACAAAAATAATACACAGAAATCAACTGCATTTCCATATACTAACAATGAAAGATCAGAAAGAGAAATTAGGGAAGCAATCCCATTTACCATTGCATCAAAAAGAATCAAATACTTAGGAATAAACTTGCCTAAAGAGACAAAAGACCTGTACTCTTAAAATGATAAGGTGCTGATGAAAGAAATCAAGGATGACTTGAACAGGTGGAAAGACATACTATGCTTTTGGATTGGAAGAGTCAATATTATCAAAATGACTATACTACCCAAGGCAATCTACACATTCAATGCAATCCCTATCAAATTACCAAGGACCTTTTTCACAGAACTAGAACAAAATAGTTTAAAGTTTCTCTGGAAACACAAAAAACCTAGAACAGCCAAAGACATCCTGAAAATGTAAAATGGAGCTGGAGGAATCAGGCTCCCTGACTTCAAACTCTACTACAAAGCTACCGTCATCAAAACTGTATGGTATTGGCACAAAGACAGAAATACATATCAGTGGAACAGGATAGAAAGCCCAGAATTAAATCCACGCATCTATAGTCAACTAATCTATGACAAAGGAGCCAAGAATATACATTGGACAAAAGACAGCCTCTTCAATAAATGGTGCTGGGAAAACTGGACAGCCACATGTAAAAAAATGAAACTAGAACACTTCCTAACACCATGCACAAAAATAAACTCAAAATGGATTAAAGATCTAGATAGAAGACCAGATACTATAAAACTCTTAGAGGAAAACATAGGCCAAACACTCTCTAACATAAATGACAGCAACATCTTCTTAGATCCATGTGTCAGAGTAAGGAAAATAAAAAGAGAAATAAACAAATGGGACTTAATTAACCTTCAAAGTCTGCACAGCAAAGGAAACCCTAAACAAAACGAAAAGATAACCCACAGAATGGGAGAACATATTTGCAAATGATTCAACTGACAAGGGATTAATCTCCAAAATTTACAAACAGCTCCTACAGCTCAACACCAAACAAACAAACAACTCCATCAAAAAATGGGCAGAGGATCTAGGTAGACAATTCTCCAAAGAACACATGCAGATGGCAAATAAATACATGAAAAGATGTCAACATCGCTCCTCATTAGAGAAATGCAAATCAAAACCACTATGAGGTACCACCTGACACTGGCCAGAATGACCATCATCAAAAAATCTACAAACAATAAGTGCTGGAGAGGGTGTGGAGAAAAAGGATCCCTATTACACTGCTGGTGGGAATGCAAACTGGTACAACCACTGTGGAAAACAGTATGGAGATTCCTCAGAAAACTCAAAATGGAATTACCATTTGATCCAGCAATCCCACTCCTGGGCATCTATCCAGAGGAAACCATGACTCGAAAAGACACAGGTACTCCAGTGTTCATTGCAGCACTCTATGCAATAGCCAGGTCGTGGAAACAATCTAAATGCCCATAGACAGAGGAGTGGATGGGGAAGATATGGTACATACACACAATGGAATATTACTCAGCTGTTAAAAGGAAAGAATTACCAACATTTATAGCAGCAAGGATGGACCTAGAAATTATCATGCGAAGTGAAACCAGTCAGACAATTAGACAGCAACACCCAATGCTATCGCTTACATGTGGAAACTAAAAAGACAGAATGAACTTCTTTGCAGAACAGAGAATGACTCACAGACTTTGTAAAACTTTGGTTTTCCAAATAAGACAATCTGGGGGGTGGCGGGATGCACTGTGGGTTTGGGATACAAAATCTATAAAACTGACTTGTGATGATTTATGTACACGTATAATTGAAATAAAATCCATTAAGAAAAAAAAAGGTTAAATCCCCAGCATATATGAAATGATACATAAAACAGGCAATAGCATGAATTCCCCCTGGGATCTCCAGGTTTGAGAGGAAAGGGAACCAAATAAAACTAACTCAAACTGATCACTTTGAGGGGTCAATGTCTTGGGCCCCTACTGGACAATCACTTTCACCATATAGCATCTAGAGTAACAGCCATCACCCTCTATCTTATTATGTTACCTGAATGTCTGGTAATATTTCCTCACCTGTAACAAAAAAGGAAGGAGCTGAAATATATATCCAAAAGTGACAATGTTAGTAATTACATATTTCCCCATTAAATGTGTTAAAATTTAAAAAGATATACAGAACTTACTAAAAAGACCACTGTCCTTCAAAATCATCATTGGGGGTAGGGTTTTACACAATCGTTACCAACAGAATAAATTTATAACTCGTCTTTTCTTTTTTTTTTCTTTTTTGCTTTTTAGGGCCACACCCCACGGCATGTGGAGGTTCCCAGGCTAGGGGTCTAATCAGAGCTACAGCTGCTGGCCTACACCACAGCCACATCAACGCCAGATCCTCAACCCACTGAGCGAGGCCAGGGATCGAACCTGCAACCTTATGGTTCCTAGTCAGATTTGTTTCCACTGAGCTACAATGGGAACTCCCTTTAACATCATCTTTAAAATTGTTTGCAGAGCTAGATGGGCAAGAATACACACATATTACTTACTTTCTCATAGTTTTTCTGGGAAGAGTTAAACAACACCATTCACATGAATCACCACACTTGGTTCCAAGTCACAAAGGCAGAGAAGAAATATTTGTCCTTGTTAAATAATAACAATACCTAAGTTGTTTTGTCTTGGCAATGATGACAACATCAGGTTAATCAAAATCTCCACATATTAATCCTTTAAAAAGCAATTTTCACTACAGCAACACTTTTAAGTTCTAATACATGTTCCAGTACATGTGCTGCCAAAGTAAGCCCAAGTTCTGATGCATGTTTAAAAATTACTTTAAGCCCCAAATATCTCAATTTCTTTCCCATACAATGCTTATCTTAAAGTTGGATAAACTATTATATCTCCTATCCTAAACCTTACACCCCTTTATCCAGCCCAGCTGATAACACAGTTCCATTTACTATGAAGTAGAATTACTGTGTGCCAAAATGTCAGTCACAGATAAATGGTCTAGCCTCTGCTCTTGCCTTTATTTGACTGAAGTAGTAAATCAACCACAAGCAGGTTTACCCATCATGCTTTGTACTATTGTATGTTCAGGCACCTGTGTGTATGTATATGTACACACAAACATATATGCATGAACGTTTTACAGACATGTCAGGAGAACAAAATGCACTGTGCTAAGGCATAAGAGGTTAGGGAAATTCCATGTATGTACATTTTTCTCCACTTTCTAGCAACCTGCTGCATTAAAGCAAAATTTGTAAGTTCTTACATAAAACCATTAAGTGTTTAGTTCTACTACTCTATTTCCTGAAGCCACATCTTTGTTTGCTTATCAAAGAGACATTTCCTTAAGTCAGCCCTGGCTAGGTTCCTTCCTTAACCCAACTTCTTCACTATTTTTCATATGCATAGTCCTCTGATTTCAGCAGAGGCCCAGAGGCCTGAGGGCATTGAGACCCATTCTCCTAAAATTTTACGACTCTCTGCAGGCATATTTACAAAGTGTTACCTGAAAATACCAAGAAGCCACCAGACATTCCATTTGTGGGCAATTCATTAAAAGGAATTTACATTCATTCCACTATTAAGAATTACTTACTCCTCCGGTTCTGGTTTGAAAGGATGTGGTAGGTTTAAGTTCACACAACTGTCTCTGGCCTTTTTTTCTCATTCTTCGTGGGCATTAGCCACTCCACAGGTGTAAATCTTTATACCAAATGACATGAGTACATAAAGTGGATGAAATCTGAAGTACAAAAACATGGTTTGACTAAAATGTACCTCCAGGGATTAAGTAAAAGCCATAGCTAACCAGCCAGATTCTGCAGATTAATAGGGGTAACTAGGAAAACATTTTGAGCCTGAGCCTCAAACTGCACTCAATATGCTAAACATTGCAGGCAAAACATGAAACACATTTTTAAATTTTAAGATGTTTTAGCTTTAGGAGTCTTATTAGTGGCCCATTCCCAAGTGTAATGTGCAGCATGCACCACTAGAGAGCAGCCATTTCCTTCAAGAAAAAAAAGTGTTTAAAAAAAAAGTGTTTAAAAAAAAATTGACTTAACCACAATGAGATACCACTTTACACCGAGGAGAATGGCTTTACACACGGAGAGAGAGAACATAAAGTGTTGGAGAATATGACAAGAAAGCAGAAACAAACTGTACTGACAGGAACATAACATAGTACAGCCCCTGTAGATAAAGAGTTTAGTATTTAAAAGACCCAGCGATTACACCTCTATGAACCTGCCCAAAATAAATGAAAACATATTCACATTAAAACATGTTTATAAACATTCATGGTAGCATTTTGCATAACAGCCCCTCAAATAGAAACAATTCAAATGATTAGCTGGTGAATGGACAAACAAAATGTGGTATATACACATAACATGGACACTATTCAGCAATAAAAATGCTACAGTATGGATGAAATGAACCTCAAAAGTATTACACGAAGTGAAACACCCAGGTGCAAAAGACTATATAGAGAGAGTTTGGTTTCACTTATAAAACCAGAAAAGGAAAATTTATGGACAGAGACCACATCGATGTTGCCTGGAGCAAGAGGGAGGCAGGAAAGGAGGGGAGGAGTGGAGATTAACTGCAAGAAGGTCTCATCAAAATTTCAGGAGCATGATGAAAACTACTAAATCTGGACTATGCTGAGTTGGCACAACTCTATAAATTTACTAAATTATGGATTGTAAACCCAGTGGGTCACATTTTTATTATATAAATTATACTTCAACAAACGTGACTCCCCAAAAAGGACACTGATTTGGCATTGCAGTGGAACAGATATTAAGAAATGAAACAAGCATAAGGAAGAAAACTAGAGCACAATGTAGTACAAATAGCCACTGTGTCATTTAGTCTTGAGCTCTGGTCTCCAGGCAGGAAAAAAAGACAATTGTTGCAGACAAATAGAAATTAGGAATTTATGGCAAGAGTTTTATTACTCTTGGCTAAAGGCCAAAATAGAAATTTTTTTTTTCAAAAGAAAATTTGCAAAGTTTTAGGTAGAATGCAATTACTTTCTGAATCTACATCAGTACTTTGGGTTCACTTATGAAGGGATTTATAACATTAATGTGCTAAGGGACTGGCATATGTAAAATAATTGATACTAGAGGCACTAAGTGATAGACACAGCTATGCTAAGGACCCTACATTTTATGCATTAGAAGCTCTCAGTTTAAATTTAAGAAAAAAAAACTCTGGCATGACAAATAGAAGGGACCAAAAAGCTCTCTCTGTTAAGGCAAAGATAGTCAACAAATAAGCTTTAACGAAGGGGTCGAGTATTACATAAAATTAAGAAAGGTAAAACTGAATACCAACTGAGATAAAACTATGCACTTTTGGGGGACTCTAGGCTGGCAGTGGCAACATTCTGCCTGTGAAGTTTATGAAAAGCTACATTTTCTGAAGGACTTCCCGATTACTGTTAGTTTTCAGAGAAATTATATTCTTAAATGGTTTACTGGATTTTCAGAAATGAGGGTAAACTCCAAGGCAAGTATATAAGCTGTAAACTGAGCAGAAGTGGTTAGGTAAACAGAAAAGTCACAGTTGCCCAGAGGACAAATGCTAACATCAGTGCTGGGATTGGGAAACCAAACATTGAACC
The DNA here is from genome assembly GCA_004024745.2 of Catagonus wagneri. Taxonomy (NCBI): domain Eukaryota; kingdom Metazoa; phylum Chordata; class Mammalia; order Artiodactyla; family Tayassuidae; genus Catagonus; species Catagonus wagneri. Next base: position 7,247,960 of record PVHT020000886.1, on the reverse strand, counting down.
ACAGGAAGGGAAGGAGTCAAATCTGAGCACCTCGAATTAGGCCAGGAGCCAAGAAGAGAGCAAAAATGTACCAGGGACAGTTCCTGGCTTACAGAAGCAAATGAAAAACCACTCAGAACACGCCCAATTTGGAACCTCTGGATTTCCATAGGTTCAATTAAGACTATGTTTACAAAATAAAACCAAACAGGGAAGAATGGCCCCATAAGGAAAAATTCAGAGACAGTAAACAGATTTAGACCCCCAAAGCCTTCTCAGATACTGGATTTATTAGCCATAGAATAAAATACATGTCAATTGGCCACAGAAAAAGATACAAAGAAAAATTAAGAATCCATGCATATCTAAAAAGAGAATAAAGTAAAGCTTGTGGAAATAAAAAAACAAAACTAACCTCAAAATATTGAGAGAAGACTACAACTGTATCTAGTAAAACTACCACAAATAAGTGCTGTGTATTTGCTGAGAGTAAACCTTAATTGTTCTCACCGCACACACAAAGAAAGGTAACTGTGATGTGATGGATTTTTTAATTAACCTGTGATCATTTCACAAATGCCTATGTCAAGTCATCATATTGTATACTTTAAATATAATTTTGTCAATTATGCTTCAATAAAGCTTAAAAAATTAAAAATACATTTAAAAACTGACAGTAAAGTAAGGGCATTTTCAGATGAACCAACTGAATAGAAATTCCCTAAAGTAACCTCTAAAAATACATTCTGTCAAAAAAAAAATTACTTCAGAAGGAATGTCCAAGATACACAAAAGTAAACCCAAATAAATACTTAGTATTTAAATGTGGGTTGGGAAATTACTAAACAACAGTTTGAAGAAAGGAGATGAATTTTAGTGTCCTAGGGTCCTCATTATTCATTTAACACAGTGATTAACATCTTTTAATTCTTTGGCCACACCTGCGGCATGCGGAAAGTTGCCAGGGATGGAACCCATGCCACAGCAGAGACCAGAGCCACTGCAGTGCAACAGCAAATTCTTAACCCACTGAGCCACACAGGGACTCCCTGATTTATTTTATTTATTTTTATTTTCTGTCTTTTTAGGGCCACACCCACAGCATGCGGAAGTTGCCAGGCTAGGGATTGAATCCGAACTGTAGCCATCTGGCCTACACCACAGCCACAGCCACACTGTATCCAAGTCAGGTCTGCGACCCACACCACAGTCCACAGCAACACCCTGAGCAAGGCCAGGAATCGAACCCATGCCTTCATGGATACTATCAGGTTATTGCTGAACCACAATGGGAACTCCTTGATTGGATTGTTAAATATGCAATGAAAATTTAAAGGTTAACCATTAAAGAACAGAAGGGGTAGAGGGGAAACACAAAAAGACCTTTAAAAAAAAAAAAGTTTCTTGGACAACAGTGAGGGTAAAACTTCTGAGCACTTAAACCTTCCCCCTCCAAAAGAAATTAAACCAGCCAGGCCAAGTAGAATAACAAAATGTAAAAACCCACGTACGGCATCCTAATCAAACTACGTGTTTTAGGCACCCCACAATTTGCACAGGTAATAAGACTTGAGGGATGTTAATAACTGAGCAGGGGGAAGGTTACCAGCATGTGAACCACAAGAGACCTAAAGGCATTCACTGAGAATTTCAGAGGATCAGCCCCAGAAAAGCACTGAAACTGTAAGATGTCTCTGCCTCCTCCAACAGCAAGGGAGAACAAAAGGTCTGAGGCAGGTCTGAAAGGGCTGTGATATTTTGGGCCTCATGAACTCTTCAACACTAACCAGTGAAAGCTCCCTTCCAGGATAAAGTCCCTAGGAACAGAATCAAATACACATCTGAAAATACTTAAAAATAAAATGTCCTGGAGTTCCCAACGTGGAGCAGAGGAAACAAATCTGACTAGGAACCATGAGGTTGCGGGTTCAATCCCCTGGCCTCGCTTAGTGGGTTAAGGGTCCGGTGTTGCCGTGAGCTGTGGTGTAGGTCACAGAAGTGGCTCGGATCTGGCGTTGCTGTGGCTGTGGCGTAGGCCAGCAGCAGTAGCTCCAATTTGACCCCTAGCCTGGGAACCTCCATATGCTGTGGGTGCAGCCGTAAAAAAATAATAAAATAAAAAAACATTTTTAAAATGTTCAATTCTTATAAGTGAGCATAAACATAATTCAGAAAACCTCAACACACACAAACACACTAAAAACTAATCACAATAGGAATGCCAACACACTTATTTCTACTGATAGGTCAAACAGCCAAAGAAAAAAACAGGAATATATAGAAGACTGAGCATCACAACATTACTCAGGCTTTTCGAGAATACATGAAAAAGAACACATTTTAACATAAGAGGCCATAAAACAAGTCTAAATACATTACCATGGAGTCAAACAAATCAAATGAAATATAAAAATATATATATTTGATAATTTTAAAAATACTTCTAAACTCACAAAGAAAAATATAATGAACATTTGCAAAATATTTTGAAGTGAACATTAATGAAAACAGTACAAATAAAAATTGTGGGACCCAGTAAATGATATTTTAAAAAGTAAAATTTAACAAAACTGACTTAAAAGTACTAAAAGATCATATAACTAATAAGATACTGAATTCATAGTTAATTTTTCCATAAAAGAAAATTGTAGGTCCAGGAAGTTTTATAAGGAAGCTCTAATGTTCAAGAAATGGATTATTTCAATGCTAAAAAATTCAAAGAATAGAAAAGAAATTACTCTGTCACTCATCCTGTGTGTCATCTAGCTTTTGGTTAGACAAAGCGACCAATGGTATAGAACAGAAAAGTCCCCAAATAGATGTTAACTTACATGGAAACTGGCCACGTAGAAAGTCCCTGAGGAAAAACGATAGATTAGTTACTAAACAGTGTGAAAAGAAGTGGCTATCCACATGGTAAGAAAAATAATTTTTTTTGGTGTTTCCATCGAGGCTCAGCAGAAACACATCTGACTAGTATCCATGAGAATGAAGACTGGATCCCTAGCCTTGCTCAATGGGTTAAGGATCCAGCATTGCAGTGAGTTGTGGTGTAGGTCACAAGCGCGGCTCAGATCTGATGTTGCTTTGTTTGTGGCATAAGCCAGTGGCTACAACTCTGATTCAACCCCTAGCCTGGGAACCTCCATGTGCCTTGGATGTGGCCCTAAATAGACAAAAATAAACAAATACTTTTTCTCTCACACGTATAGAAATCAACTCCGGGTAGACTAAAACTTATATATGAAAGATTTTCTGACATTTAGAAGAGATAAGAAATTACTTAAGACACAAAAAGAACATGTGAACACGTTAAAATTATAAAGTTTTTTTTAGCAATAAACAAAGTGGAAACTTAAAAGTTTCTGCACAGCAAAGGAAACCCTAAACAAAATGAAAAGACAACCCACACAATGGGAGAAAATATTTGCAAATGAAGCGACCGACAGGGCATTAATCTCCAAAATTTACAAACACCTCCTACAGTGCAATACCAAAAAAGCAAACAACCCCATCAAAAAAAAATGGGCAGAAGATCTAAACAGAGAATTCTCCAAAGAAGACATACAGATGGCCAAAAAGCACATGAAGAGATGTTCAACATCACTCGTTATTAGAGAAATGCCAATTAAAACTACTATGAGGTACCACCTTACACCAGCCAGAATGGCCATCATCAAAAAGTCTACAAACATGGGATTGGATTAAGATGGTGGAATAGGAAGACTGGAGCTCAACTTCTCTCATAAAAACAACAAAAACAACCAAATGCCAAGCAAGGGCCTTCAATCAAATGGACTGGAAACTTTCAAAAAGATATTCTACTCCAGAAGACAAAGAGGAGACCACATCAAGAGGCAGGAGGGGCGATTTCGTTATATAAGCAACCCTATACCTCCCGGGTGGGAAGCCCCACAGACTGGAAACTAACTGTATCACAGAGACTCACCAACAGGACTGAGAGTCCTGAGGCTACATCAAATCTCCACACCTCGGGATCTGGCACAGGGAGAAAGAGCCCCCGGAGCATCTGGCATTGAAGGCCAGCCGGGCTTGTGTGCAGGAGCTCCACAGGACTGGGGTAAAAGGAGACCCTGTTCTTGAAAGGCACACACAGACTTTCACGTGCACTGGGTCCCAGGGCAAAGCAAAATCTCCATAGGAATCTGGGTTAAACCTGACTGCAATTCTGGGAGGATCTCCTGGGAAAACAGCGGTGACTGTGGTTTGTTGTGGGGGAAGGGCATTGGAGGCAAAGCTCTTGGGAACATACATCAGCCTGCATTTCTTGGAGGTAGCTATTTTTGGGAAAATCTGGTCCCTCCCATCAGCACTGAGAAGCCCCAGGCCAAACAATAATCCAAGTGGGATCACAGCCCCACCCACCAGTAAACAGGCTGCCTAAAGACCTCTCAGGCACACAGCCACCTATAGTCTCACCCAGAGACAAAGCCCCACTCATCAGAGGGAGAGGAATCAGCCCCACCTACCAGTGGACAGGCACCAGTCCCTCCCATCAGGAAGCCTATAGCAAGCCCCCCTATACCAACTTCAGCCACAGGGGAGGCAAACACCAGAAATAAGAGAGGCTACAACTCTATTGTCTGCAAAAGGTCACCACACCAAAAACCTACGAAAACGAAAAGACAGAGAACCATAACTCAGATAAGGGAGAAAGAAAAAAACACAAGAAAAACAGCTCAGTGATGAGAAGATTAGCAGCCTCCTGGAAAGAGACTATACTGTTGATGCTGAAGATGATGCAAGACATTGGAAATAAACTGGAGACAAAGACTGATAATTTACAGGAAACACTGAGTAAAGAAATACAAGATATAAAAATTAAGCAAGAAGAGATGCAAAAATACAATAACTGAAATAAAAATTCATTAGAAATTCTACAAACAGTAAGTGCTGGAGAGGGTGTGGAATGCAAATTGGTTAACCACTGTGGAAAACAGCATGGGGATTCCTCAGAAAACTAAAAACCGAATTACCATTTGATCCAGCAATCCCACTCCTGGGCATCTATCCAGAGAAATCCATGACTTGAAAAAATACATGTACTCCAGTGTTCATTGCAGCACTCTATATAATAGCCAAGTTGTGAAAACAACTTAAATGCCCATCGACAGAAGTATGGATAGGGAAGATGTGGTACATATACACAATGGAATATTACGCAGCTGTTAAAACGAACGAAATAACAGCATTAATAGCAACATGAATGAACCTCTAAATTATCACGCGAAGTGAAACCGGTCAATGAGACACCAACATCAAATGCTACCACTTACTTGTGGAATCTAAAAAAAAAAAAAGGGACACAATGAACTTCTTTGCAGAACAGATACTCACTCACAGACTTTGGAAAACTTATGGTTTCCAAATGAGATACATTGGGGAGAGGGGGGATGCACTCAGGGTTTGTGATGGAAATGCTATAAAATTTGGTTGTGGTGATTTTGGTACACCTATAATTGTAATAAAATTCATTAATTAAAAAAAACTTGCACTTGTATACCAAGAAACTATACAAATATTCATTTTTAGCACTGTAAACCAAAAAAAAAAGGGGGGGGACTATACCCAATATAAAACTAAAAACAAACCTGTAGAATAAAAAGATCAAATTACTAAGACTACAAACAGAATGATACTAATTTTTACAAAACTCACCAATAAAAGTTAACAACATGTTACAGGTACATATGTATCAAAAACAAAAGGAAAAAAAGGAGAGAAGAGATTTAGGACAGTACTCACCTCTGGGGTGAAGGGGAGCTGGGGATTGTAATTAAGAAGGAACACGAAAGCAGTTTCAATATCTTTCAATACCAGAAATGTTTCTAGTTCTTAGTTGGGGAGTGGTTACATAGGCGTCTTATTAGTATGCCTAGCAACTTCCACGTTACACATATTTTCATGTGTGTTTCAAATATTACTACAGAAACAGAGCGATCAATGGTTACCAGAGGTGATGTAGGGGATGAGAGAAATGGGTAAAGGGAATCAAAATGTACAAACTTTCAGTTACAAAATAAGTAAGTCCTGGGGATGTAATGTAAAGCATTGTGACTAAAGTTAGAGTTGTGTATTTGAAAGGTGCTAAATTGTAAATTGCTATGTTGTATATACGAAGCTTATTTCAATTTTATTGCAAAATAAATGGAAAAAGACCAAAAAAAAAGAAATATGGCCAGAAATACTTCTATACTGCTAAGAGGAGGTTTTAAAAAAAGAATTTTTTTTTTCCTTTTTGAATTTTTTTTTTTTTTTGCTTTTTTTTTTTCGTATGCCGTACCTGAGGCATACGAAAGTTCCCAGGCTAGGGGTCGAATAGGAGCTACAGCTGCTGGCCTATGGAGCAGCAATGCCAGATCTGAGCCGCGTGTATGACCTACACTGCAGCTCATGGCAACGCTGGATCCTTAACCCATTGAGCAAGGCCAGGGATCGAACCCACCTCCTCATGGACATTAGACAAGTTCCTTTCCACTGAGCCACTACAGGAACTCCCGAAAATCATCTTCAAATACACATAAACTACCTTGAGAAAACAGAGGCATGGCTGGTTAGGTGGAATAGTGTACTTTTTCAGTCACAAAGACTACTAGATAACCGGTGATTAACTGGATCTTGGACAAGTTACTTAATGTTTTTGAATCTAGTTTTTTAAACTGTCAAATACAGAATTACTGTGAAAATTAAAATGTTATAGCATGACTGTTGCAGACTATGTATTAAACTGCAGTTATTAATACTCTCCATAATTATTCCCCAATTTAAAAAATTTCTTATATTCTAAATATTTTGCTCAGGTAGACTGAATTTTACTCAACTGATAAAATAATGCAAGAATGAATTGTTAAAACAAAAACTACTGGAATTTTTGCATTCAAATATGGTTTCCCCTCAAAGAAATGACACTAGTTTTTCCATACCCATGACTCATTTATTTTGCAACCAGAAATTTGTACCTCTCAAACTCCCTTAGCTATTTTTCCTCCCCCCATCCTTCCTCTCTGGCAGCCACCTGTTATTCTCTGTATTTAGAACCATGTTTCTGTTATGTTTGCTCATTAATTTTTTTTAGATTCATAAAGTGAAATCATAAAGTATTTGACTTTTTAAAAATGATATATATTCTTTTCACCGAAGTTACTATTGCTAGGATAATTTTAAAATTCTTCCAAGAGTTCCCATTGTGGCACAGTAGAAACAATTTACTAGTATCCATGAAGATGTGGGTTTGATACCTGGCCTCACTCAGTGGGTCGGGGATCTGGCATTGCTGTGAGCTGTAGCATAGGTCATAGAAAAGGCTCGGATCCCACGTGGCTGTGGCTGTGGTATAGGGCAGGTGCTGCAGCTCCAATGTTACCCCTAGCCTGGGAACTCCAGTATGCCACAGGTGCAGCACTAAACCCCCTCCCCCCAAAAAATCTTCCATTGAAACTGTTTACTTCTAAAAAACTCTTTACAGTCAAAGAAAACTTTAATTATTTGAGGGTAGATTTCACCTGTGTTAGGCATAAAATATTTTGAATCAAGTCTGATGAATAACACAGAGACATTATCAAGATTCTGGGAGCTCTCTTGTGGCACAGTGGGTTAAAGACCCAGTGTTGTCAATGCAGTGGCTTGAGTCACTGCTGCAGCACAAGCTCAGTCCTTGGCCTGGGAACTTTCACATGCTGGGGGTACAAGCAAAAAAAAAAAAAAAAAAGTTCTGGTCAAAATTAACATGTGACCATGAGGAGACTAATTCTCTTGGAAGACCTTGAAGTGGACCTTCAGGTTATTTTCCAAGAGGAGTTCCAGAAGTTTTAATCTTGTTTTTAATGGCCACACCCACGGGGTTTGGATGTTTCCAGGCCAGGATTGAATCCTAGCTGCAGCTGCGACCTAAGATGCACCGTGGCAATACCAGGTCCTTTAACACACTGTGCCCGGCTGAGACTGAACCCACAATGACTACATCTCTGCAGTGACCAAGCCACTGTAATCGGATTCTTAATCCACATTGGGAACTCCTTTAAAGCTTTAATTTTTTAAGGGTTACCAAAAATCTTCCTATTTTCATTTAAACATAAAGATCCTTTCTTTGAAGAGAAAAAATAGAGCAAACCTACTAAATCAATCTTGTATTTGAAAGATAGAGAATAAACAATTATATAGTTTTGAGATGATTCTATAAAAGCAATCAAACAATGAAAAGCAAAGTTATGCAGACTGTAGTGAAAAAAGTCTTATTCTTTATAGATACATGTTTTGAATCAATAAAGAGCACTGCTGTGAAACCCAACTTTCTGATTTCAGTACTTGGAAGTATATATGATAATTATTTTGATTTGCTGGAATATTAAATTACTACACAAATTTATAGTTTTAAGAAAATATTAGAGATATTTTATTGCCACTTGTAACTCCATAAAGGAGAAAAAGAGACAGAGTCAATGAAATCCCAGTGTAATTTCTTTAGAAGTCTAATGTGAGAAAACACAGAAATTTTTTTTTTTTTTTTTTAGGCTGTGCCTGAGGCATGTGGAAGTTCCTGGGCCAGGAATTAATCATGAGTCACAGCAGGGACAAGGCCCAGTCCTTAGCCACTATGCTACCAGGGAACCCCCAGAAAACATTTTTAACCAGTAAGACATTAACTAGATTCTAGATGCATTTTCTATCATATAATACAAACAAAGAGAAAAAACTAACAAAGGTAACTCTCAAGTTTACCATAAGCACAAGTGGCTTAGGCAATTTCAACAATTTACCTAGGCATTTAACAGTATTTAGGTTTAGAATGCATTTAGGAATTAAGAGAATGAATAATACTCCTTAGAGGGAGTACAAAGTTTATTCAAACATTTAAAAAAATCAATTAGTTACAGAGAATATAGTGAAATTAGTCAAAAACAACATCAAGTAGTTTGTTTTTAAAGTGGCAGCACAATACAGTAAAAGCAGTAGCTTTAATATCTATATGGGAGAATCACAAAAAGCACCTAGAAATAGTCCTTTAAGAAATGTGCCCATTTTTACTTTTTCTTTTTTCCACTTACAATTTCAGAGTTTTAGTTCTAGTCTTTTTGATAGATGATATTAACACGTGATGTTAAGCAGCCATCCTCTTTGAATATTTCATCCTTTTACTCCTATGAATACAATCACCTTCAAATGCATAATTCCTTCAATCTGATTCACATTTCACATCTCAAAGAATCTGTTTTTAATAAAAGACTATGCACATTGATTCCATTATCAGTCTTTTCATACCACTGCCAGGTATTCCAAGGGTTCTGACTGCACACACATAATGTAATAGCCAGCCACGTGCTCTGTTTACTTCACTTTACTTCTGAGTAGTTTACATTTTGTGGGTAGCTAGGATACCAACCCAGCACGTCAGGTGACTACTGTACAGATAAAACCAGTAATGTAAGTAACATCTTCATGCTCCTAAATGCTATACCCATGACGAAGGCAGAAACACATTAAAGAAAAAAACATTTTAAACAATCTCAAACAATAAGATCAAGATCCTCTCCCCCACAAAATAAACAGAACACACTAGAAACTGCAGGAGACAAGAATTATAATACAAGAACTCCATTAGACATGAAAAATAGTTTAAGCCAGGTTTTGAGCCTTATTTTGCACATCCAGCCAGTTTTTGCAAGTCCAGTGAGTGCTATAAAATTAAATGCCTTTGGGATTGACTGAAATATGGTTACAATTGTACAAGGCAACACTGGTTCAGATCCAGCCATGACTTGATGGACTTGCCCACAAGCTGATAACAAAAAATGGCATAATCTGTGAACATTTTTTTTTTTTTTTGGTTGTGCCCACAGCATTTGGAAGTTCCTGGGCCAGGGATCAAACCTGAGCCACAACAGTAATCCAAGCCACAGCAGTGACAATGCCAAGTCCTTAACGGCGAGTTCACCAGGGAATTCCATATCTGGAACAATTAAATGTGCTTCACGAAAGATCTTTATCTGCTAGCTGAGCTCTCTTACAATTTTTTTCTTTTCTTTCATTTCTTTTTTTGATCTAGTATACCCAACGCACTGGCTTTTATAATGTGGCTTTTTGCCTTGCTGTACTGACAAGCCCAGTTTGCTATTCAATAAGGACCATCATAGCTAATAGGCAGTGAATTCCAGCGCTAATGGACAGGGTAGCGTTCTTCACTGTCCCTGCTTCCTTATCAACAAGATGACTGACCAGCAGTAAACTATACTAAATTCTAAGGCATGACTAAAGGAAAATTTAGGAAGGCCTGGAAGAGAGGTACCAAACTGCACTTCGAATACAAAATAGAACATTTTAAGATCTTCATAAATATTTATAAAAATATATACATAAAACGAATAGGCCACTTTACAATGCTGGTAAAACCATGAAGAGCTGTTAGATCAGGAGATGTGTCAATATCCTGGCTTCTAATTAATGTAAAGAAATATTTCCTATTTATTAAATAAAGATACTGGAGAGAATTAACTATAACAGGAAAAAACAGGAGTTTCAATCTTCCTCTGTTTTTACAGTATCTTTTGGTGGTAATGATGGACTTGAACTATTCAGTAGACTATAGTCTACAAAGGGTCAATAATAAAAATTCACTCATTTTCTGATAATAAATAAGCCCAGATTCTGTACAGTTAGAAAAACTATGACGGCAGCAAATAAAAATAGAAAAATAGAAAGATAACAAACCTTGGGTTCAAAATGAAATGAACCCAAGTTAGAAAAACTATGATGGTGGCAAATAAAAATAGAAAAATAGGAAGATAAGAAATCTTGGGTGCAAAAATGAAATGAACCAAAGTTAGAAAAACTATGATGGTGGCAAATAAAAATAGAAAGATGATCAATCTTAGGTTCAAAATGAAATGATTAAATGAAAGAAGTGTTAAATATATTTTTGGAGTCCCCTCATTAGGAAGTCTTGTAATGGACAGCGATCCCTTTCAAGTTCTCTTAACGGGGCATTAAAATAAGTCAACTCTAAAGCCTTCTCCTCTAATATAATCTCTGGTTCACTTTTTGCCTATTATGAAACAAATCTTTTTTGCATGAGATCAAGAAAATAAAAGTTTAGATTGGTTCAGATGGAATTAGTTCAGTTAGCTCTTTTGATGTCCTAACAATTCAAAATGAAATTAAGGGCTTCTTACAAGTATTTCTATAAGCTTCTGAAAATGCAGCCAAAGGGCACTCAGAAAGATGAAAACACTTTTTTCTACTTCTGTAAATATCCAAGAAATTGAAAAATCACCTAGAAAAAAAGCAAGGCATAAACTCATCAGCACCGAGTAAAAATGATCTTCAAATGAAGCAGGTCTGTTATGTGTCCTGATATCCTGTGTTGATGAACAGCTTCTAATCTCCTTTCTAGGAAAAGTCCACTGCCTAAGATTAACACCCTTATGCAAAAAGGTAAAGCTCAGCAAATGACTTCATTTTACATTTTGATTCATCCACATTTAAAAAAAAAAAGGAATTTCAAGGTTTTGGCACTATTTAAACGTTTTTTTGGAGGTATGTTTTCAGGTCAGACTATCTCCCTTCCCTACTTCATTATTTGCTAAAGTGGGAAGTATCAGCTTTAACTTTATTACCAGTCATTCTTCAGCTGCCATTCCAAATGCTGCACTTACTCACGATACAGCAGCCTGTATTTAAATAAGACTCTAGCAATAGTTAAAACTGTTCAAAAATGGCCATTACACAATCCTAATTGTCTCTCTTGCCCATCGGCTATGACTAGATTGTTGGTAGCTGTAACTCGAGTCACATACAGTCAACCACATTACTGGATCCATGACCTACATCTCGAATTTGGCTAGTTAAACAGGCACACACAGCTACACCTGCTCCAGCTCTGCAGTGAGACACAGATCCAACAAGCTCCCACCTGAAAAGACAGAGGAGGAAGAATGTTACCTTAAAACAAACCATGATTTACTTTTCTCAAAAGGCAAAACAAAAACTCCCTATCATGGACTGGTTTTGAAAGACAGTAAACTTCTGAAGAAGATAAGATAGTCCAGAAGTTTTCTATTAACTATATCTAGCAGCATTTTAGCACTCTGGAGTAATCTGTTACTGGAAGATTCCATCAAGGCATAAAGGAAACATAAAAATTACCTATTCAGCACTGGATCAAATGCTTCCACTGTATTTAAGTATGCATTGCCATTATGGCCACCAACTGCAAAGATTTTGCCCATCACTGTTGCGATCCCCACTCCACCCCTGGGAGTGGTAAGGGCTGCTACATAATCCCACTTGTTGCTTCGAGGATCATATCGCTCAACTGAACTCAGAGGAGAATTATCATCAAAACCACCTATACAAAGAAAGATTTTAAAAACAGTATTATAGTTCACAGAAATTAACCATTAAATCTCAATTCAATAGCTTCTACAAACAAATCTTTTCAAAACATTTTAGAAAACCCTAATATCTATCACTACTACGAACTCCTATTATACATTTTCTACAACTCAAGATAATTTAAATTGAACTTTCCTTAATACTAGGATTAAAATCTTAAAGGAAAACTGCAGTCCTTGTATTTAAGCAGATAATTTAGGAGAAAAAAACCCCAAAGACATTCATATAATTTTTCCTTAGCCTCCTAAAGGAAGACAGTACTGAGATTCCTTCTCTTTGTGTGTACATTTATATATTAGATTTTTAAACAGCAGAGGGCTTGAAAAGAGAATAAATCATTTGACTCATTTAGATATAAGTTAAAGTTTTCCAGCTATTTCCCTTAGTGCTATAATTGCCATCATAATTAGAGATGCTGGACTATGACTGAATTCCTACCATTTTGCCAAAACTACATCATCCCCCCCTTTTTTTTTTTTTTTGGCTACACCCTGTGGCATGAAGAAGTTCCCAGGCCAAGGATCTAACCCAAGCCACAGCAGTGACAAGTCTGAATCCTTAACTACTAGGCCACCAGGGGATTCCCAAAACCATCTTCATGCTACATATCCTAGATGCTGACTATCCTCTCTATAGGTCATCCTAACAATGTTACTTACTATGTGCCTGAGGGTTAAACACAGAGACCATTATTTTAACAATGCTCTTTCCTTTAAAAATGAATGTGTCCCTTTTTAGGCTCCATCTCAGTCTACATGAGTAATAACTCTCTCCCACGTGACTAAGCCTATTTTATAGAGGACAAGAAGTGTTGATATGATAATCGGTCTATTTAGAAACACAGTGAGTTAAAAAAACCAACAAAATCAAATTCTCTAATGGGTTTAATTTTATTAAATCAACAGGTAAAATTCACTGATCTTAGTGCATAATTTAATGAATTTTAACAAATATGTACAGTAGCATCATCACCACTACCCATGATATAAACTTTTTTTCATTACAACAAAGGCTTTAGTATTTATTTATTTAGGCGTTTGCTTTTTTTTTTTCAATCATTTTAGGGCCACATCCACAGCATATGGAGATTCCCAGGCTAGGGGTCTAATTGGAGCTGTAGCTGCTGGCCTGCACCACAGCCACAGCAACGCGGGATTCAAGCCGCCTCTGCAACCGACACCACAGCTCACAGCAACACTGGATCCTTAACCCACTGAGCAAGGCCAGGGATCGAATCTGCAACCTCATGGTTTCTAGTCGGAATTGTTAACCTCTGTGCCACAATGGGAACTCCAAAGCTTTAGCATTTAAAAAAATTTGTTGATTTACAATGTTGTTAATTTCTGCTGTACAGCAAAGTGACCCAGTTACACATATACATACATTCTTTTTCTCACATTATCCTCCATCATGCTCCATCACAAGTGACTAGATATAGTTCCCTGTACTATACACAAGGGCTTTAGTTTTAATTATTGCTAATGTAGAAGATTAAGTCTTTAATACAGGGTAGTTACATTTTTCACAGTCCTCTTTTCACTGACTCCTTATCATTTTCCTAGGTAAAACGCATATAAAATCTTGAGTAAAAAACTCAAAGCAGAGCAAAAGGCAAGATGCAATGGTTTCCTGTACAAACACCTTCAAAGTTTTCTTTCTTTCCCCCCCTTTTTTTTTTGGTCTTTCCTAGGGCTGCAGCCACAGCATATGGAGGTTCCCAGGCTAGGGGTCTAATCAGAGCCGTGGCCACCGGCCTACGCCACAGCCACAGTAACGCGGGATCCGAGCTGTCTGTGACCTACACCACAGCTCACAATAACGCAGGATCCTTAACCCACTGAGCAAGGCCAGGAATCGAACCCACAACCTCATGGTTCCTAGTCAGATTTGTTAACCACTGAGCCATGACGGGAACTCCCAAGGTTTTCTTATTCAAATCAGTTGTACCTGATTTAAATAGGAATTGAATGACCAAAAGTGCTTTTTTTCCCCCAAGATTCAGGCTGAATTAGTCTTATTTTTTTACCATGTCTGTTCTATCTATAAGGGCCTAGAAGTTTTAAAAAGTAACAGCAATGACAATACCTCTATTTGACATACAGCATATGTCAATGCCAACACTAGATAGGGAGCTGTGAGAGGTAGCAATGGTGTACTGTAAGAACTCTGGGTTCTCACAGATCCTCCTTAAAATTTCAACTTTACAACTTGTTTAGGCATGTGATTATGAGTAAATTATTCACTCTCTCAGTCTCTGGCTATCTCAAAGATCTACTGTGATGATCAGGTAAAACTGAAAAGGTAAATTACGTTATTTCTCTTAATACACATAAGCACTGAACTATTCAATATTACTATTACTTGCAGATGTTTAAACACTAACAATATTCTCCTCTCTTATCAAGAAATCTAAGTTTCGGAGTTCCTGCCATGGCACACTGGGTTAAGAATCCAACTGCAGATGGGATTAAGAGGGCAGAGCAGATGGACTGGAGCTCACCTTTTCTCATAAAAGCAACAAAATTTACAACCAAATGCTGAATAAACTTCAACCAAATAGACTTCAAACCATCAAAAAAGAGAGCTTATTCCAGAAGAAAAAGAGGAGGCCACATCAAGACAGTAGGAGGGGTAATTATGTGATATAAGCAACCCCATACCTGCCGGGTGGGCAGTCCACAGACTGGAAAGTAATTGTATCACAGAGGTTCACCCACGGGAGTGAATTCTGAGCTCCATATCAGATTCCCATGCCTGGGGATCTGGCATTGAGGGGAGGAAGAGCCCCCAAAGCATTTGGCACTGAGGGCCAGCAAGGCTTATGCACAGAAGCTCCACGGGACTGAGGGAAACAGAGACTTATTTTTGAAAGGAGCACACAGGCTTTCATGTTCACTGGTTCCAGGGCAAAACAGAGACTCCATAGGAATCTGGGTGAGACCTGACTGCAGTTCTTAGAGGACTTCCTGGGAAAACTGGGTGACTACCTCATTATGGGGGAAGGACATTGGAAGCAAAGGTCTCTGGAATGATCATCAGTGTGTGCTCCTCTACAAGTGGCCATTTTGGAAAAATCTGGTCCCATCCATCAGTGCTGAGAAGCCCCAGGCCAAACAATAATCTGGGTGGGAACACAGCCCCACCCATCAGCAAACAGGCTGCCTAAAGAACCTCCAGGTACACAGCCACCTCTAATCTCACCCAGAGACAAAGCCCCATCCAACAGAGTTAAGAATCAGCTCCACCTACCACTGGGCAGGCAACAGTCCCTCCTATCAGGAAGCCTGCAGCAAGCTCCTGTACACAAGGAGGGCAGACATCAGAAGCAAGAGAGTCTATAACAATACCCAAAAACCTATACAAAATGAAAAGGCAGAGAACTGTGACTCAGATAAGAAAGTCTGAAAGAAAAAAAGCCCAGAAAAAGAGCTAAGTTATCTGGAGATTACTAACCTCCACAAAAAAGACTTTGGACTGATGATAGTAAAGATGATTCAAGATCTTGGAAGTAAACTGGAGGCAAAGATTGATAAACTACACAAAATAGTGAGCAAAGAAACAGAAGATTTAAGGATTAAGCAAACACATGAAAAATACAGTAACTGAAATAAAAAATTCACTAGAAGCAACCAACAGCAGAAGACAGGAGGCAGAAGAATGAACAAGGGAGGTGGACAAACTAGTGGAAATCACTGATGCAGAACAGAAAAAAGATTAAAAAAAGTGAAGACAGTCTAAGAGAACACTGGGACATCATTAAATGCACCAACATCCATATCATAGGGGTGCCAGAAGGAGAAGAGAGAGAGGTTCACAGAAAATATTTGAAGAGATAATAATAGCCGAAAACTTCCCTAACATGGGAAGTGAATCACTCCCTCAAATCCAGGAAGCACTAGTACCATATAAAATATACCCAGGGAGGAACACCCAGAGATACATATTAATCAAAATGACCAAAATTAAAGACAAAGAAAAATATTGAAAGCAGCTAGAGAAAAGAATCAAGAAACGTAGAAGGGAACCCCGATAAGGTAATCAGCAGATTTTTCAGCAGATACTCTGCAGGCCAGAAGAGAGTGGCACAATATATTTAAAGTAATGAAAGGAAAAAACTTCCAACCAAGACTACTCTACTCAGCAAGCTCTCATTCAGATTTGAAGGAGAAATCAAAAACTTTACAGACAAGCAAAAGCTCAAAGAATTCAGCAGCACTAAACCAGCTCTACAACAAATACTAAAGGAACTTCTCTAGGTGGAAAAGAAAAGGCCACAACTAGAAACAAAAATATTACAAACAACAAGGCTCACCAGTAAAAACATACATGTGGTAAAGGTAGGAAATCATCCACACACAAATATGCTACCAAAACCAGGAGTCATGAGAAGAGGAGAGCACAAATGCAGGACACTAGAGACGCACTTGCAGTTAAGAAACCAACAACTTAAAACAATCTCAGATATATACAGACCCCATATTAAAACTTCATGGTAACTGCAAACCAAAAATCTACAATAGATACACACACAAATAAAACAATGCAATCCAAATATAACACTAAATATAGTCATCAAACCACAAGTGAAGAGGACAAGAGAAGAAAGAAAAAAGACCAACATAACAAATCCAAAACAGTTAATAAAATGGCAATAAGAACATACATTTCAATAATTACCCTGAATATAAATGGACTAAATGCCCCAACCAAAAGACAGAGACTGGCTCAATGGATACAAAAACAAGACCCACATACATGCTGTCTTCAAGAAACCCATTTCAGTTCTAGGGACACATACATATCGAAAGTAAGAAGCTGGAAGAAAATATTCCATGCAAAGAGAAATCAAAAGAAATCTGGAGTACCAATATTCATATCAGACAAAATAGACCTTAAAGGCTATTATCAGAGACAAAGAAGGACATTACATAATGATCAAAGGATCAATTCAAGAAGAAGATATAACAACTGTAAATATATATGCACCCAACACAGGATTACCTCAATATACAAGGCAACTGCTAACAACCTTAAAAGGAGAAATTGACAATAACACAATAATAGTGGGCACCTTTAACACCCCCACTTACAGCAATGGACAGATCATCCAGACAGAAAATCAAAAAGGAAACATGGGCCTTAAATGATCCATTAGACCACATTGACTTATAGAACATTCTATCCAAAAGCAGCAGAATACAGTCTTCTCAAGTGCACACAGAACATACTCTAGGATAGATCACATTCTGGGCCACAAACCAAGCCTTAGTAAATTTAAGAAAACTGAAGCCATATCAAACATCTTCTCCAACCACAATGTTATACAACTGGAAATCAATAAGAAAAAAACCGCAAAAACACAAACACCTGGAGACTAAACAACATGCTACTAAACAACCAACGGACCACTGAAGAAATCAAAGAGGAAAGTAAAAAAAAAAAAAAAAAAACCTAAAAGCAGATGACAACAAAGACACAACAATCCAAAACCTATGGGATGCAGCAAAAGCAGTTCTAAAGAGGGAAGTTTATAGCAATACAAGCCTAACTCAGCAAACAAGAAAAAGCTCAAATAAACAACCAAACTTTACACCTAAAGCAAGTAGAGAGAGAAGAACAGGCAAAACCCAAAGTTAGCAGAAGGAAAGAAATCATAAAGATCAGAGCAGGAATACATGAAACATAAATGAAGAAAACCACAGAAAAGATCAATGAAACTAAAAGTTGGTTCTTTGAAAAGATGAACAAAATTGATAAACCCTTAGCCAGACTCATCAAGGAAAAAAGAGAGGACTCAAATCAATAAACTCTGAAATGAAAAAGGAGAAGTTACAATGGACATCACAGAAATACAAAGGATCATAAATGACGACTACAAGCAACTATATGCAATAAAATGGACAACCTGGAAGAAGTTCTTAGAAAAGTACAATCTTCCAAGACTAAACCAAGATGAAATAGAAAGATGAAAGGACCAATCATAAGTACTGAAATTGAAACTGTGATTTAAAAACTTCCAACAAACAAAAGTCCAGGACCAGATGGCTTCTATCAAACATTTAGAGAGGAGCTAACACCTTATCCTTCTGAAATTATTCCCAAAAAATTGCAGAGGAAGGAACACTCCCAAACTCATTCTATGAGGCAACCATCACCTTGATACCAAAACCACACAAAGATACCATAAAAAAAAAAAAGAAAGAAAATTATAGGCCAATATCACTGACGAACATAGATGCAAAAATCCTCAACAAAATACTAGCCAACAGAATCCAGCAATATATTAAAAGGATTGTACATCATGATCGAGTGGGATTTATCACAGGGATGCAAGGATTCTTCAATATCCACAAAACAATCAGTGTGATACACCATATTAACTGAAGAATAAAAACTACTGCATTTCTCAACTGATGCAGAAAGAGCTTTTGACAAAATCTGACACCCACTTCTGATAAAAAAACCCTTCAGAAATTCATCAAAGAGAATCAATCTCAACATAATAAAGGATACATATGACAAACCCACAGCTAATATCATTTTCAATGGTGAAAAGCTAAAAGAATTCCTGCTAAGATCAGGAACAAGACAAGGATGTCTGCTCTCACCATTACTATTCAACATAGTTTGGAAGTCCTAGTGACAGCAACCAGAAAAGGAAAAGAAATAAAAGGAATCCAAATTGGAAAGGAAGAAATAAACTATCAGTGTTGCAGAGGACATGATGGAAATCCTAAATACGCTACCAGAAAACTGATAGTGCTCAATGATTCTGGTAAAGTTGCAGGATACGAAATTAATACACAGAAATCAACTGTATTTCTATGTACTAACAATGAGAGTTCTGAAAAATAAATCAGAAAAACAATCTCATTTGCCATCATAACACAAAGAATGAAATACCTAGGAATAAACCTACCTAAAAAGACAAGAGACCTATACTCTGAAAGCTAAAAGACACTGATGAAATAAGTAAAAAATGACACAAACAGATGGAAAGATATACCATGCTTATGGATTGGAAGAACCAAACTTGTCAAAATGATTATACTACCCAAGGCAATCTACAGACTCAACGCAATCCCTATCAAACTACCAAGGGCATTTTTCACAGAACTGGAACAGAATATCTTAAAGTTTGTTTGGAAGCACAAAAGACCAGAATAGCCAAATCCACCCTGAGGAAAAAAAAAAAAAAGCTGGAGGAATCACACTCCCTGACTTCAGACTATATTACAAAGCTACAGTCATCAAAACAGTATGATACTGGCACAAAAACAGAAATATAGATCAGTGGAATAAGATAGAAAGCCCAGAATTAAACCCACACACCTATGATCAACTCATCTATGACAAAGGAGGCAAGAATATACAATGGAGAAAAGAAAGTGCTTTCAATAACTTGTGCTGGGAAAACTGGACAGCCACATATAAAAGAAGTAAACTAGAACACTTCCTAACACCATCCACAAAAATAAACTCAAAATGGATTAAAGACCTAAACGTAAGACTGGATACTATAAAACTCCTAGACAAAAACATAGGTCAAACACTCTCTGAAATAAACAAATTTCTTCTAGAATAATTACAATAAAAGAAAAATAAACAAAAGAGACCTAATTGAACTTAGAAGTTTTTGCACAGCAAAGGAAATCTTAAACAAAGCAAAAAGAACCCACAGAATGGGAGAAAACATTTGCAAATAAAACTGACAAGGGATTAATCTCCAAACTATATAAATACTTCCTTCAGCTTAATACCAAAGAAACAACCAATCCCATCAAAAAGTGGGCAGAAGATCTGAACAGACAATTCTACAAAGAAGACATACAGATGGCCAAAACACACATGGAAAGATGTTCAACATCACTCATTATTAGAGAAATGCAAATCAAAACTACTACAAGGTACCACTTTACACCAGACAAAATGGCCATCATCGGAGTTTCCTTCGTGGCTCAGTGGTTAACGAATCCGACTAAGAACCATGAGGTTGTGGGTTCGATCCCTGGCCTTGCTTGGTGGGTTAAGGATCCGGCATTGCCGTGAGCTGTGGTGTAGGTTGCAGACGTGGCTTGGATCCCGCATTGGTGTGGCTGTGGCGAAGGCCGACGGCTACAGCTCCTGTTAGATCCCTAGCCTGGGAACCTCCATATGCCACGGGTGCGGCTCTAGATAAAAAAGGCAAAAAGACAAAAAAAAAAAGGCATCATCAAAAAGTCTACAAACAATAAATGCTGGAGGGGATGAGAAAAGAGAACTCTCCTACACTGTTCATGGAAATGTAAATTGGTTCAACCACTGCAGAAAACAGTATGAAGATTCCTCAAAAAACTAATTACAATTTGATCCCACAAAACCACTCCTGGGCATCTATCCAGAGAAAATCATGACTTGAAAAGATCCAGGTATTCCAATGTTCATTGAAGCACTATGTACAACAGCCAAGACATGGAAGCAACCTAAATGTCCACTGACAGAGTGGATAAAGATGTGGTACATATACATGATGGAATATTACTTGGCCATAAAAAGGAATGAAAAAACCGGCATTTGAAGAAACATGGATGGCACTAGAAATTATCACGCTAAGTGAAGTTAGTGAGCGACACAAACGTCATATGCCATCATTTATATGTAGAATCTAAAAAGAGGATACAATGAACTTCTTCGCAGAACGTATATTGATGCAGACTGAAAAACTTATGGTTACCAAAAGAGACAAAAAAACAAAAGAGACAGAATATTGGGTGGAGGGATGGGCTGTGGGGTTTGGGATGGAAATGCTGTAATGTTTGGATTATGATAATTGTTGTACAACTATAAATATAATAAAATTTACTGAGTTAAAAAAAATTCAACTGCAGCAGCTTGGGTCTCTGCAGAGGTGCAGGTTCAATCCCCAGCCCAGAGCAGTGGGTTAAAGAATCTGGTGTTGCCACAGCTATAGCTCACATCACAGCTGAAGCTCAGATTCAACACCTGGCCCAGGAACTTCCATACGCTGTGAGTGTGGCCTTAAAGAAAAAAAAGAAAAAAGAATACTAAGTTTTATAACACCAATTTACATCAACATGAGAAAATGTGACATGCTAGTGACAACCTCTCTGAACTCATTTTCTCCCCTTGTAAAGGAAGGGATTGCTGCTTACAATATAGCTACGCATTTACTGGTAACAAAGTACAAAACTCAGTTTGAGATGCTTAACATACATTACCTTGGATTCCTAAAATAATTTTTTTTTGGTCTTTTTGCCTTTTTCTAGGGCCGCACTCATGGCATATAGAGGTTCCCAGGCTAGGGGTCTAATCGGAGCTGTAGCCGCTGGCCTATGCCACAGCCACAGCAATGTGGGATCCGAGCCACATCTGCGACCTACACTACAGCTCACGTCAACGCCAGATCCTTAACCCACTGAGCAAGGCCAGGGATTGAACCCGCAACCTCATGGTTCCTAGTCGGATTCGTTAACCACTGAGCCATGACGGGAACTCCCTAAAATAATTTTTTAATGACCACACCCAAGGCATTTGGAAGTTCCTAGGCCAGGGGTTGGATGTGAGCTGCAGCTACATCCTATGCAGCAGCTGCAGCAACGTCAGATCCTTTAACGCACTGCACTGCGCTGGGGATCTAACCCATGGCTCTGCAGTGATCCAAGCTGCTGCAGTTGGATCCTTAACCCACTGCATCACAGCAGGAACTCCTGTGTTGTTAAAATAATTCCTAAAAATAGGAATTATTATTTTCATTTCATTGCCCTTTAAAAGCCTTGCTATTGGAAATGTGTTGAGTAGACCAGAAACAGCACTGATTATCACTTGGGAGCTGTTAGAAATACAGAATCTGGGCCTCTCCCTTGCAGTTTAACATTTCTCCTTATTATTCATATGCATATTAAACTCTGAGAAAGCACTGTACTCCAACTCTACTATACAGTAAGTCAAAAAGCAATATAGGAGTTCCTGTTCTGGCATAGTGGAAATGAATTTAACTAGCAACCATGAAGTTTTGGGTTTGATCCCTGGCCTCGCTCAGTGGGATCCTGGCATTGCCATGAGCTGTGGTATAGGTTGCAGACATGGCCCAGATCTGGAGCTGCTATGGCTGTGGTGTAGGCCAGCAGCTGTAGCTCCGATTGGACCCCTAGCCTGGGAATCTCATATGCCATGGGATGGGTGCAGCCCTAAAAAGCAAAAAAAAAAAAAAAAAAAAAAGCGATAGAGATGCTGCTAATATGCACACACAACACAATTCCCTTGAAATGAAATTGAGATAAACACGTCTTACATCTTTAAAGATTTTAACAAAGCATATTCAATGTTTCCTTACATTAAAAAATAAATACCTTAAATGTAATCCTCTACTTTAGGTGTACTAGCTACTCCTTGTAAAAATATGGAAGTAGAGTTTTAAACATGGAAGATGAAAAAGTAAACAAAGCATGAATCTGAACCTTAAGAATTCAAAAGCAGATCTTAGGACATATTCCACTTGAGCTTAAATGCAATGTAATTTGTGTTACTATGTTGTTTTATGACACTTATCATTACATGTCTGTAAAAAATTAGAGAAGTACCACCCACTCACCAACAACGTATAAGCAACCATGGAGCTCACTAACTCCATTGCCTGCTCTTCGCTGACCCATTTCTTTAACTTCTATCCACTTATCCAGGTGTGGATCATACCTCTCCACACTAGAGAGAGAAGCTACTCCATCATTACCACCTACTGCATAAACGTGGTTCTAAATGAAGAAAAAAAATAAAAAACATGACATTAGCTTTTGAACTGATTTATATGGTGTCCGAATGGTAGACCAGATGTGCAACAGAACAGTATTTCGTGAACTAATCTGGTGTGTAATCAATATCTGCGTACTGGAGATATGAACATACCAGATCTTTCCTTATTTGGTTAGGGATGTGATGCAACACAATCCAACGAGCAAGGTGCCACATAACTTACCACAAGAGCCACAGAGCCAACTCCTCCACGGGGAGTATTCATTGGTGCTACTGTACTCCACTGATCAGATTCTATGTCATACCTCTCCACATCATTGAAGCAAGTGTTGTCATCTAACCCTCCAATTGCATAAATTGGGCCTCCCAAGGAGGCCAAGGCAATTCCTCGCCTGCAGAAACAAGGAAACACACTTCAGCATTCTGATTTGTTTCCAGAATAAAGTCAGCAAAAAATATTGCTAATGCACAAATTTATCAAAGTCATTGTGGCTTTTTTCCCATTATTTTTAGATTTATCAAAGCTTCTGAATAGATGGCTATAGGGCTACCAAACTGTGAACAGTGCCCTCTGGAATTTTATAATGCACAGATTTCTTTAAACTTAAATGAAATAAGGGAAAACAAAAAGATACCATAAATGGAGTCTAAAACAATTAGTAAAATATACAGTTGTATAATTGAGAAGTTGATGAATTGACAAAAATGCTTTGCAACAGAAATCAGAAGTCAATCTCATCACTAAATTCACGTAACTGTAGATCACATTTTGTTGCAATATTTCATTACATCACACAAAAAATAATTTTTACATTACAAACTTTATATCACATTGCTTTACTTCTAAATGGCATTTATCTTCTTGAAAAGGAAGAGACTTATCCCATGTTAAAAGTGAATTCACTGTAATGATGACTGGAAAACCATTATATCAATTTCTTAAAAAAGACACTGCAGCAATCAAAATTTGAACTCTTCTAAAACTTATCTGTCACTGACTTGGTATGTACTTTGGATAAAGTGTACTGTTTAAACATCTACTACCTTGCTTCCTCATCTGTCATCCATTTGAAAAAGGAGTAGATGCAGCTGATATTAATGAGTCAATATAGGTTACACACTAAGAATAGTGACTGGCCCTTATTTAGTGCTACTAGACATTACTATTATTATTACTGGGGAGAGCTGCTGCTCCACTGAGATTCTAACTCTCAGTTTATCAAAAGAGTGTCCTAGGAAAGAATTCTTACGGATAATGTCATTCATTTTTCCCTTGAGAATAAAACAATGACTTATAAAATACTGTAGTTATAAACATTTTCAGGTGTGGGTGAACACATGCACGTGCACTCTAGAACATATATCACAGCAGAAGTAAGTGTGCCCATATAATTCCCCACAGCTCCACAACCAAGAGCATATGACATTATTTCCTACTCGTCAAAATTGTCTTTTGATTTTCTTGATATCATACATTTGAGTTTCCATCTACATTACACCTCTCTGGCTGGTACTTTTCAGCTCCCTTTATCAGTGCCTTCTTTATTCTGTTACTAAATTATGAGGTTCTCTAAGGCCTCTATCATCCTATACTCTCTCTGTAGGCAAATTCATTCTTTCCATGGATTTATGTTATATGTATTTCCAGACATATATCCAACTTTTTTTTTTTTGTCTTTCTGCCTTTTATCTATAGCCGCATCCGCGGCATATGGAGGTTCCCAGGCTAGGGGTCTAACAGGAGCTGTAGCCGCCGGCCTTCACCACAGCCACACCAATGCGGGATCCGAGCCGCGTCTGCAACCTACACTACAGCTCACGGCAACGCTGGATCCTTAACCCACTGAGCAAGGCCTGGGATCGAACCCGCAACCTCATGGTTCTTAGTCGGATTCGTTAACCACTGAGCCACGAAGGGAACTCCCATATATCCAACTTCTACTTCAAATCTGTCTGTCTGGATACTCAACCTCAACTTTAATCTGAAATGGAAATTTACTGTCTACCTCCCTGTGTAGGCAGATTTTCACGTCTTCTTCCACAATATTCACCTTTTCACCTTCTAGTTTTTACTCTTATGGTTTTGATACATTATATGGCAAAAGGAGATTACCTCAGTGGGACTAATCTAATTACACAAGTCCTATAAAAGCAGATACATTCCTCCAGTCAGTAGCAGAAGACAGGACAGAAACTCAAAAGAACAAAGTGGATTTTGCAAGTTGCTGCTTGTTCAAAGATAAAAGAGAACACTTGGAAAGGACCTCAGAGTGGCTTCTAGAAGCTGAGAGTAACTCCTGCCTACAGGCAGTAAAACAAGAAACTCCATCCTATAATCACAAAGAACTAAATTCTATCAATAACCTAGATGACCTTGAAAGTAGTTTACTCCCCAGAGCCTAGAGGAGAGCCTACAGCCTACATCTTGATTTTGGTCTGGTCAGACCCTAAGTGGAAAACTAAAAACTGATGGACTTCTTAAACCATACAAATGTTTTCTTAGATCAGTCTCCAAAGCAATAGACATAAAAACAAAAATAAACCAATGGGATCTAATCAAACTTACAAAACTTGCGCACAGCAAAGAAAACCATTAAAAAACAAACAAAAAAGACAATCTACAGAATGTGAGAAAATCTTTGCAAGCGTTGCAACTGACAAGGGCCTAATCTCCAAAATACACAAACAACTCACACAATTCAGCAACCATAAAACAATGAAAAAACCCTATCAAAAACTGGGCAGAAGACCTAAAAAGATATTTCTCCAAAAAAGATAGATGGATAGCCAGTAGGCACGTGGAAAAAGGCTCAACATCACAAATTATTAGAGAAATACAAATCAACTACAATGAGGTACCACCTCACACTAGTCAGGCCATCCTTAATAAGCCTACAAATAACAAATGCTAGAGAAGGTGTGGAGAAAGAGGAATCCTCCTACACGGTTGATGGGAATGTAAACTGGTACATGGAAAACAGTGGAGGTACCTCAGAAAACCAAATACAGAATTACGATATATAATCCAGCAATCAAACCCTGGGCATCTATCTGGACAGAACTTTCATTCAGAAAGACACATCCACCATATGTTCACAGCAACACTATTCACAACAGACAAGACATGGAAACAACCTAAATGTCCACTGACAGATGAACAGATTAAGAAGATGTGGTACAGACACTTGCCCCACCTCCCGGCCTGGACCGTGGCAGGAGGCGCAGCTGCAGGGCTATGAGGCTACTATCTGTTAGTGAGTCATGAAATCAATTTAAAGGCTCATGACCAATAGAAGGAGGAGTCTTTTAAGATGGCGAAATAGAAGGGCTGGAGCTCAACTTCTCTCATAAAAACAACAAAATTACAACCAAATGCCAAGCAACCTTCAACCAAATGGACTGGAAACTTTCAAAAAAATATCCTACTCCAGAAGACAAAGAGGAGACCACATCAAGAGGTAGGAGGGGTGTTTATGCGATATAAGCAACCCAATATCTCCCAGGTGGGAAGCCCCACAGACTGGATAGTAACTGTATCACAGTGACTCACATACAAGACTGAGAATACTGAGCCCCACATCAAATCCCCATGCCTGGGGATCTAGCACTTGGACACAGAGTCCCCGAAGCATCTGGCATTGAAGGCCAGTGGGGCTTGTGCGTAAGAGCTCCACGGGACTGGTGGAAATGGAGACACCATTCTTGAAAGGCGCACACAGACTTTCACGTGCACTGGGGCAAAGCAAAGTCTCCATAGGAATCTGGGTTGAGCCCAACTGCAGTTCTTGAAGAATCTCCTGGGAAAACAGGGGTAACTGTGGCCTGTAGTGGGGGAAGGGCAGACTGTGGCCTGTTGTAGGGGAAGAAAATTGGAGACAAAGCTCTTGGGAACATTCATCAGCCTGCATTTCTCTCAAGGTGGCCATTTTCAGAAAATATGGCCCCTCCCATCAGCACTGAGAAGCCCCAGGCCAAACAATAATCCAGGTAGTATCACAGCCCCACCCATTAGTAAACTGACTGCCTAAAGACCCCTCAGGCACAGAGCCACCTATAATCTCACCCAGAGACAAAGCCCCACCAACCAGAGGGAGAGGAATCAGCCCCACCTACCAGTGGGCAGGCAACAGTCCTTCCCATCAGGAAGCCTACAGCAAGCCACCCCATACCAATGTCAGCCACAAGGGAGGCAAACACCAGAAGTAAGAGAGGCTACAACTCTATGTCTGCAAAAACATCAACACACCAAAAACCTATAAAAATGAAAAGACAGAGAACTATAACTCAGAAAAGAGAGAAAGAAAAAACCCCAGAAAAACAGCTCAGTGATGAGATCATCAGCCTCCCGGAAAAAGAATTGACTGTTGATGCTGAAGATGATGCAAGACACTGGAAATAAACTGGAGGCAAGGACTGGTAATTTACAGGAAACACTGAGCAAAGAAATACAAGATATAAAAATTAAGCAAGAAGAGATGCAAAATACAACAACTGAAATAAAAAACTCATTAGAAGCAACCAATAGCAGAATACATGAGGCAGAAGAACAAATAAGTGAGGTGGAGGACAGACTAGTGAAAATCACTAATGCGGAAGAGAAAAGAGATAAAAGATTGAAAGGAAATGAGCTGAGTCTCAGAGAACTCTGGGATAACATTAAATGCAACAACACCCATATTATAAGGGTGCCAGAGGGAGGAGAGAGAGAGAAGGGGACAGAAAAAATATTCAGAGATAACAGGCGAAAACTTCCCTAACATGGGAAAGGAACCACTCACTCAAGTCCAGGAAGCACAATGAGTACT
>PVHT020000886.1:7180913-7219019 GCA_004024745.2 Catagonus wagneri | reverse complement strand
ACTCTGGGATAACATTAAATGCAACAACACCCATATTATAAGGGTGCCAGAGGGAGGAGAGAGAGAGAAGGGGACAGAAAAAATATTCAGAGATAACAGGCGAAAACTTCCCTAACATGGGAAAGGAACCACTCACTCAAGTCCAGGAAGCACAATGAGTACTATATAAAATAAACCCAAGGAGGAACACCCCAAGACACATATTAATCAAAATGACCAAAATTAAAGACAAAGAGAAAATACTGAAAGAAGCTAGGGAAAAGAAACAAATGACATACAAGGGAACCCCAATAAAACTATCGGCAGAATTTTCAGCTGAAATTCTGCAGACTAGAAGGGAGTGGCATGATATACTTAAAGTGATGAAAGGAAAAATGCCTCCAACCAAGATTACTTAGGCAAGCAAGGCTCTCATTCAGATTTGAAGGAGAAATCAAAACCTTTACAGATAAGCAAAAGCTAAGAGATTTCTGCAACACTAAACCAGCTTTACAACAAATACTAAAGGAACTTCTCTAGGCAGAAAACAAAAGGCCACAACCAGAAACAAACCACCACAAATGACAAGGCTCACCAGTAAAGGCATATATATATATAGTAAAGATACTAAATCATCCATGCACAATTGTGCTACTAAAATCAGAAATCATAAGAAGAGACCGCAACTGCAGAACACTGGAGACACTCTTGCAATTAAGAAACCAACAACTTAAAACAATCTTGTTTATATATAGACTGCTATATTAAAACTTCAGGGTAACTGCAAACCAAAAATCTACAATTGATACACAAAGAAGAAAAATCAACTCAAATTACAACATTAAAGATAGTCATCAAACCATGAGAGGAGACAACAAGAGAATAAGGGAAGAAAAACGAGCAAAAAAAACCCCAAACAATTAATGCAATGGCAGTAAGAACATACATATCAATAATTACCTTAAATGTTAATGGACTGAATGCCCCAACCAAAAGACAGAGACTAGCCACATGGATACAAAAACAAGACCCATGTATATGCTGTCTTCAAGAGAGCCACTTCATTTCTAGGGACACATACCAATTGAAAGTGAGAGGATGAAAGAAAATATTTCATACAAACAGGATTCAAAACAAAGCTGGAGTAGCAATACTCATATCAGACAAAATAGACCTTACAATGAAGAACATTTTAAGAGACAAGCCAGGGCACTACATAACGATCAAAGGATCAATCCAAGAAGAAGATATAACAATTTTAAATATCTATGCACCCAACATAGGATCACCACAAAATATAAGGCAACTGCTAACAGCCTAAAAAGGAGAATCAACAATAACACAATCATAGTGGGGGACTTGTACACCCCACTCACAGCAATGGATAGATCATTCAGAAAGAGTATCAATAAGGAAACACTGGCCCTGAATGAAGCATTAGATCAGATGGACTTAATAGATATTTATAAGACATTTCATCCAAAAGCAACAGAATACACATTCTTCTCAAGTGCACACAGAACATTCTCTAAGACTGATCACATCCTGGGCTACAAATGAAGTCTCAAAAACTTTAAGAAAACTGAAATCATATCAAGCATCTTTTCTGACCACAATGCTATACGACTGGAAATCAACAAGAAAAAAATTGGCAAAAACTACAAATAAGTGGAGACAAAACAATATGCTACCAAACAACTAATGGATCCCTGAAGAAATCAAAGAGGAAATTTAAAAATATCTAGAAGCAAGTGACAACAAAGATATGACACTCCAAAACCTATGGCATATCGCAAAAGCAGTTCTAAGAGGAAAGTTTATAGTAATACAAGCCTACCTCAGGAAACAAGAAAAAGCTCAAATAAACAACCTAACTTTACATCTAAAGCAGCTAGAGAGGGAAGAACAGACAAGACCTAAAGGTAGTAGAAGAAAAGAAATCATAAAGATCAGAGCAGAAATCAATGAAATAGAAATGAAGAAAACCATAGAAAGGATCAACGAAACTAAAAGCTGGCTCTTTGAAAAGATCAAAAAAATTGATAAACCCTTAGCCAGACTTATCAAGAAAAAAAGAGAGGACACAAATCAATAATATCAGAAATGAAAAAGGAGAAGTAACAATGGACATCACAGAAATACAAAGGATCATAAGAGAACACTATATGCAACTATACAGCAATAAGATGGAAAACCTAGAAGAAATGGACAAATTCTTAGAAGAGTACACTCTCCCAAGATTAAACCAAGATGAAATAGAAAAGATGAATAGACCAATCACAAGTTCTGAAATTGAAACTGTGATTTAAAAACTTCCAACAAACAAAAGTCCAGGATCAGAAACCTTCACAGGCAAATTCTATCAAGCATTTAGAGAAGAGCCAACACCTATCCTTCTGAAACTATTCCAAAAAATTGTGGAGGAAGGGACACCCCCAAACTCATTCTATGAGGCAACCATCACCCTGATACCAAAACCAGACAAAGATATCACAAAAAAAGAAAATTACAGGCCAATCTCACTGATGAACATAGTTGCAAAAATCCTCAACAAAAGACTAGCCAACTGAATCCAACAATACATTAAAGGGATTGTACATCATGATCAAGTGGGATTTATCCCAGGGATGCAAGGATTCTTCAATATCCGCAAATCAATCAGTGTGATACACCACGTCAACAAACTGAAGAATAAAAACCGTATGATCCTCTCCATAGATGCAGAAAAAGCCTTTGACAAAATCCAACACCCATTTCTGATCAAAACCCTTCAGAAAGTGGGCATGGGGGAACCTACCTCAATATAATAAAGGCCATCTATGACAAACCCAGAGCTCACATCATTCTCAATGGTGAAAGCTGAAAGAATTCCCACTGAGATCAGAAACAAGACAGGGATGTCCACTCTTGCCACTACTATTCAACCTAGTTTTGGAAGTCCTAGCCACAGCAATCAGAGACATAAAAGAAATAAAAGGAATCCAAACTGGAAAGGAAGGAGTAAAACTATCACTTTATGCAGATGACATGATACTATACCTAGAGAATCCTAAAGACTCTACCAGAAAACTGTTAGAGTTCATCAATGAATTTGGCAAAGTTGCAGGATACAAAATCAATACACAGAAATGGACTGTATTTCTATATACTAACAATGAGAGATCAGAAAGAGAAATTAGGGAAGCAATCCCATTTACCATCACATCAAAAAGAATCAAATACTTAGGAATAAACCTGCCTAAAGAGACAAAAGACCTGTACTCTGAAAACTCTAACACGCTGATGAAAGAAATCAAGGATGACATGAACAGGTGGAAAGACATAAAATGCTCTTGGATTGGAAGAGTCAATCTTATCAAAATGACTCTACTACCCAAGGCAATCTACACATTCAATGCAATCCCTATCAAATTACCAAGGACCTTTTTCACAGAACTAGAACAAAATAGTTTAAAGTTTCTCTGGAAACACAAAAAACCTAGAACAGCCAAAGACATCCTGAAGAAGAAAAATGGAGCTGGAGGAATCAGGCTCCCTGACTTCAAACTCTACTACAAAGCTACAGTCATCAAAACCGAATGGTACTGGCACAAAGACAGAAATATAGATCAGTGGAACAGGATAGAAAGCCCAGAATTAAATCCACGCATCTATAGTCAACTAATCTATGACAAAGGAGCCAAGAATATACATTGGACAAAAGACAGCCTCTTCAATAAGTGGTGCTGGGAAAACTGGACAGCCACATGTAAAAAAATGAAACTAGAACACTTCCTAACACCATGCACAAAAATAAACTCAAAATGGATTAAAGATCTAGATAGAAGACCAGATACTATCAAACTCTTAGAGGAAAACATAGGCCAAACTCTCTGACATAAATGATAGCAACATCTTCTCAGATCCATCTGTCAGATTAAGGACAATAAAAAGAGAAATAAACAAATGGGACTTAAATAAACTTCAAAGTTTCTGCACAGCAAAGGAAACCCTAAACAAAATGAAAAGACAACCCACACAATGGGAGGAAATATTTGCAAATTAATCGACTGACAAGGGATTAATCTCCAAAATTTACAAACACCTCCTACAGCTCAACATCACAAAAACAAACAACCCCATCAAAAAATGGGCAGAAGATCTAAACAAACAATTCTCCAAAGAAGACATACAGATGGCAAGAAAAAACACATGAAAAGATGTTCAACATCACTCGTTATTAGAGAAATGCAAATCAAAACCACTATGAGGTATCACCTTACACCAGCCAGAACAACCATCATCAATAAGTCTACAGACAATAAGTGCTGAAGAGGGTGTGGAGAAAAAGCATCCCTATTAAACCGCTGGTAGGAATGCAAATTGGTACAACCACTGTGGAAAACAGTATGGAGATTTCTCAGAAAACTCAAAATAGAATTACCATTCGATCCAGCAATTCCACTCCTGGGCATCTATCCAGAGGAAACCATGACTCAAAGAGACATACGTACTCCAATGTTCATTGCAGCACTCTATACAATATCCAAGTCATGGAAACAACCTAAATGCCCATCCCCATCGAGAGAGGAATGGATAGGGAAGATGTGGTAGATATACGCAATGGAATATTACTCAGCCATTAAAAGGAACGAAATAACGGTTATTTAGCAATATGGATGGACCTAGAAACTACCATGCGAAGTGAAACCAGTCAGACAATGAGACACCAACATCAAATGCTATCACTTACATGTGGAGTCTAACAAAAAAGGACATAATGAACTTCTTTGCAGAAGAAATACTGACTCACAGACTTTGGAAAACTTATGGTTTCCAAATGAGACAAGTTGGGGGGTGGGAGGATGCAATGAGGGTTTGTGATAGAAATGCTATAAAATTTGGTTGTGATGATTTTTGTACACCTATAATTTTAATAGAATTCATTAAGTAATTTAAAAAAAACAATAATTGCTGGAGATGGTGTGGAGAAAAAAGAACCCTACTGCACTGCTGATGGGAATGTAAATTGCTTCAACCACCGTGGAAACAAGTATGGAGATTCCTTAGAAAACTCAAAATAGAATTACCATTTCATCCAGCAATCCCACTCCTGGGCATCTATCCAGAGAATACCATGACTCAAAAAGACACACGTACTCCAATGTTCACTGCAGCACTCTATACAATAGTCAAGTCATGGAAACAACCTAAATGTCCATCTACAGAGGAGTGGATAAAGAAGATGCAGTACATACACACAATGGAATATTACTCAGCCATTAAAAGGAACAAACTAATGGTATTTATAGCAACATTAATGGACCTAGAAATTATCATGTGAAGTGAAGTCAGTCAGACAATGAAACACCAACATCAAATGCTACTATTTACATGTGGAATCTAAAAAAAGGACACAATGAACTTCTTTGCAGAACAGATACTGACTCACAGACTTTGGAAAACTTATGTTTCCTAATGAGACAAGTTGGGGGTGGGGGGATGCAATGAGGGTTTGGGATGGAAATGCTATAAAATTTGGCTGTGATGATTTCTGTACACCTATAAATGTAATAAAACTCATTAAGTAATTTTAAAAAAGGAAAAAGAAAGATGTGGTACATATACACAGTGGAATACTACTCAGCCATTAAAAAGAATCAAATAAAGCCATTTCCAGCAACTAGAGATTCTCGTACTAAGTAAATTAAGTCAAAAAACGAAAGACAAACAGCATATGATACCACTCATATATGGAATCTAAAATATGTCACAAATTAACCTATCTACAAAACAGAAATAGACTCAGAACAGACTTGTGGTTGGGGAGAGGGGATGGATTGGGATGGGGGTTAGGAGTTAGTTTGGGGTTAGTAAATGCAAACTATTACATTAAAAATGGATGAGTAATGTGGTCATATTGCATAGCACAGGCAATTATATCCAATCTCTTGGGATGAATCATGACGGAAGATAAGAAAAGAAATGTATATATGTTTGACTGGGTCACTTTGCTGTCAGAAATAGCAGAAATTGGTACATTATACATCAACTATACCTTAATTAAAAAAGGGAATGCAAAATTGATGGACTTCTGACCTATGGAATTGTGAGCTAATAAAGAGATGTTGCTCTAAGCTGCTACGTCTGTCATTATTGGTTTAATAGCAACAGAGAACTAACACACTCCATCACAAGACAAAAAATTTTTTATACTGTTCACTGTCTTGTTTTTTCTTAGTGCAGAAAATCACACCACTATCCATACCCAGTTGTTTAAGCCAGAAACTGAAGGATCATCTTTGCACCTACCTTACTGTTCTACCTTCCACATCTAGTTATCATAAAATCTTACTGATTGTACCCTTCTAAACTATCTCTCAAATATTTTCCTCTTTTCTCTATCTCAACTTCTACCACTTTAGTCCAGGCCACCACTATTTCCTGATTGCAATAGTACAATAACTCTTTTGGTTTCCCAGACTGTCTTCTGGGACTCTGACCCTTCTCAAATACTGTCTCCATTTCATAAGTAAAGAATCTTTGAAAAGAGAAATCTGATACTGCCATTCCCCTATTATTAAAAACAATGTGTGTATGTGTGCATGTTTTTCGAAGCCCACCAGATTAAAAAATCTTGGCGAACTGAAAGGCCCTTATTTTTGGCCTACTATTTCAACCTTATGTCTTGACACTACTCCCTTGATCTCTCAGCCACATGGAAATTCCTTCATACTCTCTGCTCTCATTCACCTCCAGATTTTCAAAGACTCTTCATCTCTTTCCATCTACCATCACTTAACCAGTCTAAATTCTTCTATTCCTTCATAGCTTAGGTAAAATGGGACTTCACTAAGATATCTACTTTCAAGCATCCTTTACTTACCTTGGTGCTAACATTATCGCCCTTGTAATTATGTCTTTATTTGTATCTTGCCTTTTAGAATGTAAGCTTTATGGAGGTAGGGACCTTGGCTGTCTTATTTGTTGCTGAATTTCAGCACTTGGTATATCCTGCAATGAGCACTTAACCAGTATTGGTTGAATAAGTATATCCACCCCTAGAGACGCTCTATTAGGATGATGGGTTTCAGTAAAACCACAGCCTGAATGAACAGTAGTATCCAGTTTAGTGAAAAGGTGGAAAGGAAAGGGGAAAAAATAAAGAAAAGCAGATATTTAACATGTGAATATTATCTTGGAATGCACATCAAAACAACGATTTGGGAGGATACAAAAGCAAATAACATGAGAAAATAATTGAAGTTCTACTATATTTTTAAATACAGTTGGAAAGCTACTGTAGTGCTCAGGGCATATTTTAAAAGATTAATGAAATTCAACTACTTTGCTAGAGAAGTTTCACTCAATTCTTGGCTAAAAATTGCTTAGCATGGAAGTTCCCATCGTGGCTCAGTGGAAACAAATCTGACTAGCATTCATGAGGACGCAGGTTCAATCCCTGGCCTCAATCAGTGGGTTAAGGCTCTGGCATTGCTGTGAGCTGTGGTGGAGGTCACAGACGCAGCTTGGATCTGGCGTTGCTGTGGCGGTGGTGTAGGCCAGTAGCTACAGCTCTGATCTGACCCCTAACCTGGGAACCTCCATATGCCCTGGGTGCAGCTCTAAAAAAAAAAAAAAAAACAAGAAAAGAAAAAAAAATTGCTTACCATAAGAAGACAAAGATAGATTTTAAATGTACTTTAGGATTTTCTTCTCCATTTTAACTCATGTGTTAGAATTTAAACTATTTGTGTTACCATGTAGCATAAATCAAGCCCTATTAAAGTATTAAAATAGTAGGTAAAACTAAAATTAAAATAGTAAGTAGAATATTTTAAGACCATTTTCTTGCCAAGATTCTTTCTTCTCATGAGTGAAAAAAAGGTAAAAATCTCTTCAGAACTCTACATTTCCATCTAATCTTTCATACTTTTATCACACAAGAAAACCCAGTTAAAAACATTTTATGCCTAACTAATCAAGAACAGAAAATTAGATGACAATATATCCCCACGGGCAGTTCAACTTAAAATTGCTCACCTTGGTAACAAGCAGTTTTTAACTCTTACAGAATGGTGCTATAGTTTTGCAAACTATGCAGGCCACAATATTTAAATTAGTTTTTGTTAGTTTGGGTTTGTTAGTTTTTAATAAAACTGTAAACAAGATATTCTGAATTTTGTTCTTTATACAGAGCTACTCTTAAGCAGTATTTTCAATATTTATTCAGACAGACCTCTTTTTCTTTCTCTATTATATTTTCACTCTGAAAGAGAGAAGCAGAATTATTCTAATAGCTAGGTTTATATAAATTATTAGGCTCACCCTAAATGCCGAATTTCCTTCCTTCTAAAGCACTATGTATCTCTTAAAATATCTAGATACTCCCTTATGTCCTCCTGTCTCTAGACCAAAACCCTTCATCAATCTTTTATATATGTTT
Organism: Catagonus wagneri; assembly: GCA_004024745.2. NCBI lineage: Eukaryota > Metazoa > Chordata > Mammalia > Artiodactyla > Tayassuidae > Catagonus > Catagonus wagneri. The sequence continues at coordinate 7,210,615 of PVHT020000886.1, read as the reverse complement.
TCAGATATCTTACTAATCTACTAGCCCTTACTCAACACACATCCCACGATATTACTCTCACATTTATCACAATTTTTGTGCACCTTCACATGCCATAATTATTTTCAAATTATAACTATACGGTACCCTGTAAAAAGGTTACGGTCACTATAAAAAATCCACTCAATATTTTATTCCTATGCTCCAACTGATGTCACATTTCCTAGTTTGAGACCACAACTATAGATATGGACAGATCAGCACAAAGTACAGTATGACCACCATCTCCCTTGCTTTAGAGCTTCACTTCTCTTAATGCAGGCAACTATATTATTTTCACTTTTTTTTCCTGTTATTTTTTAAGAGCTGTGCTTCATACTGGTTCAGGTACTTTTTCCATATGAAACATAAACACAAATCTGACTTCCCACCATGCTGTCTGTCATTGATTTTTTAAAATAAGTAAGGCAGGTTTTAACCTATAACTCTACCTTAAATATTTTCCAGTTTTGCCTATAGATCTAGAGTATGTTTGGTCCATTGCGGTTCTGAATCATGACTTGGCTTGTCAACAGTTCCTAAATCATGTTACTAAAAATCTCTCCTCTAAAGAGACTGAATCATTTATCAATACACATTTCAATTTATTATAGATTAAAAACAGGAATATTAATGCTTAAAATGATAAAAACGAATAGAAACTGAAGAATATTTTCTTGAGATGTTAAAATACATATGCCTTGGCCCTAAGGCCAGTATCTTATCTACGAGGGAAACACTAGAGACATTTCCATTAAGATCAGGAATAAGACAAAAACACCTACTATCTCTGTTTACATTATATCAGATTACTAGCCAATATAATTAGACCAGAAAGATCAATCAGAAGCATAAAAATGTGCAGAAAAATTGGCAAAAGTCGAATAAGGTCTATAGGTTAATTAATAGCATTGTACTGATATTAATTTCCTAGTTTCAGTAATTGTAGTAAGCTGGTGTAAGACGTTAACATAATGGGAGCTGGGTGAAAAGTATACAGCAGGATTTCTCTCTTGTGGCACTACTGACATCTGGAGCCTGATAATTCTTTGCTATGGGGCTGTGGGAGGGCAGGTTTCTTGTACCTTACATGATCTTTAGCAGCATCTTTGGCCTCTCCAACTAGATGTCAGCAGCACCTCCTCCAACTTCCCTGCCCCCAAGTTGTGACAACAAAATGTCTCCAGACATTGCCAAGTGTTCCACAGAGGGAACAAAACTATCTTCATTTGAAAACCACTAGTACACAGGAACTCAACTATTTCTGAAACTTTTTGAAAATCTAAAATTTCAAAATAAAAATAATAAATGCTCAGGTATAAGTCAAAACTGTGACCATCATTATTATACTCAAAGACAAGATTCCATTCTTAATTCTCTGGAAAATTTAAGAAGTTGTAACAAACAACGCAGTGGATGCTTTAAAAAGCATGCTTAAGAAGGTATTTAAAGTTTCTAAATATGTAAAAAGTAAAAAACAGCCTTCTCAATTATAGGAAGCTTTATTTTCCACCACCAAATCAAAATAAAGGTCCATGCTGATCTACCTCTTTGTGTTCATTGATGCCTTCATCATCCATTTATTAGTGAGAGGATCAAACATCTCCATACTACCTAAATGTTCATTTCCATCATGTCCACCCACTGCATACACTTTACCTGTCAAGTAGAGAAGTATTTTCATTTGATTCCACATAAAGAAATTTTTATATAATCAATATATAATTAAAATAGCATGATTTCTGTATTACTACATAATTAAAATAACATGATAAACTAGTTTTCGACAAGTATTCTTCTATTAAACATTATCATCAATGTCACTTCAGGTCAAATGAAAATAAATGTAAGCTTCTGCTTAGTAAAATTCCTGAAACATGCTGTTTAACAAGCAGTTATTTAAGTGCTCAAAAAATATTCCATTAGGTTTCCCAACTTTTTATTACTTAGTAGATGAAATCACTAATCATCCTTTCAAAGAATGTTTAATAAAATGAAAAAAGCTCTTAAATAATGAAAATATAAAGCTCTTAATGCAATATATCAAACTTTTTCTAAATGAAATAAAAATTGGAACTATTACATACTAAAATGTTAACTATTTCGAAGTGTTTGGGTTACAGGTAATTTTTATTTTCTATAAAAATGTTTTCATATTTACTCCTAAAAACATTTATACTTTTATAATCAGAAGAAAAGTGACTTTTTAAGGTCTACTAACAATTTATCATGGTTCTGCCATTAATTCATTTTAAGTAACCAGTAAACAAAAAAAAACATTTCAATAATAATAATTAGATAGGTACAGAAAAATGCTGATATATATTATTTGGGCTCAATAAACATTTTCCCTTAGTTTGGGTCTTTTGTAAATATGACTCAGAACAGTAATTTGCTGGGTTTTTTTTTTCTTTTCTGGCCACCACTCGGCATATGGAGGTCCCAGGCCAGGGATCAGATCTGAGCCACACTTGCTACCCTATGCCACGGCTGGGGCAATGCAAGCTCTTTAACCCACCGTGCCAGGCTGGGGACTGAACCTGCAATCCTGGTACTACAGAGACCCTGTCAATTCCGTAGCCCCACAGAGGAACTCCAGAATAGTTTTTATTCCTTTTTCCCTAATACGTTATCTCCTATTAAGTATTTATACACAAGAAGTTGTACATTGAGCATCTATGGACATAAAGCAAGTAAATATTCACCACCCAAATAAGTTATCGATATACTGAAACATGTTTTATAATATAGGAATTTTCTTATAGAAAGAAATTCTCAAAGTTAAAATATTTAAAAAGAGCACTGTCATCATGTGAAGTGATTTAACACAACAGCAGACTCACCTTCCACTGAGATTACACCCACATGTCGCCTTCGACTATTCATTTCTGGTCCAAAGAACCAGCTGTTTTTGTTGATAGAATAGCATTCAATACTGCGAAAGGGGTCACCTGATCCACCTCGACCACCTACACAAAATAGCACACCTAAAGAAAGGTAAAGCCACAAAACAGAGGTTAAAATCCCAGCCCCCTAATTTAGAAAAAAAAAGTGGGAAAAACTTTAAAAGTCAAAATTTTGATTAACAGCAAACAAAAAAAGTTATTTGGATAGCAATTAATATCATACTACTAAAAATTTGTCTCTCCCCCATCTGAACTCCTCAAAGTATACAGGACACGTCAGTTTATTTCTGCTTGCTAAATGTCCCACTACAATGGATGAGATCCTCATGCACTCTGTAAAACTGCCGTTGCTACGGTCATGATAAAAATCTAATGAGCTCATAATGTTAATCTGATTGAACACAATCACAACATTTGGTATGCCGATTATCATTTTATTTTATTTTTTATTTTTTTGTCTTTTTGCCTTATCTAGAGCCGCACCTGAGGCATGTGGAGGTTCCCAGGCTAGGGGTCTAACAGGAGCTATAGCCGCCGGCCTTCGCCACAGCCACAGCAACGCGGGATCCGAGCTGGTCTGAGACCTACACCACAGCTCACGGCAACGCCGGATCCTTAACCCACTGAGCAAGGCCAGGGATCGAACCCGTAACCTCATGGTTCCTAGTCGGATTCGTTAACCACTGAGCCACAAAGGGGACTCCTATTATTTTATTTTTTTAGGGCTGCACTGCAGCATATGGAAGTTCCCAGGCTAGGGGTCAAAGAGGAGCTGCAGCTGCTGGCCTACCTACCAGTGGCAGCAAAGCCGAGACGCGGGTCCCATCTGCACAGCAGCAGCTTGGGTCAACACCAGATCCTTAACCCACTGAGTGAGGCCAGGTATGGAACCTGTATCCTCATGGATACCAGTCAGGTTTGTAACCTGCTGAGCGACAACAGGAACTCCATTTTTTTTTTTTTAAACTCCTGAGCTCTTGATTTCCATAATATCAAAGCCTCCTTCTATCTCCATTTCCCTCTTTCCAGTGTTTTCTAAGCTTTATTCTTAGCCTACTTCTCACATACTTCATGCTCATACAAGAGAAGTTCAATCCTTAAAAATTTCATCTGTAACATAATGCCTTGCAATCTACATTTCTAAGCCACATTTCTTTTTTTTTTTTTTTTTTTGTCTTTTGTCATTTTAGGGCCGCACCTGCGGCATGTGGAGGTTCCCAGGCTAGGGGTTCAATTGGAGCTGTAGCTGCCAGCCTACGCCACAGCCACAGCAACAGCCATATCCGAGCCATGTCTGCGACCTACAACACAGCTCACAGCAATGCCGGATCCTTAACCCACTGAACGATGCCAAGGATCAAACTCGCAACCTCATGGTTCCTAGTTGGATTCGTTAACCACTGTGCCGTAACGGGAACTCCTAAGCCACACTTCCATCAGATGTCCTGTAGGACCCTCAAATCCAGCAGGTTCAAAAGGATCTCCCTTCCTCACCTAACTGAACAACCTCCCCCTCCCCTTAGGTGTCCCTTTCCCTTGCTATTCCCACTACCACTGCATTAGTTCAGGCCCTCATCAGCTATTACTGCAAAACCCTGCTCTCTTATCACTTAATACTCTTTTTGCTTTCAGACTGTCAACAGAATAATCTAATTAAAAGGCTCTTCAACAGTTTTGCATTGCCTATATCAGTAGTTCTTAAAAACTTTTGAATGCCAATAAGTTGTACATTTAAAAATGGTTAAAAAGACAATTTTTATATTACATATATATTTCACAATTTTAAAATAATCAAAACTTTAGTCTGATTCAGAAACTTTGTAAACACAGATTGCTGGGCCTGGCCATCTCCACATCCTGAGAGTTTCTGATTCCACAGGTTTGAGGAAAGTCCAGAAGTCTCTATTTCTGAAAAGCTCCCAAGTGAATGCTGATGCTGCTGGTGAAGAGGCCACCACTTACTTCACACTCTACGAACCACTGCTCTCTAAGATAAAGCCTTAGTACATCAAGGCCTTGCAGCCAAGGCCCTTTCTCCCTCTTTCTCTTCAATGTTCAAGCTCCTACAACACACATATCGTGGTCATCTTCAATGTTCTCATAACAATTTTTGGTAATTATCATTCACATAATATACAGTATTGAAATGATCTATTATGCTGATATCATCAGAGTCTAAGCTACATTAAGACAGTGTGTTAGCATTTATGAATAAAGACTAGCACAGTGCCTGGCATGTACTACCAGTCAATAAACGTAAAATGTAACTAACAACCAGAAAAGCATCTATTTATTATTCAAAACTAAGACTGGGTTGTCACTTTTTCTATATAACATTTCCTGTCCCTTCCAAAGTAAAAATAACCACTTTGCTCCCTTTTTTGAGGGTTTATAAACATGTTTTATTAACATTTAAAGAAGTTCCCGTCGTGGCGCAGTGGTTAACGAATCCGACTAGGAACCATGAGGTTGCGGGTTCGATCCCTGCCCTTGCTCAGTGGGTTTACGATCTGGCGTTGCCGTGAGCTGTGGTGTAGGTTGCAGACGCGGCTCGGATCCTGCGTTGCTGTGGCTGCGGCGCAGGCCAGTGGCCACAGCTCCGATTAGACCCCTAGCCTGGGAACCTCCACATGCAGCAGGTGCGGCCATAAAATGACAAAAGGCAAAAAAAAAAAAAACAAAACATTTAAAGATAACAGTTTTCAAATTTTACATAAAACTTTTTCAGAATACAGAAAAATACAGAAGTCTTCTCAGTTTTATGTAACTTTGAGAGTGAAACCAAACACAGATGATAGGTGATTGACAGGTTATCTCTAGAACCACTCTTTTGTTTTTGCTTCCTACTGAATTTCGTGATTGCATTAAAACACCTATAATACTTCATTAAGTTTATTCTTGAGTTCCTGTTGCGGCTCAGCAGAAACCAACCTGACTAGTATCCATGAGGATGCAGGCTCAATCCCTGGCCTCATTAAGTAGGTTGGGGATCCCGTGTTGCTGTGAGCTGTGGTGTAGGTCACAGATGCAGCTCACATCCCACACTGCTGCGGTTGCAGTCTAGGTCGGCACCTGTAGCCGATTCGAACCCTAGCCTGGGGACTTCCATATGCCACAGGTGCGAACCTTAAAAAAAAAAAAAAGGAATTTACTTATTCTTATGTTTATTTCCTTAGATCAAAGTTCTCTCAAAACAGGTCTAGCTATAATATATTTACGTTTGCATTTCTAATGCCTAACCCAGAACCTGGCACATAGTAGGCACTTAAATGTTTGCTGGAGTTCCCTTGTGGTGCAGCAGGTTACATACCCTGTGTTGTCACTGCAGTGGCCTGGATTCAACCCCTGGCCTGAGAACTTGCACATACCACAGGTGTGGCCAAAAAAAAAAAAAAAAGGTTTGTTGAATAACTGCATAAATGACTAGAACTGCTTGTGCTATCTTTTCCAATTACTTCATTATTTTAAGCCAGAGAAATTCAAAGTTGGAAGAGACTTTAAAGATCATTCAGGAGTTCCAACGTGGCTCAGTGGAAACAAATCTAAAATCCATGAGGACACAGGTCCGATCCCTGGCCTTGCTCAGTGGGTTAATGATCCGGCATTGCCGTGAGCTGTGGTCGCAGATAGGGCTCGGATCTGGTGTTGCTGTAGACCAGCGGCAACAACTCCAATTTGACCCCTAGCCTGGGAACCTCCATATGACTCGGGTGTGGCCCTAAAAAGACCAAAAAGATCATTCAATCAAAATTATTTATAAATAAACTGAGGCCTTCAGAGACTAAATCAGTCCCAAATTACAACTGTTTAATGGCACAGCTGGAATTAAAAATCCCCTAATGTAATCCCAATTATTGATTAGATTTTATTTAAGTGGACACTAACTAGTATTTCAGCTATATAGGTCACCTAAGAACATGACATGGAAGGAAAAAAAAGCTTAAATAATTAAAAAGATCAGGATGCAAATCCTTTCTCTGTCCTGTGTAACCCTGGGCATTCTTTTACCCTCTCTGATTCTTAAAATTCCTCATCCACAAAATGGATTAACAACATCTTTCTCATAATGAGGATCAAATCCTTCACTAAAACCTACCTTATAAAAAGTTCTTACAATCATGTAAGATCATGTATTTAAGGGGCTAGCATACATTCGGCATATAACCAGGACTCCCAAGATGTCTGAATTCAAATCTGAAACTGAAGAGTTAAATAACTTGACTTCCTGTAACAGGATTCATAACTTAAAATCTACACTTCAAAAAAAATTTACTACTTGATATCAACCTATAAAAAAAGGAAAATAAGCAGTTCTTTTCACGTTACACTAATTATTTAGAGGAACTATTCCTTCATAGGCAGATCTATGACATTCAAACTTCATACTGTCTAGATAAAATCTCACTATCATAATCAAGTATTGCCTTTTGTTGCTTTTTGGCTATTTCATGCATCTCTTTATTTAATAACTATATTAAGTAGCAGAAAATGTACAGGAAGTCTCTGTTCAGAGCACTGATTCCTGAATTCATAGGCCTCATTTATTTTCCCTTATCCCACAAATATATTCTTTATATTTATAAACAGTAATATAAGTGAATATAAACTATTTTCTTGGGAAAATATAAAGTCTGAAAATTGTGGCAAATCAAGGCAAAACTGCATGGCCTCATATATAAGAGCTTTACATTCTAAGAGTCTAACATGGTATGTTATACTAATGTTAGATGTATTTAGTACTTTTTCTTTAATCTGATAAAATGCAAAAACAAGTATTTAAATATGTAATATGTGTCAAGCTCCATGCTTGGCACTAAGCATACAAACCTATACAAACCTAAGACAGTTACTTGTCTTTGAAGGGCTCAAAGTATGTCAAATCAATTGCAGTACAACATAGTAAAATAAAATAAGTGCAAACTAAATGCTCTAAAAGCACAAGTGACAGAGAAATTCTGCCTAGAATAAAAAAGATCCCCAAAGAAGAAATATTTCAGAAGGCTCTTAAGAGTGTATGGGTCTTATTGTGGCTTTTTTAAAAAAATTGGCTTATTGGTAAAACTACCTGAAATCATGTACAGTAAGAATTCATACAGAACTTAATTTGCCAATCACTTTAAGACAATCAGATATTAATCATCCTACAATTAGGTTTGGACACACATAACCAACCCTTAAGTCCAACAAAAATCCTTCCAGCAGAGTTGATAAAATGAGTAATTTCATTACCAGCAGTATGCTTCCTTGGGGTAGTGCGAATGGAGTATTCAAAGTCAGGTACTGCTCTGCTACTCAAGTGAAGGTGGTAATTTCTTGCTTCATCCAATAAATCTCTACACTTTAGATTCTGCTTGACAATCTGTTCTTTTGCTACAACACCCATAAGAAAATCAACTGGCAACAGCGGCAAACGAACCTAAAATCATGAGTAGTTGCAAATATAAAATTTAAGTTGCAATTGGATAGCTCATTCTCTATTTTCACTGCAGCATATTCTCTTTTTAAAACTCACTTAACTTTCTAACATGTGAATGAAATTCAATTTACCAAGTTCCAAAGCAATTTTCAGTTTTGTTCTGTACTAATGAAACCCGACTATACATTAAATATAGACTTTTAAGTCGACTGGATAAAATAATTCCATTGTCTTCATTCAAGTTACTCATTTCCAAAAATGGTACTGTCATAATCACAAGGCCTCTTGCTGTTAAAGAAAAGGCCCAATCAAAACAAAAAGGCAGTGCTTTGTTCTTTTTGCCTTTTAAAGCTAAAACCAAACATAAGGAAATATGATGTATTTCTTACACACACACGCGCATTTATTCAGGGATACAGGATAATATTCAGTAGAGACACTCACCATTCTTCTCTTAAAGATGTATTGATTTTCTAGTGAATTAAAGGTGTTTTGAGTTAAAAGCACACACACATAAATAAGATGCAGGTCCAAGATAATAAAACTTTCTGCTTTTGTTGACAAACTTATTTCTCAAAGTAATTCTAAGGCCTATTTGTTATCTCCCTATCCAAAAAACCCCTGTTAACAGTAAAAATAAACAAGTAACTTTAAAGGAGACATACTATATATTTTTGAGGTTACAGAAGTAAAACTGTGGTGAGGGAAGAAAATGTAGAAGTGATGTCTTATAGTGCTTTCCAGAACAAACCTGTACGCATTAGGAATAAATGTACTTTTCATTAGCAAAGTAATCCAATAAGTTTAGAAACTTTATTATAAAACAATATCTATAGAGTTGTTTCCTCAGAACATTTTAGCATAAATAAAATATTCATTACTACTGTCACAGGGATTTTTAAAACATTCTAATTAAAAAGCAGGTAATGATATTTCTAATTCAAGTATAACACATTCAGATTTACCCTTATATGGTACAGTAAGGAGAGAATCAAAGCCATTTTCACACTGTATTACATCAATGGATAATCTAACACTTTTTATAATAAATGGGACATGCTGATTTGCTTCTATATCATTTCATTTCTATACACAATCTTATTTCAGTCCCTACCTGTGCAAGTGTTTCATCCAACCATTTGGAATGATGCTGAGGATTGGCAAGAAGCCACTTGATGGCTGCGCTATAGACCTGCTTTTCATTCTCAATATTTAGATCACTGGAGGACAAAAGCTTATGGAGATGCTGGGGTGACACACCTACAAAGTCTTCACACTCCACCACTTCAGTAAAATGCTCACAGGCATACTGATCTGCCATGTCCATTAAGTCTATTCGATTGTGACTTTCTGCAAAGGCTCTTACTGCTAGACAGTTGGAGGGATGAAAATGTAACTTCATGTATTCGCAACAAGCTCTAGCTACCAGTTCAACCTGTAGAATACAGGCTGCATATAAGAGAGGCTGGACATTGTCAACAGTCAAAGTGAGCCGTGAAGAATAGACAAACTTTACCAAGTCTTCTATTGCATCACCATCAAAATCTCTGATCTCGATCAGTGTTTGCTTGGCTTCAGCCATTTCAGAGAGGAACATGGCTCTGAAATAAGGAATAACACAAGCCAACGCCAGTTTGTGACAAGAGATTAGCTTTGAGCCAACCTGTTCAAAACAAAACAAAACAAGACTCAGTTTAATATGAAAATCAGTTTGAGATCAGCATAGAGCTGATCCCTGTAGCCGGGACAAAAACCCCAGACAAGTTTAGTGTATTTATTTTAACAATGTGATCCTTTGATTACTTACTTTCAGTCTAGGCCAATTTCTTAAAGTCAGGCAATTTTCTTATAAATTAGAATCAAATCTTTTATACATGTATCTATAAGGTATATACCAATATGATTTTTCTATATAACCTCCCATTTCATAAGCGTTTTGTGAATTAAAGAGAGTAACAGCAAACATCACCTCAATACTATGGATCAGGCACTATACTTATTTTTGATCTTGATATGGAATGTTGTATAAGTTTAAGACATGCAACATAATGATTTGATATATGTATATATTGTGAAATGATTACCACAATAAGTTTTAGTTAAGTATTCATTACTTGTTTTGTTCTTTCTGATGAGAACTTTTAAGATCTATTCTTTTAGGAACTTTTCTTTTTTGGTATTTAGGGCCACACTTGTGGCATATGAAAGTTTCCAGGCTAGGGGTTGAATCAGAGCTGCAGCTGCCAGCCTATACCACAGCTACAGCCATACCATATCCAAGCCATGTCAGTGACCTATACCACAGCTTGGAGCGATGCCAGATCCTTAATCCACTGAGCAAGACCAGGGATGGAACTCACATCCTCATGGATACTAGTCTGGTGAGTTACTGCTGAGACACAATGGGAACTCTGCAATTTTCAAATATACAAATTAACTACAGTCATCAAGGTGCTAATCTAAGTGTTTCATATATTAAATCACTTGATCATCCCAATTTCCCTACAAGTAGGTTAATACTATTACTACCTACAATTTATCAATGAGAAAAGTGAAGGAGAGTAAACAAATGAGTAATTAGTAGTAGTGCAGGATGAGGATCCAGTCCTGTCATTGCTGTGGCTTGGGTCACTGCTATGGTGCAGGTTCAATCCCTAGCTCAGGAATTTCTGCATGTTGCAAGCAGGGATTAACTAAAGTTTCCTATTTAAAGCATTTTAAACGGGGAGTTCCCACTGTGTCTCAGTGATAATGAACCTCACTAGTATCCACGAGGATGTGGGTTCTATCCCCGGTCTTGTCCTGGTATTGCTGTGAGCTGAGGTATAGGTTGCAGACATGGCTTGGATCCTGTGTTGCTATGGCTGTGGCACAGATTGGAAGCTGCAGCTCCAATTCAAATCCTAGCCTAGGAACTTTCATATACATCACGTGCAGCCCTAAAAAAGCTAAATAAATAAATTTGAAATTAGATTTTATAGAAAAGTAATAAACACTGAAATCTCACTTTATTGATGAAAAATGTAATGAAGTATTTGCAAATTGTTATTACTTTTACCTTATCAGTTGAAAGCTTTAACAGCAAATAATTATACAACTTGAGTCTTAAGCATGTTTATTATAATCCTGTAATAATACTTGTTTAAAAAAAACCACTGAGACATGCACTTTCAAAAAAAGGACAAATACGACTGAAACATACTCAGTGGTGGTTCCAAGAGATGAAGTAAGAGGTTATCTTCTAATAATCTCTATCAACTTCTTCAGGTAAAATTACCTGTGTCGGAGTTCCCGTCATGGCTCAGTGGTTAGGAACCATGAGGGTTCGATCCCTGGCCTTGCTCAGTGGGTTAAGGGTCCGGCGTTGCCGTGAGCTGTGTTGTAGGTTGCAGACACGGCTCGGATCCTGTGTTGCTGTGGCGAAGGCCAGCAGCTACACCTCCTGTTAGAACCCTAGCCTGGGAACCTCCATATGCCACGGGTGTGGCTCTAGATAAGGCAAAAAAGACCAAAAAAATAAATAAAATAAAATAAACTGTGATCTTTACTAAGGACAATGACATTTCCTCAAACTGCATAAAACATAAATAAAAGCACCTTTGTAGATGCTACTTTTGTTGACCTATGACATATAATCTGAGCATTATGAGTGCTATGCAATACCCCTTTCGAGACAATTTCCCTCTGCCCTTTTCCCTACCAAACTGTTGCCCTTAAGAATCTTCCCTCATTTATAATTTCAGAGCTGCCACGAGGTATATTGTTTAAGAATATTTTCACTAATAAACACAGCAATATCTAAGCAAGTTTTACCTCTCCCTAGAATGATCTCAAGATAATATACAATCTCCGATGTGAAGCCTTTCCAATCACCTCCCAGACATAATTAATAGATCCTCTATGTTTCCATAAAAATATCATAAAAGGAGTCACTAAATTGTATTACAGTTAGCTGTATATGTGCCTATCTCTGGCTAAATTTCAAATTCCCTCAAGCCAAGTACATTATACTATTCAGATTTATTTACACTCTTCATGTACTAGGGTAAGACCTTAGTAAGTATCTGTTATTAAATAAATTTGTCGTTTCCAGTATAGGTGCTCACTGTGAGATTTAAAAACATAGTAATGGCCTTACGTATGAAAAATATGAAGTAATTTTGATAATTATCTTTCTAAAATATTGGTCCTAGAAGCAATAATGCTCAAAGGAAACATACTGACAGAAAAAAGGAGATGAATATATCCAAGTACAATCCTCAAGATTATATGAGTGTAAAAAGTGAAGTTTATATTAGTCACTCTTATAAACTATCCCAAATCCTAACTGGTTTATTAGCTGTTCTGTGATAGTTTAAATTCTGAAAGTTTAAGAAATATTGAATTTGGGAGTTCCTGTCGCGGCTCAGTGGTTAACGAACCCAACTGGTGTCTGTGTCTGTGAGGATGCAGATTCGATCCATGGCCTCTCTCAGTGGGTTAAGGCCTCACTCAGTGGGTTAAGTCAGTGTTGTTGCAAGGTGCAACTTGCATCTGATGTGGCTGTGGCTGTGGCACAGACTGGAAGCTATGGCTCCAATTCAACCCCTTGCCTGAGAACCTACATATGCTGCCAGGCGGCCCTAAAAAAAAACACAGAAAAACCCAGCAACAGACCTGCTAAAAGATTAAGTTATAATTCTTTCTAATGATAGGAAGAGAATACACCATAGCAGGTATTTTGATACCTTTGGAACAATAATAGTAGTACACATAATAATTCCAGCAGCTGATTATTTACTATTATGTATTAGGCACTGTTACAAGGACTTTATATGCTATCAATTAAATTATTCCTCACAAAACCTGTCATAATTTTACAGTTTTAAAAATAAAAACAATAGTTCCTTTAAATTAGTAAAGTTTCTTATTTCTAAACGACCTCTGTCTCTGCTTTAAACATAGCATTTTTGGGCTTTCATCATTGATTCTTTCTGAAGTTTTCATTTCAACCTATTGCTGAAGTTAACCAATAAAAAAAGAAAAGTTAGGAGATTACTTATCACTTGCCTTTAATGGCTGTATCCTTATTTTTCACTTAAGTTTATATGCAGCAGCTAGTAAAAATTAGTCTAAAATTCAATTACAAAATTTATGCAATCAATAAAACTATTTTCCAACATACACTGATACACTGAACTAGTAACAATAAATTCAAATAACTTATTTTACATTTTTACCAAAGCCAGTGTGGGTCTCTGAATTTCACACTAGGGTTGAAAATTAGAATAATGGCATAACTAAAATACTATATGGATGAAAGAGTTTAGGTGTTCCTTCATTAAAATATATAACTGGCTATATTTCACATAAAGCTAGAATTATTTAATGGTTTTCCTCTCAAAATCTCTGACCCAGATATATGTAAGGACACTAAGAGTTTAAGTAAAAGAGAATATAGATCACGTATTTACAGTGTAACAGTATACTCCTGGGCATTCTGGGCCAGAAACTCAGAATTTATGCAGTTTACAGATTTTGCTCAGTGTCCCCCATCTCATTCTCCAAGATGTCCTCAATCCCTACACTGACTTCTACGAAACTGAAAGCAAAATCTAAGATCACAAAGTAGCAATTCTCATGTGGAAAATGCTGCATTGATGCACATAAATCTCCAACAAAATTTAATATTATCTGAGAGATAATAATAATACCTTTGTTTTGCTTTGTTTTAGGGCTGAACCTGAGGCATATGGAGGTTTCCAGGCTAGGAGTTGAATCCGGGCTATAGCTGCCAGCCTATGCCACAGTCACAGCAATGTGGGATCTGAGCCATGTCTCTGACCTACACCACAGCTCACAGCAATGCCAGATCCTCGACCCTCTGAGCGAGAACAGGGATCAAACCCTCATCCTCACAGATTCTAGTAGGGTTTGTTTCTGCTGAGCCACAATGGGAACTCCCAAGAAAAATAATACTTTTAAATGAGCACTGAGAAACAATTAGAACAAAGGCTCTTCCATGCTGCTTTATGAATTTTGCAGTTTTATTAAAGCTTTCTTTTGTAGCAGAGCAACATAATCCTATAGACCTTAGACAACATTTACTATAGACTTTTTTCATCCAAGTCTTAATAGTCTCTACTTCACTATCACGTACAGATAAACAATCTCACTTAAAGACACTAGTTTGAAACAGAGATAACATTACAGGCGTATCTTGCAGATATAGCAGGTTTGATCCCAAACCAGTGTAATAAGAGTAAATATCACAATAAAGCAAGTCATATAAATATTTTGGTTTCCCAATGCATATGAAAGCTACGTTTAGACTAAAAAATGCTATCCATCTTCTGATAGCTTAGGGTTGCCACAAACCTCAAATTGTTTAAAAAAAAAATGCATTACCTACAAAACACAATAAGGCAAAGTGCAAAAAAGAAAAATGATGTATGCTTGTACCAGAACAGAAATATACAGTAAAACACTAGTGCATCTACATAAACAACCAAGAATTCTGACCTCTAACCTGTATCAAGAGTAAGTGAATACAACAGGATTTTTTTTTTTTTTTTAATTCACAAGTTAAAACCGTATCTGGTCAACAGCAATTTACTTATTTCAGTAATAATAACTATTTGTTGTTTGAGGGCTCCAGAACTTTCAAAGTTCATCTAAGAAACAGTGAATATCAACATTTAATTAGTGCAATAATTTTATCTTATGCTAAGTTCCTTTTACTTATCTTCCCCGCTATTCTATCCCCTTCAAAGGATTGATACTAAAATCATTCTGATTATAATAATTAAGTACAGCACCAAAATTCTGCCTTACGTGGTTAAAGAGACCCTGATTTTTCATTATACACTGAAGAGGTTGAGAAAAAAGACAGTCTCACCTTCAGTGTGACATCACAGAGTTCTCCATTTTCATAAAACTGAAGAAGAGAACTGTGAAATTCTTTCCAAGCTTCATTTGCTTCAAAGATAAAAAAATCTTCTCCATCACCATCACTAACTGAAGATCTGTTCTTTATTTGCTGGTACTGTTGCCTTTTCCCCTTTGTGAAGCGATTCCTAGCTTGCTTTGCATTTGTAGATTCTGAAGCCATTTGCAGCACTCTTCTTTTAATATAGCTCTCTTCTCAAACATCCCATTAATTCTTTTGTAAAGGATGGGGAGAAGGAAGAAGGTTGATGCAGTCCACTAAACTTCAGGTATTTCCCAAAACCTACTTAAGTGCTATTGCCCAGTTTGCTGAGACCTGAAAAAAATAAAATAAAAACTTCTCAAATGAGAGATAATGAGTAATTACAGTTTACAAATACTATATATGTAAAATGATCATATATATATATAATTATTGAAAAAGAAAAAAACTATTTTTATACTAAATGTCACATAAGCTACCTCAGCTAATTATTTTATATCAGTGAAGAAAGTCCTTTAACTCTTAATTGGAAAACTGGGGGAAGATGGTGGAGTAGAAGAAAGAAAAGCAAAAACCAACAAACCTTAAAGAATAGGGAGAACCTGATCTCCAGAGTTACTACATTACTAGATTCAAATGTCTAGTATTCAACAACAACAACAACAAAAATCACAAGGCATACAAAGAACAGGAAACTATGGCCTATTCAACGGGAAAAATGAATTAACAGAAATTCCCTCTGAAACAGAACTAAAGGCATTTATACTAAACAAAGACTACAAAACAACTCTTAAAGATACTCAAAGAACTAAAGGAAGAGAAAGTGGAAAAAGTCATTGTGTGAATTAAAAGGAACTATCAAGAAAAAATAGAAAACCTAAAAAAAGAACCATAAAGAGATTCTGGAATCAAAAAGTACAGGAACTAAAATTAAAAATTCATTAGAGGGATTTGAAGGCAGATCTGAGTAGGTACGAAAAAAGAATAAGCAACCTTGAAGTTAAGACAATGAGTATTAAGCCTGAGTAACAAAACCATTGAAAAAACATAAACAGAGGACTTCTAGTTGTGGCTCAGCAGTTAACGAACCCAACTAGCATCCATAAGGACACAGGTTCAATCCCTAGCCTCACTCAGTGAGTTAAGGATCCGTCATTGCCTGAGCTGTGGTGTAGGTAGCAGATATGGCTCAGATGCAGTGTTGCAGGCCAATGGCTACAGCTCCGATTGGACTCCTAGCCTGGGAACCTCCATATGCCTCAGGTTCAGCCCTAGAAAGACAAAAAGACAAAAATAAAGCAAAACAAAAAAACCCAAAACATAAACAGAGTCTAAGGGGCACAAACAGACCAACATATATATCATGAGAGTCCTAGAAGGAGAAGAGAGAAAGAAAGGGATAGAGAGCATATTTAAAGAAATAATGGCCGAAAACTTCCCAAATTTGATGAAAGACATGAACATAAACATCTAAAGCACCAAAAAAAGGAAAACTCAAAAGAGATCCATGCAAAGACACATTATTATCAAACTTTCAAAAGCCAAAGAGAGAATCTTGAAAACAAGAACAGAAGTGAATCATCACATGTAAGTGATCTTCAGTAAGATTATTACCAGATTTCTTATCAAACATTGGAAGCCAAAAGACAATGGGTAGATATTCAAAGTATAAAAAAAAAAAAAAAAGTCTGTCAACCAAAGAGCTGTATCCAGCAAAACAGTCCTTCAAAAGTGAGGGAGAATTCAGAGACTAGATGGCAAGTAAAGGACTCGAGCTTACCTCCTCTCACGAAAACACCAAGTAACTACTGAAAAACCATCAACAAAATACACTGGAAGCTACCAAAACGGATATCCTACACCAAAAGACAAAGAAGCCACAATGAGATGGTAGGAGGAGTGTTTCTACAATCTAAGTAACCCCATATCTGCCAGGTGGGTGACCTACAGACTGGAAAGTAACTATATCACAGGCTCTCCCAGAGGAGTGAGAGATCTGACCCCACATCAGGTTCCCCACCCTGGGGGTCTGCCACTGGGAGGAGAAGCCCCCAGAGCACTTAGTGTACGAGCTTCACAGGATTGGCAGAAACAGAGATTGCACTCTTAGAGGGCACACACATGGTTTCATGTGCCCTGGGTCCCAAAGGAAGCAGGGACTCCATAAGAATCTGGGTCAGACCTGGAGTTCCCGTTGTGGCTCAGTGGTTAACGAATCCGACTAGGAACCATGAGGTTGCGGGTTCGATTCCTGGCCTTGCTCAGTGGGTTAAGGATCCGGCGTTGCCGTGAGCTGTGGTGTAGGCTGCAGACGCGGCTCGGATCCCATGTTGCTGTGGCTGTGGCAAAGGCTGGCAGCTACAGCTCCTGTTAGACCCCTAGCCTGGGAACCTCCATATGCCACGGGTGCAGCCCCAGATAAGGCAAAAAGAAAAAAAAAAAAAAAGAATCTGGGTCAGACCTATCTGTGAGTGCCACTGGGTCTCCTTGGAAAGCAGGGGTCAATTGTAACTCACTCTGGGGGAAGACCACTAAGGGATAACCAGAATGAGGTCCCCTAGAGGCTGTCATTTTGGAAAAACTGGTCCCACCAATCAGTACTGAGAAGCCCCAGGCCAAACAACAAACAAGGTGGGAACAGAGCCCTACCTATCAGCAAACAGGCTGCCTGAAGTCTTCCCAGGCACACAGCTGCCTCTAATAACACTCAGAGACACAGCCCCACCCACCAGGGGGATAAGATTCAGTGCCAAATGGGCAGGCACCAGTCCCTCCTATCACGAAGCCTAACACAAGCCCCTTATGGACCTCACCCAAAAAGGTGCAGACACCAGAAATAAGAAAGGCTACAACCCTATAGCCTGCAAAAAGGAGACCACATAGAAAGGTAGACAAAATCAAACAGCAGAAAAATATGTGCCAGATGAAGGAACAAGGAAAAAACCTCAGAAGAATAGCTAAGTGAAGTGCAAGTGAGCAACCTAAGTGAAAAAAGACTTTGGAGTAATGATAGTAATAAGAATGATCCCAAATCTCCAAGGGAAAAAAATGGAGGCAAAGACTGATATATTACAAGAAATGTTTAACAAAGAAATAGATTTAAATAATAAATAAGCAGAGATGAACAACACAATAACTGAAATAAAAAATTCACTAGAAGGAACCAATAGCAGAATACAGGAGGCAGAAAAACGAATAAGCAAGGCAAAAAACAGACTGGTGGAAATCACTGATAGAGAAAAGAATAAAGAAAAAAGAATGAAAAAACTGTCTTAAGAGAACTTTGGGACAGGAGTTTCCATCATGGCTCAGTGGAAACAAATCTGACTGGCATCCATGAGGACGCAGGTTCGACCCCTGGCCTTGCTCAGCGGGTTAAGGATCTGGCATTGCCATAAGCTGTGGTGACAGTCACAGTTGCAGCTTGGATCCTGCATTGCTGTGGCTGTGGTGTAGGCCAGCAGCTGCAGCACTGATTCGATTCCTAGCTTGGGAAATCTCCATATGCTGTGGGTGTGGCTCTAAACAGACAAGAATAAAAGAGAGAAAACTCTGGGACAACATTAAACTCACCAACGTTTGTATTACTGGCATGCCATAAGGAGGAGAGAGAGAGAGAGAGAGAGAGAGAAAGGTCCAGAGAAAATAACTGAAGAGATAATAACCAAAAACTTCCCTATCAAAGAATTCAATCAAACACAAAAAGAAAAACGAATACCATATAGAAAAAAACCAAGAAAAACCACACTGAGACATATTAATCAAACTGACCAAAATTAAAGACAAAGAGAAAATACTGAAACCACCTAGGGAAAAGGAACAAATAACACACAAGGGAACCCTGATAAGGTTAGTGGCTGATTTTTCAGCAGAAACTCTGCCGGCCAGAAAGGAAAGATGATATACTTAAAGTGATAAAAGGAAAAAACCTGCAACCAAGAATACTCTACCCAGCAAAGCTCTCGTTCAGATTTGATGGAGAAAACAAAAGCTTAACAGACAAGCAAAAACTAAGAGAATTCAGCACCATCAAACCAGCCTTACAACAAATGCTAAAGAAACTTCTCTAAGCAGAAACAGTCACAATTACAAAGAAGAAAATTACCATTTGTTACCAGTAAAGGCAAACATATAGTAAAGGTAGGAAATCATCCACACACAAATATATCCAAACCAAAAACAGTGAGAAGGGTACAAATGCAAGATACTGGAAATGCAGTTGCAATTATAAGACCAGCAGTAACTTAAAATAACCTTTTACACAGACAAAACCTATACCTATATCAAAACCTCAAGCCAAAAATCTGCAATAGATTTATACAAATGAGAAAAAAAAGTAATCCAAATCAACACTAAAGACATCAAACTCAAGAAAAGAGCACAAAAGAAAAAAGACCAACAAAAACATCCAAAACAATTACCAAAATGGCAATTAAAAACACACATATGAATAATTACCTTAAATGTTAATGGATCAAATGCTCAAACCAAAATACAGACTGGCTGAATGGATAAAGAAGACAAGACCCACATATATGCTGCCTACAAGAGAACCACTTCAGTTCTACGGGTACATACAGATTGAAAGTGAGATTATGGAAGAAGATATTCCATGTAAACAGAAATAAAAAAAAGCCTGAGTAGCAATACTCACATCAGACAAAATACACTTAAAATAAAGACAGATACAAGAAATGATGAAGGACATTACATAATAAAGTATCAATTCAAGAAGAAAATATAACAGTTGTGCATATATTTATATATGTACCCAACATAGGAAGACCTTGATACTTAAGGTAACTGCTAATAGCCAAAAAAAGGAGAAATTGATAATAACACTATAGTGTTAATACTGGGGGACTTTAACACCCCACTTAACAGCAACAGACAGATGATCCAGACAGAAAATCAGCAAGGAAACACAGGCCTTAAATGGTACATTAGACCAGATGGACTTAATAGATATTTATAGAATATTCCATCCAGAAGCTGCAGAAAACACATTCTTCTCAAGCACACACAAAACATTCTCTAGGATGGATCACAGTCTGGCCACAAATCAAGCCTCAGGAAATTTAAGAAAACTGAAATCATACCTAGCATCTTTTCTTATCATAACCCTATAAGATAAGAAAATTACAACGAAAAAAAACTGTAAACAACACAGAAACATGGATACTAAACAAACTACTAGGACGGTGGCAAGATGGCGGAGGAGTAAGAGGTCACGCTCACCCTCTCCCACAAATACATCAAAAAAAAAAAATCTAAATATAAAACAACTTAGACAAAACATCATCTGAATGCTGATTAATCTAAACCTCCAAAATCTACAAGAAATTCCTGAAATAAGTAAGTAGAACAATAGAAGAAAAAAAAAAGAAAGAAAGAGAGAAAAGGAATCAGGACGGCATCCAGCACCCCTGGGAGGGAGCTGTGAAAAAGAAAAGGAACCCACACCCTGGGAAGCCACCTAACCAATAATCAACGGAGCTAGAGGGACCTCAAAGCCTGAGAAAAACGCAGCATCTGGATTGAGACTGGAAAATCAGAGTTAGAGACTCACACAGACAACCTGAATACCAGCACAGACACCACAGCCTGAGGCGCCGGGCGGTGCCTGGGAGCTGAGACATAGGCTCCTAAGGTTAGTCCCTGGGGGAGGGCTGAGGTGGGGGGAGGCAGCAGAGATAGGCTAGGGAACAGTGCATGGGAGGGAGCTAGATACTCTATGGACTGTGGAGTGTAAAGCCAGGACAGAGGGAACCGGGGAAGTCTGGTCCCACAGGGGAGGCAAGCCTCCACTGTCAGGGAGGAGGAGAGGAGGAGGGGCTGACCACCATAGGAAGCACCTTGAACTAGCACGGAGGGCGGGGCAGCGGAGCCGAGCCACAGAGACAGCGGTGGGGCGAAGCCAGTGGAGGCAGCAGCAGTGGTGGCGGGGGCAGAGCCCGTGCCTTGAAGCCCACTGACAGTCAGATGGAGCACTGTGCCAGGTCATGGAGACAGGAGCCTACACCAACCAGCATCGGTGGGGTGGGGGCCCTGTGCCGGTCCACGGAGCTAGAAGCCTGCGCCAGCCTGCAGTTAGCATCTCGAGTGGGCGAAGCCCTACGTGACCACACGGAGCCAGAATTGGCAGAGGGGCGGAGCCAGCACCATCCCCGCAGAGACAACCTCTGGAGGGCAGAAGAGCACTGCACCAACCGCTGGAGCCTGGAACCCACACCAACCCACAAGCAAGCATCAGCGGAGGGGTGGAGCCAAAGCCAGCCTCCTGAACCAGCCTCTGACAGGTACCCCCTGTGGTTCCAATCACCTCAAAGAGGATTTTGTAATCAAACACCAGCTTTCTGGCTCTCACTCCCCGGGGAAATCATACTTCCTGCTGCTGCTACTGCCAAATGCTCTGGACACCTGATAGATTTGCCTAGAGCTCATGACGACTTCCCAGGGCCAGGCAACTAGGAGTAGACAGCGCCACCTTCCTGCAATTGAGAGCACAGAAACTAGGCAGCAACTGCTGACCTTAGCCATTTCTTCATTCTCCCAGAGAACACTCAGAGAACCACTGAGATAACAGTCTGCTCACTCCAAAGAAAAAGACACCAAATATTCAAACTCCCACACCAAAAATAAGTAGTAACCCCACCCAAAAAATACAAAGGGCTGCTCCTCCGTAGAAGTAGCCTTACAAGAATACAGTGTGGCTTCCCCAAACTCACAGAAAAAGAAAACCACAAGCAACATGAAGAAGCTCAAAAACCATTCCCAGTTAAAACAACAGGACAAGTCATTTAAAGCAGCTAAAAATGAAACAGACCTCTGCAGTCTGACAGAAATGGAGTTCAGAAGGGAGGTAATGAAAATACTTGAAGAATTAAGGCTGAATATTCAGGAATTAAGAGAAGATGCAAACAGCAATGCAGATTCCCTTAGAAAGGAACTAGAAAACATAAGGAGGAGCCAAGAAAAGTTAGAAAACTCATTTGCAGAGATGCAAACTGACCTAAAAGCAATAAAGAGCAGTTTGAATAATGCAGAGAAAAAAAATCAGTGATGTAGAAGATAGAATAATGGAAATCACCCAATCAGGACAACAGACAGAAAATCAAATGAAAAAACATGAAAGCAATATAAGAGATCTATGTGATAATATAAAGAGGCCCAATTTATGCATAATAGGAATTCCAGAAGGAGTAGAAAAAGGGCACTGAAAAAAATATTTGAAGAAATTGTGTCTGAAAACTTTCCAAATCTGAAGGAATCTGACATCAAGATACAGGATGCTCAGAGGGCCCCAAACAAGCTGAACCCAAACAGACCCACACCAAGGCACATCATATTAAAAATGGCAAGAATTAAAGATAAAGAGAGGATCCTAAAGGCAGCAAGAGAAAAGCAAAGCGTTAATTACAAGGGATCCCCCATAAGGCTGTCAGCTGGTTTCTCTACAGAAACATTACAGGCTAGAAGGGAATGGCAAGATATATTTAAAGTGCTGAAAGGAAAAGGTCTGCAACCTAGACTACTCTATCCAGCAAGAAAATCATTTAAAATAGAAGGGGACATAAAGAATTTCCCCAACAAATAAAAGCTAAAAGAGTACAGGAATACTAAACCCTTTCTAAAAGAAATGCTGAAAATGTTACTATAAAAAAAAAAGAAGGAAAAGTAAAAAGTAAGAATTAGAATGGAGGAAACCACAATTGGAAAGCAATCATTCAAATAAGCCAGCATACACATCTAAACATGAAGATGCTAAAATAAATAAATAAATAAGTTAAAATAAATTACAAAAAAAGAGACAACAACCTCATACATTGTAGGTAAAGTAGGAAAACGCAGACTATTTTTTTGTTTTTTTAACTAAAAAAAAACTTTTTTTTCTTTATTCTTTTTTAATTTTCTTTTTTTAACGATGTCTTTAAGCCTATATGGTTATCAGGTGACAGCAAACAGACATACTTAAAAAACAGGGCAACCACAAATAAAATGGAAATACTGAAAAGAAAAGCACTCAAGCATAAAATAAATGGAAACCATCCATCCAAAAAAAGAAAAGAAGAGAAACATAGAATCAACTGGAAACAAGATCTAAAATGGCAATAAATACATATCTATCAATAATCACCTTAAATGTCAATGGTCTGAATGCTCCAATCAAAAGACACAGAGCAGCAGACTGGATAAGTAAGCAAAAAACTACAATCTGCTGCCTACAAGAGACTCACCTTAGGGCAAAGGACACAGATAGATTGAAAGTGAGGGGATGGGGAAAGACATTTCATGCCAGCGGACAAGAAAGGAAAGCAGGAGTGGCAATACTCATATCAGACAAAACAGACTTTAAGGTGAAAGCCATAAAGAAAGACAAAGAAGGACATTACTTAATGGTTAAAGGATCCATTCAAGAAAAGGATATTACAGTTGTCAATAAATATGCCCCTCTATAGAAGTACCCAAGTACCTACAACAAGTACTATCAGACATAAAAGGAGAAATAGGTGGCAATACAATAATTGTTGGAGATTTAACACTCCACTCACATCAATGGACAGATCCTCTAGGCAGAAAACCAGTAAGGCAACAGAGATCCTAAATGACACAACAAAAAAGTTAGACCTAACAGATATTTTCAGGACATTACATCCAAAAAAATCAGAATATATATTCTTCTCAAGTGCACATGGAACATTCTCAAGGATAGATCACATAGTGGGGCACAGAGTTAACCTCAACAAATTTAAGAGTATAGACATTATCTCAAGTATCTTCTCTGACCACAAAGACATGAAACTAGAAATCAACCACAGGAAAGGAAATGAGAAAAAACATACTACATGGAGACTAAACAACATGCTACTAAAAAACAAATGGGTCAATGAGGAAATCAAAAAAGAAATACAAAAATACTTTGAGACAATTGAGAATGAAGACACAACAACCCCAA
Organism: Catagonus wagneri; assembly: GCA_004024745.2. Classification (NCBI taxonomy): domain Eukaryota; kingdom Metazoa; phylum Chordata; class Mammalia; order Artiodactyla; family Tayassuidae; genus Catagonus; species Catagonus wagneri. The sequence goes on along the minus strand of PVHT020000886.1, from coordinate 7,186,409 downwards.
ATCTATGGGATACTGCAAAAGCAGTGCTCAGAGGGAAGTTCATAGCAATACAGGCCTTCCTCAAAAAAAGAAGAAAAATCTCAAATTGACAACCTAACCCATCACATAATTGAATTAGAAAAAGAACAAAAACACCTTAAAGTCAGCAGAAGGAAGGAAATTATTAAAAAATAAAGATTCAAAAAACAATAGAACAAATCAATAAATCCAAGAGCTGGTTCTTTGAAAAGGTAAACTAGACTGACAAACCTCTGGCAAGACTCACCAAGAAGAGGAGAGAAAAAAAACAAATAAAATAAGAAATGAAAAAGGAGAAATTACAACGGATATTACAGAAATACAAAAAACCATGAGGGAATACTATGAACAATTGTATGCCAACAAATTTGATAATCTAGAAGAAATGGACAACTTTTTAAAGACTTACACCCTTCCAAAACTGAATCAAGAAGAAATAAATCAACTGAACAGACCAATCACTAGAAATGAAATTCAATATGTCATCAAAACACTCCCTACAAATAAAAGTCCAGGACCAGATGGCTTCACAGGTGAATTTTATCAAACATACAAAGAGGAACTCATACCCATCCTCAAGCTTTTCCAAACAGTTGAAGAAGAAGGAACACTCCCAAAGACATTCTATGATGCCAACATCACCTTAATTCCAAAACCAGACAAAGACACCACAAAAAAAGAGAACTATAGGCCAATATCTTTGATGAATATAGATGCAAAAATTCTCAACAAAATTTTAGCCAACGGAATCCAACAGCATATCAAAAAGCTCATACACCATAACCAGGTGGGATTCATCCCAGGTGCACAAGGCGCAAATCAATCAACGTCATACACCACATTAACAAAAGTTAAAAACCACATTATTATCTCAATAGATGCTGAAAAAGCATTTGACAAAGTCCAACATCCATTCATGATCAAAACTCTTACCAAAGTGGGAATACAGGGAACATTCCTTAACATAATAAAGGCCATATATGAAAAACCCATGGCAAACATAATACTCAATGGAGAAAAGCTGAAAGCCTTCCCACTGAAATCTGGAACAAGACAAGGATGCCCACTCTCGCCACTGTTATTCAACATAGTATTAGAAGTCCTAGCTACAGCAATCAGACAAACGGAAGAAATAAAAGGCATCCAAACAGGAAGAGAAGAGGTAAAACTGTCACTGTATGCAGATGACATGATACTATATATAGAAAACCCCAAAGACTCAACCCCAAAATTACTTGAACTGATCAACAAATTCAGCAAAGTAGCAGGATATAAGGTTAACCTTCAGAAATCAATTGCATTTCTATGTACTAACGATGAAATATTAGAAAAAGAATACCAAAATATTTGACCTTTTAAAATAGCACCCCAAAAAATCACATACCTGGGAATAAACCTGACCAAGGAGGTGAAAGACTTATATGCCGAGAACTACAAAACGTTAATCAAGGAGATCAAAAAAGATACAAAGAAATGGAAAGATATTCCATGCTCACGGGCCAGAAACATTAATATTGTAAAAATGGCAATACTACCCAAAGCAACCTACAGATTCATTGCAATCCGTATTAACTTACCCATGACATTCTTCACAGAACTAGAACAAACAATCCAAAACTTTATATGGAACAACAAAAGACCAGAATCGCCAAAGCAACTCTGAGGAACAAAAACCAAGCATGAGGCATAATTCTCCCAGACTTCAGGCAATATTACAGGGTCACAGTAATCAAGACAGTGTGGTACTGGTACCAAAACAGACATACGGACCAATGGAACAGAATACAGACCCCAGAAATAAACCCAGACACCCACGGCCAATTGATCTTTGACAAAGGAGGCAAGAACCTAAAGTGGCAAAAAGAAAGTCTTTTCAGTAAGCATTGTGGGGAAACTTGGGACAGCTGCATGCAAATCAATGAAACTAAAACACACTCTCACACCATACACAAAAATTCAATGGCTTAAAGACTTAAATTTAAGACAAGACACCATTAAACTCCTGAAAGAAAACATTGGCAAGACATTCTCTGACATCAACCTTACAAATGTTTTCTCAGGTCAGTCTCCCAAACAAAGCAACAGAAATAAAAGCAAAGATAAACCAATGGGACCTAATCAAGCTGACAAGCTTTTGCACAGCAAAGGAAACCAAAAAGAAAACTAAAAGACAACTTACAGAATGGGAGAAAATAGTGTCAAATGATGCAACTGACAAGGGCTTAATCTCTAAAATATACAAACAACTGATGCAGCTTAACTGTGAAAAAACCAACAACCCAACTGAAAAATGGGCAAAGGACCTGAGTAGACATTCTCCAAAGAAGATATACAGATGGCCGACAAGCACTTGAATAAAATGCTCAACATCATTGATGATTAGAGAAATGCAAATCAAAACTACCATGAGATACCACCTCACACCAGTCAGAATGGCCATCATTAACAAGTCCACAAACAACAAATGCTGGAGGGGGTGTGGAGAAAAGGGAATCCTTCTGCACTGTTGGTGGGAATGTAAGCTGGTACAACCACTATGGAAAACAGTATGGAGGTACCTCAGAAAACTATACATAGAATTACCATATGACCCAGCAATCCCACTCTTGGGCATATATCCAGACAAAAATTTCCTTGAAAAAGACACCTGCACACGCATGTTCATTGCAGCATTATTCACAATAGCCAAGACATGGAAACAACCCAAATGTCCATTGACAGATGACTGGATCAGGAAGATGTGGTATATATACACGATGGAATACTATTCAGCCTTAAAAAAGGATAAAATAATGTCATTCGCAGCAACATGGATGGAATTAGAGACCCTCATACTGAGTGAAGCAACTCAGAAGGAGAAAGACAGATGCCATGTGAAATCTCTTATAACTGGAGTCTAGTATACTGCACAGATGAACCTCTCAACAGAAAAGAAAAGCAAGAACTTGGGGAACAGACTTGTGGTTGCTGGGGGGTTGGGGGAGGCGGTGGGAGGGAATGGGGTTAACTAGTGCTTCGGTGATGGAAAAGCAAGGAGATCCAGCTGTATAGTAGAGGGAACTATGTCTAACCACATGTGACAAATCCATATACGTACATGTAACCAGGTCACCCTGCGGTGCAGTTGGAAAATTTGACAGAAATCTGTAAACCAGCTATAACAACAACAACAAAAAAACAAGCTACCATTACCAAACAACCAATATATCACTGAAGATATCAAAGAGGATATCAAACAATAGAGACAAATGAAAACAAAAACACAAAGATCTAAAACCTGTGGGATGTAGCAAAAGCAGTTCTAAGAAGGAAGTTCACAGCAATACATGCCTACCTCAGGAAACAAGAAAAGTCTCAAACAACCTAACCTTACACCTAAAGCAACTAGAGAAAAAAATAACAAAAAAAAAAAAAATCCCCCAAAGCTAGTGGAAGGAAATAAATATCAAAGCATAAATGAGTATGAAAAAAATAAAACAAAAGATTAATGAAACTAAAAGATATTTCTTTGAAAAGATCCACAAAATTGATAAACCCTTAACCAGCCTCATTAAGAAAAAAAGGGAGAGAGCTCAAATCAATAAAATTAGAAATGAGAAAGGAAAAATTAAAATGGACACCACGGAATTACAAAGGATCATAAGAGACTACCACAACCAACTACATGCCAATAAAATGGACAACCTAGAAGAAATGGACAATTTTTTAGAAAGGTACAATCTTCCAAGACTGAACCAGGAAGAAATAGAAAAGATGAATGGATCAATCACAAGTACTGAAATTGAAACTATGATTTAAAACTTCCAGTGGAGTTCCTGCTGTGGCACAATAGGATCAGCGGTATCTTGGGAGTGGTGGGATGCAGGTTCGATCCCTGGACCAACACAGTGGGTTAAGTATACAGCATTGCCACAGCTGCAGCTTAGGTCACAAATGCAGCTCAGATATGATCCCTGGCCCAGAAACTCTATAGGCCATGGGGGAAGCCAAAAAAAGAAACTTCCAACAAAGTTAAGGACCAGATGGCTTCACAAGCAAATTCTATCAAACATTTAGAGAAGAGTTAACACCTATCCCTCTGAAACCCATCCAAAAAACTGCAGAGGAAGGAACACTCCCCAACTCATTCTATGAGGCCACTATCCAAAACCAGACAGAGATACCACAACAAAAGGAAAATTACAGGTCAGTATCACTGATGAACAAAGACACAAAAATCCTCAACAAAATACTAGGAAACCGAAACCAGCAATACATTAAAAGGATCATACACCATGACCAAGTGGGATTTACCCCAAGGATACAAGGATTTTTGAATAGCTGCAAAACCATCAATGTGATATACCATGTTAACAAACTGAATAAAAACCATATTATCTCAATAGATGCAGAAAAGCTTTTGACAAAATTCAATATCCATTTGTAAACAAACAAAAAAACCTTCAGAATGTGGGCATAGAGAGAACCTACTACTTCAACATAATAAAAACCATATACGACAAACCCACGGCTAACACATCATTCTCAACAGTGAAAAGCTGAAAGAATTTCTACTAAGATCAGGAGCAAAACAAGGATGTCCACTCTCACCACTTTTATTCAACACAGTTTTGGAAGTCTTGGGCATGGCAAGCAGAGAAGAAACAGAAATAAAAGGAATTCAAACTGGAAAAGGAGTAAAACTATCACTGTTTGCAGATGACAGGATGCTACACAGAAAATTCTAAAGACACCAGGGAACTGTTAAAGCCCACCAATGTATCTGGTAAAGATGCAGGATACAAATTAATACACGGAAACTTACTGCATTTCTGTACATAACAATTAAAGATAAGAAAGAGAAATTACAGAAACAATCTCATTCGCCATCACATCAAAAGGAATAAAATACTCAGGAATAAACCTATCTAAAGAGATAAAAAACATGAACTCTGAAAAGCACAATATGCTGATGAAAGAAATCAGATGACACAAATGGAAAAATATACCATGCTCTTGGACTGGAATAATCAATACTGTCAAAATGATATACTACCCAAGACAATCTAAGATAAAATGCAATCCTTATCAAATCACCAGTGGCATTTTTCACAGAATTAGAACAAAAATTTAATTGATATGGAAACACAAAATACCCCCCAAATAATCAAAGCAATATTGGGAAAAAAAACCCAGGACTGTGGGAATCAGGCATCCTGATTTCAGACTATGCTACAAAGCAACGCAGTCATCAAAACAGTATGGTACTTGGAGTTCCCGTCGTGGCGCAGTGGTTAACAAATCCGACTAGGAACCATGAGGTTGCGGGTTCGATCCCTGCCCTTGCTCAGTGGGTTAACGATCCAGCGTTGCCGTGAGCTGTGGTGTAGGTTGCAGACGCGGCTCGGATCCTGCGTTGCTGTGGCTGCGGCGCAGGCCAGTGGCCACAGCTCCGATTAGACCCCTAGCCTGGGAACCTCCACATGCCGCGGGTGCGGC
>PVHT020000886.1:7154921-7165964 GCA_004024745.2 Catagonus wagneri | reverse complement strand
GGGTGGGAGGGAGCGGGGATAACTACTGCTTTAATGATGGAATAGCAAGGAGTTCCAACTGTAATGCACGGGGAACTATATCTAATTACATGTGACAAATCCATATATGTACATGTAATCGGGTCACCACATGGTGCAGTTGGAAAATCTGACAGAAATCTGTAAACCAGCTATAATGCAAAAATAAAAAAATAAAAAATAAAAAATACTAGCCAACCGAATCCAGCAATACATTAAAAGGATTGCACATCACGATCAAGTGGGATTTATCCCAGGGATGCAAGGATTCTTCAGTATCCGCAAATCAATCAGTGTGATACACCACGTCAACAAACTGAAGAATAAAAACCATATGATCCTCTCCATAGATGCAGAAAAAGCCTTTGACAAAACCCAACACCCATTTCTGATCAAAACCCTTCAGAAAGTGGGCATAGGGGAAGCCTACCTCAATATAATAAAGGCCATCTATGACAAACCCAGAGCTCACATCATTCTCAATGGTGAAAAGCTGAAAGAATTCCCACTGAGATCAGGAACAAGACAGGGATGTCCACTCTTGCCACTACTATTCAACCTAGTTTTGGAAGTCCTAGCCACAGCAATCAGACAAGTAAAAGAAATAAAAGGAATCCAAATTGGAAAGGAAGGAGTAAAACTATCACTTTTTGCAGATGACATGATACTATACCTAGAGAATCCTAAAGACTCTATCAGGAAACTGTTAGAGTTCATCAATGAATTTGGCAAAGTCGCAGGATATAAAATTAATATACAGAAATCAACTGCATTTCTATATAATAACAATGAAAGATCAGAAAGAGAAATTAGGGAAGCAATCCCATTTACCATCACATCAAAAAGAATCAAATACTTAGGAATAAACCTGCCTAAAGAGACAAAAGACCTGTACTCTGAAAACTCTAACACGCTGATGAAAGAAATCAAGGATGACATGAACAGGTGGAAAGACATACCATGCTCTTGGATTGGAAGAGTCAATCTTATCAAAATGACTCTACTACCCAAGGCAATCTACACATTCAATGCAATCCCTATCAAATTACCAAGGACCTTTTTCACAGAACTAGAACAAAATAGTTTAAAGTTTCTCTGCAAACACAAAAAACCTAGAACAGCCAAAGGCATCCTGAAGAAGAAAAATGGAGCTGGAGGAATCAGGCTCCCTGACTTCAAACTCTACTACAAAGCTACAGTCATCAAAACCGAATGGTACTGGCACAAAGACAGAAATATAGATCAGTGGAACAGGATAGAAAGCCCAGAATTAAATCCACACATCTATAGTCAACTAATCTATGACAAAGGAGGCAAGAATATACATTGGACAAAAGACAGCCTCTTCAATAAGTGGTGCTGGGAAAACTGGACAGCCACATGTAAAAAAATGAAACTAGAACACTTCCTAACACCATGCACAAAAATAAACTCAAAATGGATTAAAGATCTAGATAGAAGACCAGATACTATAAAACTCTTAGAGGAAAACATAGGCCAAACACTCTCCAACATAAATGACAGTGACATCTTCTCAGATCCATCTGTCAGAATAAGGACAATAAAAAGAGAAATAAACAAACGGGACTTGATTAAACTTAAAAGTTTCTGCACAGCTAAGGAAACCCTAAACAAAACGAAAAGACAACCCACAGAATGGGAGAAAATATTTGCAAATGAATCGACTGACAAGGGATTAATCTCCAAAATTTACAAACAGCTCCTACAGCTCAACACCAAAGAAACAAACAACCCCATCCAAAAATGGGCAGAGGATCTAGGCAGACAGTTCTCCAAAGAACACATGCAGATGGCAAATAAACACATGAAAAGATGTTCAACATCGCTCCTCATTAGAGAAATGCAAATCAAAACCACTATGAGGTACCACCTTACACTGACCAGAATGGTATCATCAAAAAGTCTACAAACAATAAGTGCTGGAGAGAGTGTGGAAAAAAAGGATCCCTATTACACTGTTGGTGGGAATGCAAACTGGTGCAACCACTGTGGAAAAAACAGTATGGAGATTCCTCAGAAAACTCAAAATAGAATTACCATTTGATCCAGCAATCCCATTCCTGGGCATCTATCCAGAGGAAACCATGACCCGAAAAGACACATGTACTCCAGTGTTCATTGCAGCACTCTATGCAATAGCCAGGTCATGGAAACAATCTAAATGCCCATCGACAGAAGAGTGGATAGGGAAGATATGGTACATACACACAATGGAATATTACTCAGCCATTAAAAGGGACGAAATACCAACATGGATGGACCTCGAAATTATCATGCAAAATGAAACCAGTCAAACAATTAGACAGCAACACTCAACGCTACTGCTTATATGTGGAAACTGAAAAGGCACAATGAACTTCTTCGCAGAACAGAGAATGACTCACAAACTTTTGAAAATCTTGGTTTTTCAAATAAGACAATCTGGGGGGTGGGGGGATGCACTGTGGGTTTGGGACACAAAATCTATCAAACTGACTTGTGATGATCTTTGTACACCTATAACTGAAATAAAATTAATTGTAAATAAATAAATAAATAAATATAAAACAAAACTTCCACACAGCAAAGCAAATGATCAACCGGGTAAAAAAGGCAACTCAGGAGTTTCTGCGGTGGCACATTAGGATTGGCAGTGTCTCTGCAGCACCAGGACTCAAGTTCGATCCCCGGCACAGCTCAGTGGCTTAAAAGATCCTGCACTGCCACAGGTGCAGCAATTGTGGCTCAGATCTGATCCCTAGCCTGGGAACTCCATATGCTGTGGGGCAGCAAAAAAAAGAAAAGTGCCCACAGAATGGCAGGAAATATTTGCACACTATATACCTGATGGGGGTTAACATCCAGAATAAAAAACTCCCACAGCTGAACAATAAACTAATAATCTAATTTCAAAAATGGGCAAAGAACTTGAATGAACATTTCTCCAAAGAAATACAAATGACTGATAAACACGTGAAGAGATGCTCAACATCGATGTCAGAGACATACAAATCAAAATTACAATGAGATATCACCTCATACCAGTTAGGATGGCCACTTTCAAAAAAACAGACAACAACAAATGTTGGCCAGGTTGTGGAGAAATTGGAACCCCTCCTTACACTGTTGCTGGAGATATTAAAATAGTGCAGATACTATGGAAATGGTATGGTAGTTCCTCAAACAATTTAAAATAGAATTAGCAGGAGTTCCTGTCATGGCTCAGCAGTTAACAAACACCACTAGCATCCATGAGGACACAGGTTCAATCCCTGGACTCATTCACTGGGTTAAGGATCCGGTGTTGCTGTGAGTTGTGGTGTGGGCTGCCAACATGGCTCAGATCCCGCGTTGCGTGGCTGTGGTGTAGGCTGGCAGTTATAGCTCTGACTGGACCCCTGGCCTGGGAACCTCCATATGCGGCGGGTGAGGCCTTAAAAAGACAAAAAAAAAAAAAATTATCATATCACGCAGCAATCTTACCTCTGCAAGTGTGTGTACATATACATGAGTTTGGAGTTAGCAGATGGAAACTATTGCATTTGGAGTAGATAAGCAATGAGATCCTGCTGTATAGCACAGAGAACTAACTATATCTAGTCACTTGTGACAGAACATGATGGAAGATAATGTGAGAAAAAGAATATATATATGTGTGTGTATGACTGGGTCACTTTGCTGTATAGCAGAAATTGACAGAGCATTGTAAATCAACTATAATAGAAAAAATAAAAATCTTAAAAGTAAATACAATGACCTATGGGACAACTGAGGAAATTTAAACACTAACTGAATATTAGACTATACGAAGAAATTTTGTTAATGTTTTTAGATATAAATAATTTGCGCTTTTTTTTTTTTTTGTCTTTTTGCCTTTACCAGGGCCGCATCTGCGGCATATGGAGGTTCCCAGGCTAGGGGTCTAATAGGCCAGCCTACGCCACAGCCACAGCAATGCAGGATCCAAGTCGCACCTGCGACCTACACCACAGCTCATGGCAACGCTGGATCCTTAACCCACTGAGCAAGGCCAGGGACCAAACCCGCTACCTCATAGTTCCCAGTAGCAATCGTTAACCACTGAGCCACAAGGGGAACACCCCTGGGGTTTACATTTTTTAAAAGGTGGGAAAGTCCTTATCTGATCTCTCAAGTTTTTAAAGATAAAATGGTATAATGTCTAAGATTTGCATTAAAATAATGAAATGGAGATGAAGATTTCCAAAGTTTAAAAAATAAATAAAATGGCATAAGACCCTCCATTTTTACAGGTGCAGATCCCACAGATACTGAAAGATGACTCTACTCTCTCATTTAAGCATCACAACTATGCTAGAGATGGCCTAAACATCCCTGACTTGCCCTGTTACACAGGTAAGAAAATGGTGGGAGCTAGAGTTTTATTTCCATTCTGACTAAGCCCATTCTTCTACTATACCCCACACTTAACTACTCCATTTTCCTCAAGTACAATGGAAGCTATTCTTCATAGAGGAATGATATGAAGGCCTAGCTTATTAGTAATGCTTCTTTCACAAAGCCTTCCCTAATTTTCCCAATGGGACGTGATCTACCTTCTAGGAACACAAACAGTACCTTGTACTTCCGATCCATTCTCTTTCTTGCCCCTGTGTTATAGACTTAGTTGTTTAATACAGTGTGAACTCTGAGAAGATTGTGTCTCAGAAACATCTATGTATTCTTGCCCACATGAACCTGAGTCATAATTGATTCAACCTGATTCTGATGGGCTGGGTGTTTTTTTCCCAACAAAAATTGTGGGAAAAATTCTCTAAAAAAAGAAAAAAAAATTGTGTCAACTCGTCATTACTGGTTACTCTAACGAGTCTTCTTTCATTTCGAACTTCATACCATATTTCATGTCCTCAGTGTCTGGTTTTATGACTGTAGGTGTCATTAATACCTCATTTTTAAGCTTTACTAGGTTTAAATATATACACTTCAAAACTATCACGCATTTTCCCCTTATATCAAACTACTCTAGCTTCTGTCTAGTAAAAGGCTTTGTTGTTGTTGTCATAAAATTATTTCCTTTGTCAGACGACTGTGCTTTATGAAAAGGGCATTAATAAACACTCATTTTTATAAAATTATTTTTATATTTAACATCAGATTTGGGCAAAATACAACAGCTCTAAAACATTCTTTAGCAAATTCTTTTATTTATTCATTTTTTGTCTTTTTGCCTTTTCCAGGATCACACTCGTGGCATATGGAGAGTCCCAGGCTAGGGGTTTAATTGGAGCTGTAACCGCCGGCCTACACCACAGCCACAGCAACGCGGGATCCGAGCTGCGCCTGCAACCTACACCACAGCTCACGGCAACGCCTGATCCTTAACCCACTGAACAAAGCCAGGGATCAAACCCGCAACCTCATGGTTCCTAATCGGATTTGTTAACCACTGAGCCACAATGGGAACTCCAGCAAATTCTTTTAAAATGGTCTGTTAGAAGAGTTCTTTGTAACTCAGTGTGCAAGGATCCAGCCTTGTCACTACAGCAGCTCAGGTCGCTACTATGGCATAGGTTCAGTCTCTAGCCCAGGAATGTCAACATGCTGCAAGTGCGCCCAAAGACAAAAATAAAAACTAAATGTCTATTATAATAGAACAAGAAGATAGAAGCAGGAAAAGAATATTTACTCTAAGGCATTTCACTCTAAGGAACTTGGCTGAGTATGGGACTTACACAGACTGTATGTTAAACAATGAAAGTGTAATTCCACCTAAAATCTAACCTGGAACTTTTTTAATGTACCTAAGACTCTGACGCTCAGGGAGAAAAGAATATGATACTCCTTCCCAAAATATGTTAAGAGATTACAGACATCGGAAAAAAAGAAAGATGGTCCATGAAGTCTGTTTCTATCTCGCCTAGCACATTATGGTACTGAAGCAGAAAGGAAGTTGAGACCCTTTTTTTTTCTCTGCTCCTCTAAGTGCCAGTTAAATCTTATCAAACAACAAAGTAAAAACTTCTGAAGAAAAAAGTACTTCCAAACAGAAGAAGATAGGTATTACTGGTTCAATGAAGAGTATAACAAAACTAATGTATTTGTTCTTAATGTAAACACAATAAAACTATAACGTATTTATTTTTAACGTGAACACAACTTACAATGAATCACAGAAAAGAGGCCTTAAAACTTAAAAGGTACTACTGTGTTAAGTCAGCCCACTTTATTCTTTTTTCAAATGTCTTTACATTGTTTTTTTTTTGGTGTGTATGTGTGTCTGTCTGTCTGTCTCTGTCTTTTCAGGGCCACACCTTCAGCATACTGAAGTTCCCAAGCTAGGGGTTGAATTGGAGCCACAGCCACCAGCCTAAGCCACAGCAATGCCAGATCTGAGCCGCATCTGCTACCCACACTGCAGCCTGCAGCAACGCTGGATCTTTAACCCTCTGAGCAAGGCCAGAGATAGAACCAGCATCCTCATGGATATTAGCTGGGTTCTTATTAATCTGCTAAGCCATTAGGGGAACCTTCTTCACATTTATAATCTCACATTTTAACATGTACTATCAATATAAAATACTACTATGCAGAATACTGTATTTACTCATACATACTTTACAGGCAAAGAGTGATTTTTATATTACATATTAATTAGAACAGCATTAAGTAGAAAGAACTCCAAATGGCACTCAAACTGATTGAAAGCACCTCTAAAAAACCCCAACGCTATATAGTTCCTGCTGCAATACTTGACTCATTCTTCCTTAAAATACTTTAATTTGTACTCTTTACAATTTAGATGTAAATTTTAAATGACACAAATTAAATTTTAAATAGTACCTGATTAATTTTAGAGGTATATCTGAAAGTTGACAGAGAACATGTATTTACTAAATTAGTGTATATTTGTGAAATAAGATGGTAAATCTCACTTTATGAAGAAAACCTGATTGCATGTAATTCTCCACACATTCCATGCTATATCATACTTCTCTATGTCATTCTCTGCCTGTTCAGGTTATCCTTTCATTCTGAAATGCCCTTTACCAACCCTCATTCTCATCAGATGATTCTTCCTCACTTTTTTCCCCTCTTTGGGGCCGAACCTGTGGCATATAGAAGTTCCCAGGCTAGGGGTCGAATCCAAGCTGCACCTGCCAGCCTATACCACAGACACAGCCACACTGGATTTAAGTCACATCTGCAAACTATGACTTATGCTGTAGCTTCTGGCAACGCTGGACCCTTAACCAACTGAGTGAGGCCAAGGATGAAACCCACATCCTCATGGACACTAGTTGGGTTCTTAACCCCTGAACCACAATGGGAACTCGTCTTCCTCATTTTTTAAGACCCAGCTCAGGTTCATTTACTCAAAAAGGTCATTCCTGGAGTTCCTGTTGTCGCTCACAGGGTTAAGAACCAGACATAGTATCCATGAGGATATGGGTTTGATCCCTGGCCTCACTCAGTGGGTTAAGGATCCAGTGTTGCCTCAAGCTAGGGCACAGGTTGCAGATGTGCCTTGCATCTCGTGTTACCATGGCTATGGAATAGGCCTGCAGCTGCAAATCTGATTTGACCTCTAGCCCAGGAACTTCCACATGCCTCAGATGCAGCCGTAAAAAGAAAAGGAAAAAGAGAAAAGAAAAAGGAAGAAAAGGTCACCCCTGAAAACCTCCCTTATTCTTAGCCTGGACTGAGTGCACTTCTTCTGTGCTCCTGTAACAATTTGATCACATCTTTTTCATTGCACTGATAAAGTAGATTATTAAACATTCAACATATATATTCAACTACAAATCTAATCAAATGTATGATATTTGTAATAATTGTCTATTCACTATTAGTCTTTCCAGTAACATTACACACAAATACAGGCACTTTCTACTTACTCCTACAGTTTCCATGTTGAGCATAACACACAGTAAACAGAGGTTCTAAAAACATTTTTGGAATGAATGAATAGACTATGAACCCTTGAGACCATTTATTAGAATCAACATATTAAATTATTTTAAGTAAAATAACACTGCATTGATATTTTAATCATAATCACAAAGAATGTCACTTAAGGACATTTTTTAATTATTACATCTCACAGGTAAATGTTTCTTAAATTTTTTTTTTTAAAGTCAGGAAAAATTAAGATATACTCATTATTTCCTTTTCACTTAGAAAGCAAAGAGTAGTGATTTTAAGTTTTGAATCAAATGGTCCAGAAAAAAATACATTGTGCCGATAATTAAAAGAGAATGTGCTCTTCTGACAATTTGGATTATTTCAGTAGTTCCTACTCAGTAAAGGTACATGCAACTTTCAACCACTTACTACTGTAACTTACAAAAAAATGTTTTTCTTAGCATAAGCACAAATTAGATAATATTGCTGTTACCAAAGTCTGCTTGTTGAATACTATTTGTCAATTCCAGGGTCTATAAACAACATTTTCATTGCACTGAATATTTTGTAAGTTGTTTCTATTTTAGGGTTTATTTTAAGAAGGCATTCTATTGATCACTACCCATAGCCACTTCCTTGTTTGAAGTGGATCACTTAATTTATTACAGCCATAAAAGTGAATGTCTAGTATAAAAGCAGTTAAAAAAAAAAAGGACTTGAATTTTACCTAAATATGTGAACTGCATTTGTGAACTAGGAGAAGCTTCTATTATTTTTACTTGAGAATGTCAAAAAAGTCACAGGATTCTATTTAGATAACAAATGATAATAATCAGATTAAAAGTACAAAGCCTACTAAAAAATTAATATAATAATTTATTCCCAAGTGTTGAAAGATATTTCCCACTCAATATCTGAAACAAAACAAAAAACACCAAGCTGAATAATAACTATTACTTACCTCAGGGAGAACCATGCTGGTGGCACAGTACCTCCGAGCAGAGCACACTGATAATCTTAGAGTTTGGGAGGAAGTGTGGAGTTCAAAGGCTGGTGGACTTTTAGAGGCTTACAATATCCTGTTCACCAAGGGAAGTTGTTGATTGATTACACTAATTTACAACCAATTCTAAAGTACTCTTGTTTACTGAGTAAACACATTTGAAACAGGTTCCAATGACTAGTTATTGCCATAGCTATACAAGAATTAAGTCTTGTGTAGCTACGGCAATATAAGAGAACTTCCTTTTACTTGTACAAGATAAGCACATAAACCAACATACACATATACACACTAGGGTTATATACTAGTCTGGTGATTTTATAACATTTCAAGATATTTCAATAAAAAAACAGAAATACTGACAGTGTTAAGGGTAAGCACCATTTTATCTTAATTTAATAATTCAGTCAGTCATTACATGCTACACTGCAGGTTCTGTATATTCTAAGGTGACTACGAAAAGCAACAACCAAGTGCTTTATAACAGTGCTATTCAAAGTGGGTCTTGACAGAACACTGTAAAGCAACTATAATGGAAAAAATAAAAATCAATACAAAAAAACACAAAATGTGTCTGGTCCACAAACTTTTTTTTCTTTAACAGGTCTGTAATGAGGTTGGTACAAACACTGAGTGTTTAGAAACTTTCATAGCAAAGTTACATTTGACAGTAATTTTATGTCTGTTGAATTTCACTAAAAATTGAAGATTGTATTTTATGTGTCCTTTTTTCATTTTTCCACTAATTCATTTTTGTGCTCTTTTACCAAACTACTGGTTCACAAACTAGTTTTTTACTACAGAGAAGCACTACTCCATGGGACTCAAGAAAGGCTGATATCCACAGCAAGTGAGGCTGAGTTACATTCTGTTAATAAGATACATGCAAAAAGAATGTATAATACATAACAAGAAAACTGCGAAGAATGGTGTTGGTGGCCTAAAAGAAAAATCCCTCAAAAATGATACAGCACACTTAAGAAAGGCTGCATCGTCAATCTGGACTAGGAGATTGTAACGTATGGACAAAGAAATGACTCATTAAAATTGCTTTAAGAATCACACTCTAGGAGTTCCTGTTGTGGCGCAGCGGTTAACAAATCTAAGAACCGTGAGGTTGCATGTTCAATCCCTGGCTTTGCTCAGTGGGTTAAGGATCCGGCGTTGCCGTGAGCTGTGGTGTAGGTTGCAGACGCGGCTCGGATCTCACGTTGCTGTGGCTGTGGCGAAGGCCGGCAGCTACAGTTCCTGTTAGACCCCTAGCCTGGGAACCTCCATATGCTGCAGGTGCAGCTCTAGATAAAGGCAAAAAGACAAAAAAAAAAAAAAAAAGGAAATAGAAACACCATAAATGACAAGGCTCACCAGTAAAGGCATGTATACAGTAAAGATATTAAATCATCCATGCACAACTGTGCTACCAAAATCAGAAATCGGGAAAAGAGAGCACAAATGCAGGACACTTGAGCCACACATGCAATTAAGAAACCAACAACTTAAAACAATCTCATTTATATATAGACGCCTATATCAAAACTTCAGAGTAACTGCAAACCAAAAATCTACAATTGATACACAAAGAAGAAAAATCAACTCAAATACAACATTAAAGATAGTCATCAAACCACGAGAGGAGACAACAAGAGAATAAGGGAAGAAAAAAGAGCAAAAAAAACCCCCCAAAATTAATACAATGGCAGTAAGAACATACACATCAATAATTACCTTAAATGTTAATGGACTCAATGCCCCAACCAAAAGACATAGACTAGCTGAATGGATACAAAAACAAGACCCATATATATTCTGTCTTCAAGAGACCCACTTCATTTCTAGGGACACATACCAATTGAAAGTGAGAGGATGGAAGAAAATATTCCATGCAAACGGGATTCAAAACAAAGCTGGAGTAGAGTACTCATATCAGACAAAATCTTAAAATGAACATTTTAAGAGACAAGGAAGGGCACTACATAATGATCAAAGGATCAATCCAAGAAGAAGATATAACAATTTTAAATATCTATGCACCCAACATAGGATCACCACAATATATAAGGCAACTGCTAACAACCTTAAAAGGAGAAATCAACAATAACACAATCAGAGTGGGGGCAATGGAAAGCTCATCCAGACAGAAA
>PVHT020000886.1:7091344-7153921 GCA_004024745.2 Catagonus wagneri | reverse complement strand
TAAATATCTATGCACCCAACATAGGATCACCACAATATATAAGGCAACTGCTAACAACCTTAAAAGGAGAAATCAACAATAACACAATCAGAGTGGGGGCAATGGAAAGCTCATCCAGACAGAAAATGTAATAAGGAAGCACAGGTCCTGAATAAAGCATTAGACCAGATGGACTTAACAGATATTTATAGGACATTTCATCCAAAAGCAACAGAATACACATTCTTCTCAAGTGCACACAGAACATTCCCTAAGACTGATCACATCCTGGGCTACAAATCAAGTCGCAGAAACTTTAAGAAAACTGAAATCATATCAAGCATCTTTTCTGACCACAAGGCTATACGACTGGAAATCAACAACAAGAAAAAAATTGGCAAAAAATACAAACACGTGGAGACTAAACAACATGCTACTCAACAATCAATGCATCACTGAAAAAATCAAAGAGGAAATTAAAAAATATCTAGAAGCAAATGACAACAAAGATACAACACTCCAAAACCTCCGGGATATAGCAAAAGCAGTTCTAAGAGGAAAGTTTATAGCAATACAAGCCTACCTCAGGAAACAAGAAAAAGCTCAAATAAACAACCTAACTTTACATCTAAAGCAGCTAGAGAGGGAAGAACTGACAAGACCTAAAGTTAGTAGAAGAACAGAAATCATAAAGTTCAGAGCAAAAATCAATGAAATAGAAATGAAGAAAACCATAGAAAGGATCAACAAAACTAAAAGCTGGTTCTTTGAAAAGATCAACAAAATTGATAAACTCTTAGCCAGACTTATCAAGAAAAAAAAAAAGAGAGGACACAAATTAACAAAATTGGAATGAAAAAGGAGAAGTAACAACGGACATCACAGAAATACAAAGGATCATAAGAGACGACTATATGCAACTACACAGCAATAAGATGGAAAACCTGGAAGAAATGGACAAATTCTTAGAAAAGTACAATCTTCCAAGACTAAACCAAGATGAAATAGAAAATATGAATAGACCAATCACAAGTTCTGAAATTGAAAGTGATTTAAAAACTTCTAACAAACAAAAGTCCAGGACCAAATGGCTTCACAGGCGAATTCTATCATACATTTAGAGAAGAGCCAACACCTATCCTTCTGAAACTATTCCAAAAAATTGCAGAGGAAGAGACACTCCCAAACTCACTCTATGAGGCAACCATTACCCTGATACCAAAACCAGACAAAGATACCACAAAAAAAAAGAGAAAATTACAGGCCAATATCACTGATGAACATAGTTGCAAAAATCCTCAACAAAAGACTAGTCAACCGAATCCAACAATACATTAAAAGGACTGCACATCATGATCAAGTGGGATTAATCCCAGGGATGCAAGGATTCTTCAGTATCTGCAAATTAATCAGTGTGATACACCATGTCAACAAACTGAAGAATAAAAACCATATGATCCTCTCCATAGATGCAGAAAAAGCCTTTGACAAAACCCAACACCCATTTCTGATCAAAACCCTTCAGAAAGTGGGCATAGCAGGAACCTACCTCAACATAATAAAGGCCATCTATGACACACCCAGAGCTCACATCATTCTCAATGGTGAAAAGCTGAAAGAATTCCCACTGAGATCAGGAACAAGACAGGGATGTCCACTCTCATCACTCCTATTCAACCTAGTTTTGGAAATCCTAGCCACAGCAATCAGACAAGTAAAAGAAATAAAAGGAATCCAAATTGGAAAGGAAGGAGTAAAACTATCACTATTTGCAGATGACATGATACTATACCTAAAGAATCCTAAAGACTCTACCAGGAAACTGCTAGAGCTCAGCAATGAATTTGGCGAAGTCGCAGGATATAAAATTAATATACAGAAATCAACTGCATTTCTATATAATTACAATGAAAGATCAGAAAAAGAAATTAGGGAAGCAATCCCGTTTACCATCACATCAAAAAGAATCAAATACCTAGGAATAAAGCTACCTAAAGAGACAATAGACCTGTACTCTGAAAACTATAACATGCTGATGAAAGAAATCAAGGATGAAGTGAACAGATGGAAAGACATACTATATGCTCTTGGATTGGAAGAGTCAAGCTTATCAAAATGACTCTACTACCCAAGGCAATCTACACATTCAATGCAATCCCTATCAAACTACCAAGGACCTTTTTCACAGAACTAGAACAAAACATTTTAAAGTTTGGAAGCACAAAAGACCCAGAATAGCCAAAGACATCCTGAAAAAGAAAAATGGAGCTGGAGGAATCAGGCTCCCTGGCTATACTACAAAGCTACAGTCATCAAAACTGTATGGTACTGGCACAAAGACAGAAATATAAAGACAGTGGAACAGGACAGAAAGCCCAGAATTAAACCCATGCACCTATAGTCAACTAATCTATGATAAAGGAGGCAAGAATATACAATGGAGAAAAGACAGCCTCTTCAATAAGTGGTGCTGGGAAAACCGGACAGCTACATGTAAAATAATGAAATTAGAACACTTCCTAACACCATGCGCAAAAATAAACTCAAAATGGATTAGAGACCTAGATATAAGACCAGATACTATAAAACTCTTAGAGGAAAATATAGGCCAAACACTCTCCGACATAAATGACAGCAACATTTTCTCAGATTTACATGTTAGAGTAATGACAATAAAAAGAAAAATAAACAAATGGGACTTCATTAAACTTTAAAGTTTCTGCACAGCAAAGGAAACCCTAAACAAAATGAAAAGACAACCCACAGAATGGGAGAAAATATTTGCAAATGAATGGACTGACAAGGGATTAAGCACCAAAATTTACAAACACCTCCTACAGCTCAATACCAAAAAAGCAAACAACCCCATCAAAAAATGGGCAGATCTAAACAGACAATTCTCCAAAGAAGACATACAGATGGCAAAGAAACACATGAAAAGATATTCAACATCGCTCCTCATTAGAGAAATGCAAATCAAAACCACTATGAGGTACCACCTTACACCAGCCAGAATGGCCATCATCAAAAAGTCTACAAACAGTAAGTGCTGGAGAGGGTGTGGAGAAAAAGGATCCCTATTACACTGCTGGTGGGAATGCAAATTGGTGCTACCACTGTGGAAAACAGTATGGAGATTCCTCACAAAACTAAAAATATAATTACCATTTGATCTAGCAATCCCACTCCTGGTCATCTATCCAGAGAAAACCATGACTCAAAAAAAACATGTAACGCCTAGTAGTCATGCTGCAAGCCACACGGGAAGTATGTATAGAAAACCCCAAGGACTCAACCCCAAAGTTACTAGAACTAATCAGCAAATTCAGCAATGTAGCAGGATATAAGGTTAACCTTCAGAATTCAATTGCATTTCTTTATACTAACAATGAAGTATTAGAAAAAGAATACCAAAATACTTTACCTTTTAAAATTGCGCTCCAAAAAATCAAATACCTAGGAATAAACCTGACCAAGGAGGTGAAAGACTTATATGCCGAGAACTACAAAACATTAATCAAGGAGAGCAAAGAAGATACAAAGAAATGGAAAGATATTCCATGCTCATGGGCTGGAAAAATATTGTAAAAACGGCCATGCTATCCAAAGCAATCTACAAATTCAATGCAATCCCTATCAAATTACCCATGACATTCTTCACAGAACTAGAACAAACAATCCAAAAATTTATATGGAACCACAAAACACCCAGAATAGCCAAAGCAATTCTAAGGAACAAAAACCAAGCAGGAGGCATAACTCTCCCAGACTTCAGGCAATATCACTGGACCACTAATCAAGACAGTGTGGTAATGGTACCAAAACAGACACACAGACCAATGAACAGGAGAGAGAACCCAGAAATAAACCCATATGCCTATGGTCAATTGATCTTTGACAAAAGAGGCAAGAACATAAAATGGGAAAAACACAGTCTTTTCAGTAAGTATTGTTGGGAAACTTGGATAGTTGCATCAAATCAGTGAAACTAGATCACACTCTCACACCATGCACAAAAATAAACTCAAAATGGCTTAAAGACTTAAATGTAAGACAAGACACCAAACTCCTGGAAGAAAACACTGGCAAAACATTCTTTTGACATCAACCTTACAAATGTTTTTTTCAGGTCAGTCTCCCAAAGCAACAGAAATAAAAGCAAAGATAAACCAATGGGACCTAATCAAGCTGACAAGCTTTTGCACAGCAAAGGAAACCAAACAGAAAACTAAAAGACAACTTACAAAATGGGAGAAAATAGTGTCAAATGATGCAACTGACAAGGGCTTAATCTCTAAAATATACAAACAATTTATACAATTCAACAGCAAAAAAGCCAACAACCCCATTGAAAAATGGGCAAAGGACATGAATAGACATTTCTCCAAAGAATATATGCAGATGGCCAACAAGCACTTGAATAAAATGCTCAACATCACTGATGATTAGAGAAATGCAAATCAAAACTACCATGAGATACCACCTCACACCAGTCAGAATGGCCATTATTAATAAGTCCACAAACAACAAATGCTGCAGGGGCTGTGGAGAAAAGGGTACCCTCCTACACTGTTGGTAGGAATGTAAGCTGGTACAACCACTATGGAAAACAGTATGGAGGTACCTTAGAAAACTATACATAGAACTACCATATGACCCAGCAATCCCACTCTTGGGTATATATCCGGACAAAAATCTCCTTGAAAAAGACACTTGCACACGCATGTTCATTGCAGCACTATTCACAATAGCCAAAACATGGAAACAACCCATGTGTCCATCGACAGATGGTTGGATTAGGAAGATGTGGTATATATACATGATGGAATACTATTCAGCCATAAAAAAAGAATAAAATAATGTCATTTGCAGCAACATGGATGGAATTAGAGACCCTCATACTGAGTGAAGTAAGTCAGAAGGAGAAAGACAGATACTATATGATATCACATATCTGGAATCTAATATATCACACAAATGAACCTTTCTATGCAGAAAAAATCGCGAACTTGGAGAATAGACCTGTGGTTGCCAAGGGGATGGGGGAGGGAGTGGGATGGTATGGGAGTCTGGGGTTAGCAGTTGTAGACTATTGCCTCTGGGATGGAAAAGCAAGGAGATCCGGCTGTATAGCACTGAGAACTATGTCTAATCACTTGTGATGAATCCATAATACATATGTGTAACTGGGTCACCATTCTATGCAGTTGGAAAATTAACAGAAATCTGTAAACCAGCTATAATGAAAAAAAATAAGTTAAAAAATAAATAAAAAATGAAAATAAACATAAAAAAAAAACCCACATGTACTCCCAGTGTTCACTGCAGCACTCTATACAATAGCCAAGTCATGGAAACAAGCTAAATGCCCATCGACAGAGGAGTGGATAGGGAAGATCTGATACATATACACAATGGAATTATTACTCAGGCATTAAAAGGAACAAAATAACATTTATAGCAACATGGATGGACTTAGAAATTATAATGCGAAGTGAAACCAGTCAGACAATTAGACACCAACATCAAATGCTACCACTTACATGTAGAAATTAAAAAAACTGCAATGAACTTCTTTACAGAACAGATACTGATTCACAGACTTTGGAAAACTTATGGTTTCCAAATGAGACAAGTTGGGGGGTGGGGGGATGCACTGAGGGTTTGGGATGAAAATGCTGTAAAATTGGGTTGTGATGATTTTTGTACACCTATAATTGTAATAAAATTCATTAAGTAATGGGGAAAAAAATAAAGCATCAATGTTAAAACAAACAATATTGTACTAGCATAAAAACAGAAATACAGACCAATGGAAGAGAATTTAAAGCCCAGATATAAACCCAAGTACCTATGGGCAACTAATCTATAACAAAGGAGGACAGAACATACAGTGGGAAAAAGCCTCTTCAAAAAATTTGGTCCTGGAAAAACTTGAAAGCGTCATGTAAAACAATGAAAGTAGAACACCTTTTAACACCATAATACAAAAATAAGCTCAAAATGGATTAAAAGACCTAAACATAAGGCCAGACACTATAAAACTCCTAGAGGAAAACACAGGTAGAATGCCCTTTGACATAAATCACAGCAACACTTCGCTGGATCCACCTCCTAGAAAAATGACAACAAAGACACAAATAAACCAATGAGACCTAACCAAACTCAAAAGCTTTTGCACAGCAAAGGAAACCAATTAAAAAATGAAAAGACACCCAACCCACAGAATGGGAGAAAATCTTTGTCAACGATGCAACAGACAAGGGCCTCATCTCCAAAACATACAAACAACTCATGCAACTCAACAACAAAAAAAACAAACAACCCAACTGAAAAACGGGCAGAAGACCTAGACATTTCTCCAAAGATGACATACGGATGGCCAACAGGCATATGAAAAAATGCTCAATATCACTAATCATTAGAGAAATGCAAATCAAAACTACTATGAGGTACCACCTCACACCAGTCAGGATAGCCATCATTAATAAGTCCACAAACAACAAATGCTGGAGAGGGTGTAGCGAAAAAGGTACCCTGGCCCCACTGTTGGTGGGACTGTAAGTTGGTACAACCACTATGGAAAACAGTATGGAGATATTTCAAGAAACTAAGTACGGAGCTACTATATGATTCGGCAATTCCAATGCTGGGCATATATCTGAACAAAACTTTCACTGAAAAAGATACATGCACCCCTATGTTCACAGCAGCACAATAATTCACAATAGCCAAGACATGGAAACAACCTAAATGTCCATCAACAGATGAATGGATTAAGAATATGTGGTACATATATACAATGGAATATTAGTAATAAAAAAGACAAACTAATGCCATTTGCAGCAACATGGATGGATCTAGAGACTCATACCAAGCAAAGTAAGCCAGAAAGAAAAAGACAAATACCATATGATATCACTTATTTGTGGAATCTGAAGTATGGAACAGATGATCCTATCTAAAAATAACAAACAAAAAACAAACAGATCAAACAGAGCAAACTTGGGGTTCCCGGGGAAGGAAGGGAGTGGGATAATGGGGTTTGGGGGGTGCAAACTGTTATATTTAGAATGGATGGGCAATGGGATCCTACTGCACAGCACAGGGGAATGTATGTGATTGGGTCACTTTGTTGTACAATAGAACTTGACAAAAACTGTAAATCAACTATACTTTAATAATAAAGAAAATGTATGCACAAGAGTAATCTAATTTTTAAGGTATCTAAAGTTACCCCAAAAAGATGAAAAAGACACAACATAATTCCTATCATTAAGAAACTTGAATCATCTACATGGGAAATAACAGCAATAATAATAATGTGGTAAAGGCAACAGTACAGAGCTATACTGAATATGGGAGAATTTAACTAGCCTTTGTGATCAAAAGCGCTCCCCACTGAATGGAATAGCTCACATGTACTCTCAAATTTCCCATTCTACTATATCCAACTACAACCAAGTTTCATACATTCCACTCCTTAAATTTCTCTCATATTGTTGGCCTCGCTTCTTTACCACACCACTTTAGCCATAGGTCCCATCATCTCAAAGCTATTATTACAGCCTCCCTACAACCTCTTCTCTCACCAATATAGCCTTCATACTGCTACCAGCTATCATTCCCAAATTCAAATATAATCACATCACCCCAATGTTTAAAAACTTCCATGAAAAATGTAATGCTAAGTAGAAAAAAACTAGGTACAATCAGCGATCTGTATTTTATAAATGTTTATGTGATAGATTTCCAACTCGACTTGCCATTTTGAAATCAATTAATGAAATAATTCCAAAAGCCTTTTTTTTTAAACAAGGAAATACAAGTTTAAAGTTGGCTACAGAACTTAAAGGCATGGGTCATACAAAGGATATTCCCAAAGCTATTCAAATTCTAAAAAAGAGAAATGACTAAATGTTTAATGTTACTACAGCTAGCATGTCTGTTTTAATTAGGCTAAATATTCTTATAAATCATAAACATTTTATAATACTTTAAAGTCCCTTATATAATGATCATATACTTGTTGATTTTATAGGACCTAAGAGGTAGTATGGCATAGGAGAAAAAATAGTGAGTTAGGTATGAGGAGAATTGGATTTTTAACTATCTGCCTTGTTGGGAAGTTAGCTGATCTCCTATGTCTCAGTTTCCTTATAAAAGAAGAGAGTTGGTCTAGGTCAGGGGTCAGCAGCCAGACAGGAAGTATTTTAGGCTATATGTACCATTTCAACTCTCACAACTACTCAACTATGCTATGTGATAGGAAAACACCCACAGATAATACAAAATGAGTGTTCCAATAAACCTTTACCGAAAAAAAAAAAAGAGGTATTGTTCCTGTATTTAAATCTATAGATAATAAGGCCCAGAGAAGTTAGGAAAACTACCCAAAGTCACACAGCTATTAAGTGGCAATGTCCGGAACTCAACTTAGGGTTGTGCAACTATACAGCCAAAACTTTTAACGCTAGGCCAAAGATGACATTAATGCCACCTCTCTACAGAGACTATAACTACCTCTTTGTATGGTAGGTATAGATTATTAGAACTAAAATATGGACGTGAATAACTTTCTCTGCATACAGAAAATATTTTTGAATTTTTTAAAGTTCAAGAGTAAGAGAATACACATCAAATCACCGATCTTCTTGACAAGATAGTATTTTTTCTGTAGGTAAAATGTTTGCTAAAATGATTCCTGTCTTCCATATCTAATTAACTCAAACTTTCATTATTAAAGAAATAAGCAATCCTTTGCATTAAAGATGCACCATAGTGTCATATATACGGTACTACACAAATGCTGACATTCATCTCTAATTGATCTGAGATCTATATATACTTCTCAGACTATTAATTTTTATTAAAGTATAGTTGATTTACAATGTTGTACCACTTTTTGCTGTATGGCAGTGGCCCAGTCGTACATACATATACATTCCCTTTCTTATATTATCTTTCATCATGGTCTATCCCAAGACACTGGATATAGTCCCCTGTGCTACTGAGACTTTTCTTTTTTTTCATCTTTTTGCCTTTTCTAGAGCCACACTTGCGGCATATGGACGTTCCCAGGCTAGGGGTCTAATTGGAGCTGTAGTTGCCAGCCTTCGCCACAGTCACAGCAACACGGGATTCGAGCCGCGCCTGCAACCTACACTACAGCTCACGGCAACACCGGATCCTTAACCCACTGAGCAAGGCCAGGGATCGAACCTGCAACCTCATGGTTCCTAGTCAGATCTGTTAACCACTGAGCCATGACGGGAACTCCAAGACGATTTTTATAAAGTGCAAATCTAGAGAGCCAAATACAGTTCTGCTACTTTAGTTTATAAATCCCCAAGTACTTATTTAGACCCTTGAAAAGCATTCAGATATCAAACAGAAATACCAATATCAAAGGTGAAAAGAAAAAATACTCAAAACGACATTACTCCATTGGGCAGATTTCATAAATTTGTGTAGCATCACTTGATTCACGTCATTAACTTCAGACCTTGTGACTGCTACTGGTAACTGACCCAGAAACAGAAGTTGGCTTCACACTGTAAGGCCTTATAGCCCAGAAATCTAGTACTAGTGAAGAAAATAGGATAGTTTGATATAGCTTACTTCCAAACTCTAAGAACTTATAAGAACTCTCAAACTTAGAACTCAAATCTACTTCTGAAATTCCCAAAATGCAAGTAAGTTTTTTTTTTTTTTTTTTGCCTTTTGTCATTTTATGGCCGCGGGTTTATGGCCGCACCCGCGGCATGTGGAGGTTCCCAGGCTAGGGGTCTAATTGGAGCTGTGGCCACTGGCCTGCACCGCAGCCACAGCAACGCAGGATCCGAGCCGCATCTGCAACCTACACCACAGCTCACGGCAACGCCGGATCGTTAACCCACTGAGCAAGGGCAGGGATCGAACCCGCAACCTCATGGTTCCTAGTCGGATTCGTTAACCACTGCGCCACGACGGGAACTCCCAAAATGCAAGTAAGTTTTAAATGTCCCAAATTAAAATCACAAATTACAATCTAATCTACATAAGCTGATTGTAAATTTTTTTCTTTTTTTTTTTTTTGCCTTTTTAGGGCCACACGCACAGCATATGGAGTTTCTGTAGCCGGTGGCCTAACCTGCAGCCACACCAGATCCAAACCACGTCTGTGACCTATACCACAACACCAGATCCTTAACCCACTGGTTCGAAGCCAGGGATCGAACCTACGTCCTCACGGATGCTTATCAGATTTGTTTCCTCTGAGCCATGACAGGAACTCCTGATTGTAAATTTCATATTCTTTCCAAAACTAGCAATATTGAATGTTAAAATGATCAACTAGGGTACAATAACACTTCACATTCCCTGCTGTATAAGAAATATTACACCACAAATATACTATGTAAGTATCATCATGTAGTTTAGAAAATAATTTTCTTTAGCATTCAGCGTTTTGCTGAGAGAAGGAAAAAAAAGTCCAAATTTTAGATTAATCAAACAAACCAAATTATCTTTTAGCATTTTAATATCATTCTAACATGCTGGACTGTATTAGGGTGCCACTCTTTGTATGTATTCTACTGTTCATCAAGGCGGGAGCGGTGTGGGGGACAGTATCTGCCTAACAATAATGGATCAATCAGTGGTGTCTGCTCCAGGTATAAGCAGCAGCATTTTCATTGGTATGAACAGAATATATAAAAAATATCAACCTGTAGTTCTGGAAGAAAAAAAAAGGCACAACGCTTCAAAAATAACTGTATACATACACACACACAAAAATCCTATTCACTTTCCTTTCTCAAAAATACTAATTTTAGGAGTTTCCACTGTGGCTCAAGGAGTTAAGAATCTGACTGGTATCCATGAGGATGAGGGTTTGATTCCTGGCCTTGCTCAGTGGGTTAAAGGATCTGGCATTGCCATGAGCTGAGGTTTAGGTTACAGACACTTTTCAGATGTGGCTTTGCTGTGGCAAAGGCCGGCAGCTGCAGCTCCAATTCAACCCCTAGCCCTGGAACCTCCATTTGCCACACGTGTGGCACTCAAAAAACAAAAAAAAACAGAAATAAAAATGAAAAAACTAAAAATAAGCTACAAGGAGTTCCCACTGTGGTACAGTGGGTTAAGAATCCAACTGCAGCAAAAAAAAAAATTTTCTGCAATCCGACTGCAGTGGCTCAGATGGCTGCAGAGTAATGGGTTTAATCCTTAGCTGGTGCAGTGGGTTAAAAGATCCCAGCTGAGCAGCTACAGCTGCTCCGATTCAGTCCCTGGCCTGGGAACTTCCATACGCCATGGGTGCAGCCATAAATATTTTTTTTTAAAAATCTGCAAATATCTAGCAAAGAAACGTCCCAGAAGTGGGTCACAGGTTGACTGATAAACTAGTAAGTGGGTGCCAGCTGGGAGGAGGAGGAAAAGCAGTAGCCAAAAAAAAAAAAAAAAAAAGCCACTGCCTAGTAGAGGTTCTCTTCTCACCCAAGTCTACCCTCTGGCAGGATCAGGACTCCAGGGACAGAGAGCAAAAGGATTTCCTCAAAGAATGAACACCAAGAGTCAAACAATTATCAAGTTACACAGGAAATAAAACAATGCAAAGAAAGAAAAAGTGCTACCAGCAGATAAAATACCTGTGTCAACCCAAGCTTCTTTGAAGAACCCTGTTCCTAAGAACCTCCCCTAAGTGGTGACACCAGCACAAGGTCACGGGCCAAACAGAGCTATTAATACAGATTAAAAGGAATACTGAAGAATTGCCGCTGTTGCTCCTGGAGGTTCGTTGCCCTCCCCCACAGTGGGTTAAGAATCCCTCCTTGCCGCAGGTGCGGCTCATTTTCAATCCCTAGCCTGCGAGTGCAGCCATAAAGTAAAAACTAAAAGAAATAAAGGAAAAATAAAAAGAACACTGAGAAAAGTTCAATTTTCTACGAAA
Organism: Catagonus wagneri; assembly: GCA_004024745.2. Classification (NCBI taxonomy): domain Eukaryota; kingdom Metazoa; phylum Chordata; class Mammalia; order Artiodactyla; family Tayassuidae; genus Catagonus; species Catagonus wagneri. Next base: position 7,142,010 of record PVHT020000886.1, on the reverse strand, counting down.
AGTTACCTGATCCCTGCCAAGTAGGAAAAAAACATATAAAAAGCTTTTCAAATTCAGGCGCCTCAACGCTAGGACGGTGCAAACCCAGTAAAGGGCCAGCCCCGGGCTAGAAAACTCCAAGTGTGTGGACAAATCGCCTCCCTCTGGAAACCAGCAAGCTAATAATAACTAAGGCCAGAACTGAGTGGAAGGAGACAAGAGCTGGCACCAGCGCGGCTGTAAAACAACTCCACTGAGCCGCTGCGCGTCTTAAAAGAGGCTGCAGTTTCTGGTGTCATCTCGATCCGGTCTCCACCCCCGCGGATGGTCCACCTGGCGCGGGCTGTTAAGCCCCCAACACCCGTCAGTCCAACCCGCAGCGAGCCCCGCGGACCCACCAGTCCCACGGGCCTCGGGCCCCGAGCCCCTCAAGTGGGCCAACCTGGGATGGGCGGCTCACCTTCCGGACGCGCAGCAAGTCCCCGGAGCGGGCAGTGCCTGAGCGCCGATACCCGCCCGCCCCAACCCCAAGGCACCCTGCGCCGCGAGTTAGCCCGCCTGCCCCGCCCCCACAGGCCCCGGGTCCCGGGGGCGGCGGGCAGCCCTCCCCGACCCCAACCCCGCGCCAGCCACTCGGAGCTGCTGGTGCCCGGACCCCGCCAAGCTCCTGCCTGCTCCTCTCTTCTTTCCTCCAGTCGGAAAGGAGCGAGTCCGGGGGCCGCGGGGAGGTTCACAGAGGCTGAGGTTCCCCTCGCGAAAGGCGACCCCCTTTCTCCTGCCAAAAGGGGCGACGGAAACCGTGCAGGGGTTTAATGGGCCCAAACCCCGTCAGCTGTGGAGTTTGGGTTACTGCTCGCAGGGCTGGAGTTTCCCCGCGCCACCGCTTAGGGGCTCGGGTGAGGGAGGACTTGGCGTGAGCGGACCGCACCGCACCACACAAAAGAAGAGGGGAGTGACGGGGCACGGGCGTCGGGTTACCTCAGTCCTCGGCTCGTTCCCCGGCTCCGTTCCTCCCGGCCTCGCCAACGCTGCAGCCGAGCGACCAGATTCCCGCAGCCGCTAGCAGCGCCGCACCAGCCCCGCGTGAGCACCCGACGGACACGCGCTCATTTGCGCGGCCCCGCCGAGCCCAGCGGGCGCCTGGCGTCCTCTCGCCTCCGCCCCCCCCGTGCTGTGGCCTCAGGGGCGGGGCGAGGAGCGCGCGCCCGCCCGCACCTGCGCACAGCACTCTGGGAAGTGTAGTTTTCAATTATCTCCTGGGGGATCCGCTCCTGCCCCCGCCCTCGCGGGCTTTCCTAGGTCGCTCACGATGGGTGGTGGGATATTTCCCCCCACTGCGAATGTTCTTGTTCTTCTGCCCGATGCTGGCCGATCAGGGCCTAGCGGGCGTCCTCAAAACACATTTTTAGGCCACCGCATAAATACCTCTGGAGTTTTTCAGGTTTCTTTACTTCTTTGGCAGTTCAATTACTGCCCTCCTGCTGGAGGTGAGAGTTCTTAAGGTTTATGGTTTTAAAAGGAAAAAGGTGCTTCTACTTTTATTCCCATTACTTTCTCCACCTGCTCTACAAAGGATATACAAAACAGCTGGTGTTTATAAATACATACCCACAGTTGATAAGCCTAAGGAAGCAGGTGATTGATATAAGCACTCACAGCTAAAAACAATTGCAAGTAAAAATGACGTTGAAATAAACTAATTTTTCAATAAAGTCAAAAAAATGTAGGCGGGGAAAGAGAGGGCAAAGGAAAATAAAATTTGAAGGATATTCCCCTAAACGTGGCTTTTGTTCGAGCAACCTCAGTTTAGCAACACCAGTGATCTATTTCATAATAAATTCAAACTTAGTTACGTTTATAAATATTAATACATAGGTTTGTATTGATTTTGCCAGAAAAGTTATTCCCCCCAACATAAGCATCTTATGTAAAAACCCCAAAATGACTATTTTGAGTTTGAAGTTTTAGTTCTAGGGGGAAAAAAATCCCCTTTTAAATAGGAATTTTTTTTTTTTTTTTTTTTTTTTTTTTGCTTTTTAGGGCCGAACCAGTGGCATATAGAAGTTCCCAGGCTAGGAGTTCTTGTCGTGGCTCAGTGGTTAACCAACCTGACTAGTATCCATGAGGACAGGATTCCATCCCTTGCCTTGCTCAGTGAGTTAAGGATCTGGTATTGCTACGCGCTGTGGTGTAGTTCACAGCCATGGCTCAGATCTGGTGTTGCTGTGGCTGTGGCATAGGCCAGTAGCTCCAGCTCTGATTTGACCCCCTAGCCTGGGAACCTCCATATACCTCAGGTGCAGGCCTGAAAGAACACCAACAACAAAAAAAAAATGCTTATAGAACTGTTCTTTTTTCTCTGCTAATTGCCATATACAAAATAACAGACTAGTTGTAGTTACCAACCACATCAAAGAAATATACACAATAGTTCAATATGGTTGCCATTTATTTTTTCAAGTACATTTAGTGAGCATCTGCTATATGCCAGACACTGAGCTAGGAATTGGGAAATAACACCATGAACAAACTGAATAGTACCTGCCCTTTGGAGATTTAAGATCTAGTGGAGGAGATGGATAACTAAACAGATAATCAGAATGAAAAGCTGTGCAAGGGTGCCAAGAGGGGGGGGGGGGGGGCATATAAGGTATATCAACCTAGAGCATTTTGTTTGGAGTCAGGCAAAAATTCTGAAAATTAAATTCTCAAAGCAAACAATAAACTGAGGGAAAATTTCTTTGCTAAGATGCGATATATCCATAACAATGTTCTCAATTATTTTAAAAAATATATGTCTTACAAAACAAGATACACCTTGATGGGGTTCAGGACATGCTACACTGAAATATGGCAACTTGGCATACTGAATATTTTAAACCGAAGGAATTAGAGAAAATAGCAGAAGCAGGGAAGTCCCTCTGCTTCCCCCACCCCTTGCTGCTCTTCCAAAAGCAGGTCAACAAAACTCCCATATAAAAAGTACCCTCCCTATACCAGAAGGAAGACGTTCATATTGCTACAGATGGAATTTGGGACCAAGAAGGCTGGATAAATATACTTTGTTAAACTAACCCTTATCTTCATAGTTACTTCTTTCTCACCTACGAACCCTAGCCCAAAGCCCATTGTCTTATCAATTCTTCACAAATTTATCGTTGCTTTGTAGAAAAGATGTAAAAGCTTCCCGCTCTGGTCACTTCTTTGGGTCTTCATTCTCTTATGAAGTGTCCCATGTACATGTAAAAATTCAGTGTAACAGTTGGATACTTTTATCCTGTTATTCTGCCTTTCTCCATTTCATTTTCAGATGTAGGCAGAGACCCTACGAGAGTCAAGGAAAACTTCTTTTGTTATAACCTCAACTGAAAGAAAAGAACACACCTTTCCTAAAAACAAGACACCTTCTTAGCTTGTATTCATTTCTCCCTAGCTCCATTTGAGAATTAAGAACTAACCTTCGGGAGTTCCCGTCGTGGCGCAGTGGTTAACGAATCCGACTAGGAACCATGAGGTTGCGGGTTCGATCCCTGCCCTTGCTCAGTGGGTTAACGATCCGGCGTTGCCGTGAGCTGTGGTGTAGGTTGAAGACGCGGCTCAGATCCTGCGTTGCTGTGGCTGCGGCGCAGGCCAGTGGCCACAGCTCCGATTAGACCCCTAGCCTGGGAACCTTCGGAGTTCCCCTCGTGGTGCAGTGGTTAACGAATCCGACTAGAGACCATGAGGTTGCAGGTTCGATCCCTGGCCTCGCTCAGCGGGTTAACAATCCGGCATTGCCGTGACCTGTGGTGTAGGTCGCAGACGTGGCTCGGATTTGGTGTTGCAGTGGCTGTGGCGAAGGTCAGCTGCTACGGCTCTGATTTGACCCCTAGCCTGGGAACCTCCATGTGCCGCGAGTATGGCCCTAAAAAGTGGAAAAAAAAACTAGCCTTAATAAGTAGGGACCTTTTGTTAGACTCCATCCCTTCCCTACAGGTCCATAAATCAAAACCGAAAAGGACCTGCTGTTGGCTCAGTTTCTGTTGTACGTTGGTCCAAATGAACTGCAATGTTTTAACCTCAATTGACATTTGCATTTTAAGTCTTTAACTCTAATCCTGGAATAAAAGGCTTTATAGTCTCCAAAAGAATTTCAGATGTGGCCTGCTGAGGGATTTGGAAAGATTAATGAAGAGGATCATTTTATTGACGACAGTGGAGGCAAAGCTTTCAGTCAGTGGGCAGTTCCCCGGACAGGTGCCCGCCTACGAAAGCTTCCTCACAGAGCCTGACCACCCCCTCCTGTCCAGGTCAGAGTCACTGCTTTATGGTCACCTTCTTTCCCCACTCCTCAACTCCTATTTTCTCACCTTCCTCCTCAGCCTTTACAGCAGTGCTTGTCTCCCATCACAATCACTCCAGCCTTTTCTGGCCTCAGACTAGTGGGTTGACTTAAGCTACTTAGTTTATGAGAGCTGTTCCATTCATTACCCTTGCCATTCATCTGACGCAGGTATCAGGCCTTTTCTCAGTCTCATCTCTGGAATATTTGAATTCCCCTAATTTCTCTCTGGGCCTTTTGTAATTGCTATGCCATCTCCTCTTGGCCTAACTCCCACTCACCATCTAATATCAACCTAGATACTGTTTTCATTAGGAAGTCTATCCTGGTTACAGTTCCCTTCCTCTCTATTCAGGTTAGTGCTTCCAGTAATATGCTCATACTACAACTTATTTTTGCCCCTCAGTTAGCACTTGTCCCTTAGCTTCTTTTTTTTTTTTTTTTGGCCTTGCCTACAACATGAAGTTCCCAGAGCACAGATCGAAAACCCGTGTCACAGCAGTGACAATGCCACTTAACAGCTAGGCCGTTAGGGAACCCCCCCTCCCTTTTTTGGCTTATCAATGAGCATTTCAATTAGATATCCTCTTGTTTTTCTGAAAGCTTTTCAGATAGAAAGTAGGAGCACAACACTTGATATAAGGTAGCTGTTTTACAAATACTGGGAAATAAATGAATGCATATCAACTTTGTGCAGTAAATACGGACTCACTATATATTTTCTATTAAAAATGTTAGGATTGGAGTTCCTGTCATGGCACAGTGGTTAACGAATCCGACTAGGAACCATGAGGTTGCGGGTTCGATCCCTGGCTTTGCTCAGGGGTTAAGGATCCGGCGTTGCCGTGAGCTGTGGTGTAGGTCGCAGACGTGGCTCGGATCCTGCGTTGCTGTGGCTGCGGCGTAGGCCAGTGGCTACAGCTCCAATTAGACCCCTAGCCTGGGAACTTCCACATGCCGCGGGTGCAGCCCAAAAATGACAAAAGGCAAAAAAAAAAAAAATGTTAGGATTGTGGACCTTAAAGTTTCAATCCAACTCTGCTTCCTTTTTTTTTTTTGCTTTTTAGGGCCACCCTCTAAAAAAGGTGGCATATGGAGGTGCCCAGGCTAGCGGTCAAATCGGAGCTGCAGCAGCTGGCCTACACCACAGCCACAGCCAACACCAGACCTGAGCCACGTCTGCGACCTACACCACAGCTCATGGCAACACCAGATCCTTAACCCACTGAGCGAGGCCAGGGATGGAACCCACGTCCTCATGGATGCTAGTCAGATTCGTTAACCGCTGAGTCACGACGGGACCTCCCCAACTCTGCTTCTTAAAGCATGATGGCTAAATCTCACCAGTTGGCTCCAGAATAAATATATAACTGAGAATTTGAGTAAAATATTTGAATGGAAGTAGTTGGGGTACAGCTTTGGCTAGAGGACTTACTTGAGGATGTGTTTACATAGCAGGTACGTTGTTCTTGTTTGGAGTGATGGTTTATTGTGGGTAGTTTAGGGGTGGGTTAATAGATGCAGTAAAATAGAAGGCATCCTTGGTATTGTCAATGCCAGTTCAGTTTACGCACTAAATTATTTCTCTCGAAAATGACCTGTGTTGGTGAGTGTAATTTAATTCTGGTTTGCTTCCCCTGCCCTCATTTTTACATTTCACTTTTCCTACTCTGTCCTGCTCAAGCCAAATCACTTACCACTTGCCATGAATTGCCTAGACCAGGCAAAGCTTTCAGGCTGCCTGTGTGGGGAACTGTGGGCGCCTCCCTGGAGCAATGTGTGATAGGAGAGGGTGAGAGCACTTGGCCTCCATCCCTGCTACACACCCTAAGTCTCCTTTATTTTAATTATCAGAAAAAAACACATTTAGTGAAACTTTGTTTGCCAGTATCTGTGTTAGAAATATGTGCGCTACACTTCTGAGCAGAGTTGTATTCATAGGTACAGGAGAAAGTGTCACATGAGACAAACGTAATTGTGGCTCCATTCCAATACTATTCCAAATGTATGATCTCTGTGAAAACTACTTCTTTCATTTAGATTATATCACATTAGCTTTCTAATATCTTCACATTCTCATAATGAAACCTACCTCTGCAAGTTTCATTTTGCTAATTTTTTTTTTTAAATTACAATGCAGCATGGCAGATACTGCTGGTTACTTAAACAGTATCTTCTTGCCTTCTTCATTACTAAAGACCCTAGGGTTTTGTTTTGTTTTTTTGGTTTTTTGGGGGGTGGCGGGGATGACTAGATATCCAGCTAACAGATTTGTCAGGATTCCTGACAAAGTTCTATTCGTAAGTATAAGTACAAGTGTTACCTGGGCCTTTGCGGATGGCTGCTAAAAGAAAATTGATTCAGCAGCTACCTCTCTTAGCCTTCTTCTTTCTTCCTGGATGTAACAGCTTGAGTTTCAGCAGCCACCTTGGACTATAAGGTTATGTGAGGTTGGAAGTCATGTGTAGGATTGTGGAAGAATGACAGAAAGAGTCTAAGTCCCTGATTACCAATGAACAACCAAAACAGTCCCACTATAGGACTGGAGGAAAGTTCCAGTTAAGAAGGAAAATATTTGTATGTGATAAAATCTGGCTGCTTCTAAATTTTAGAGCTGGCACAGTGGCCTGCCCAGACTTGCAGGCTTTCTTTCCTTATTAATTAGGAATTTAGGACCACTATGCCACTGGGTCAGTGAAGAAGAAGTTACAACAGTTGGGAACCATGAAGAGATCAGCAGATGAAAGCATCGATTAAAAGAGATAAACCAGGATTTATCAGACAGGGTATGTGAATTCACTTAACCCTTGACTATTTTGCACAGAAACCTTAAAATAGTACTTTGAGGTTATCATGTTGCAACCCTGTGTGGTGATGATGTAATTCTTTCCCCTAAATTGTTGCTTGCTGTCCTGTAGCCACAAACTCATGCACCCGTAATCCTTGAGCAGACGGGGCAGAAAGAAGCTCAAATTTTCAGATCCTCTTTGTAAGTGATTCCCTTTGGGAGTTTATAAGCCAGTGTTGAAAAAGAGAAATTGTAATTGCATTTCCTTTTCAAGGAAGCAGAACTGAAGGAAAAACTTTCAACCAATTTCCTCAGAAGCAAAACTGGATTATGAGAATAGAATAGCCTGTTGTTCAGCCTATCTGAGAAGTTGCAGTTGCTGGTTTTACCATCAGCTGAGACTTGAGTCACAGAAGCCCAGAGGGTAATTGGATATGTGCCTACCTGGTTGGAGGTACCACAAAAAGAATCTTGCTTTATGCTCACAACTGCTGATTAGAAAACAGATGAGGCCAAGCAGGGCACAGGCTAGGAAAACATAATCACCTTTGCTGCATGATGCTTTAGCAAGCAATCATTTACAGGTCAGTCCAGAATTTTTTTTTTTCCTTTTGTCATTTTAGGGCCGCGCCCGCGGCATATGGAGGTTCCCAGGCTAGGGGTCTCTCGGAGCTACAGCTGCCGGCCTTCGCCACAGCCACAGCAACGTGGGATCCGAGCCGCGTCTGCAACCTACACCACAGCTCATGGAAACGCCGGATCCCTAACCCACTGAGCGAGGCCAGGGATCAGACCCGCAACCTCCTGGTTCCTAGTCGGATTCGTTTCTGCTGAGCCACGACAGGAACTCCTCAGTCCAGAATTTTTAACTTCGGAGTTCCCATTGTGGCGCAGCAGAAACAAATCCAAGGGGTAACCATGAGGTTTGCTGGTTCCATCCCTGGCCTTGCTCAGTGGGTTAAGGATCTGACGTTGTAGTGAGCTGTAGTGTAGGTCACAGACTAGGCTCTGATCTCCGTTGCTGTGGCTGTGGTGAAGGCCGGCACCTGCAGCTCCAATTCGACTCCTAGCCTTGGAACCTCCATATGCTGCTAATGCAACCCTAAAAAGAAAAAAAAAAAAGGAAGAAGAATTTTTTAATTTCACTCAGAACATTGTCCTTAAATCTGAACTATCATTTTTCTTAGAAAAAATGTAAAAGAAATGTCCATCTTACCTGCCTCTACTGCTCAATGTGAACCTCTTCCTCAAGCTCTACCAAAACCTTGGCTCCCCTCTCCTCCCAAGAAACCCCACCCTCAGACTCTCAGGCTGGCTGCTGCCGGAAAACTCATGGGACATTCAATAAGCAGTTTGCATCCAATTAAATAAAGGGGTGGATAGGTTCTAGGAAAAGCTTAAAGGAGCAATGCAGTACTCCCGAGCTAGTATGAGAGCAGTTACCAGAACTTGGAGTGCAGAGAAGCTGTGCATAAAGGACCATGGACCATAATAAAGACATGATGACGCCCCGCGGGAAGGGAGTCAGGGTAGAAATACCTCAATCCCTGTCTCTTCTTTGACCTCAAGTGATACCGTTTGCTAAGACAGCTTCTGGAAGGCAGAAGACAAGGAAGTCTGTTAATTTTATGCATCAGGGCCAGTTCTTCTGGCACAAAGCCGGATAGAGAAGGGTGAAGAGACCCTGGTGAGACAACTGGGAAATATTCAGCCCAGCCATCTGCTCTGACATTTTTCTCATGCAGGGCTTATCACCTAGAACGCCCTCTTTTTCAGCTGTCATATAATCCTCTGGTCTGGTCTAGGATTCAAGGGTATGACCTACTTTTAAATACAGAAACGCCTCTCCCTTCAGTTAGCATTTTTAGTTGTATCATTCGCACTGACACTTAACTATATACATCCTTCACTGCCACTTAAACATTTCATTTGTATAGAAGTATCCCATTATATTATAAACTCTGTGGATCAGAATTTATGAGTTACTTTTCTTTCTCCATAGCACCTAATGGTGTCCAGCAAGACCAGCTGAAACAAATTGTAAGAGTCTTAATTACCACCCTCGTTTTATCCCCACTCCCTACCTGCACAGAAGATGCTTATACCTTTCACATTATATGGTAGGCACTCAAAGGAAAAAGAATCATTTAAAATCAGCGTTAGAATGCACAAGAAGTCTAGGTGTGTCTGTAGGGGCGTTCCTGAAGTTAGATAGTGGAGCATGCAGGTAAAAGCTAGGCTTCCATCAGCAAATACCTGCAACTCTTTACCTGATGGACTTTTCTTTTTCTTTCTTTAATGATTTTTATTTTTTCCATTATAGTTGGTTTACGGTGTTCTATCAGTTTTCTACTGTACAGCAAAGTGACCCGGCCACACATACATATATATTCTTTTTCTCACACCTATCCTCCACCAAGCTGGTGGATTTTTCTGTCTGCTTCACTAGCTCCAAGGCAGAGGAAGCTAGAAGAACTGGGAAGTTCGCTGTTTCCAATCTCCATCCAGCAGCCCTCAAACAGCGACTGAAGGGAGTAAGGATTTGGGGGCTAAAAGTCGAGCATCGGCTCCTACCTTGCGGCGGCGGCGGCGGCGGCGGCGGCGGCGGCGGCGGCGGCGGCGGCGGCGGCGGCGGCGCGCGCGCGCGCAACACTGAGGTGGCCCTCTACACGGTTTCCCAGGATTCCCCCGGGGGCTAGTGCCCAGTTGCCTAAGAGGTGATCTACATGATAATTCACCCTTAACTAGCTTCCTTCCCTTTTCTTACTCTCTCTGCTGCTGCCAGTGCTTCTTGGAATCACCTGACTTAAATTCTTCAAGTTTTACTTCTCGAGTAGAATGATCTGATGTCAACAATGATTGCTCAACTCACTTGTGGCGGGAATGTACAAGAATGTGCTTTGCTTGATGTAATTTCTCTTTCTTGATACGTCCTCTTTCTTTGCTTTTATGATATAGAAACATTTTTGATCCACCTGAGAAAAACTACACCGAAATTTTTTTTTTTTTTTTTTTTTTTTTTGCTTTTTAGGGCCACACCTGCGACATGTGGAGGTTCCCAGGCCAGGGGTCCAATCGGAGCTGTTGCTGCCAGCCTACGCCAGAGCCAGAGCAAAGCCAGATCCGTGCCATTTCTGTGACCTATGCCACAGCTCATGGCAAGGCCGGATTCTTAACCCACCGAGCGATGCCAGGGATCGAACCCGCAACCTCATGGTTCCTAGTCAGATTCGTTTCCACTGCACCACTATGGGAACTCCCACAGAAATTTTTTAACACTAAAAATAAATGTTAGTTGCTGTGGCTCTGGCATAGGCTGGCGGCTACAGCTCCCATTCGACCCCTACCCTGGGAACCTCCACATGCTGATGGTGGGGTCTTAAGAGACAAAAAGACAAAAAAAAAAAAAAAGTTAGTGGTGTTTTACCTTATAAAAGCAACATATGCTTATTGGAAAATTAGAAAATAAAAATAACGCCACTATTCTAAAATAGCAACTGTGTATTCTTTTGGAACATTTTCTTTACATGAACTTATGTTAATAAATTGCTGTGTATCCTTTTGGAAATTTTTTTTACATGAATTGGATTTTTTTATCACTTTTTTTTCCTCAGTGAAGAATATATGCCGAAAAACTTGACAAATAAAACAAAAATTTTCATTTAACAACATTTAAAAATGATATTTGCTGTTCCTATTGTGGCTCAGTGGTATCAAATCCGACTAGAATCCATGAAGGTGCAGGTTTGATCCCTGGCCTCACTCAGTGGGTTGAGGATCTAGTGTTGCGGTGTTTCACTGTATGGATTATGGACTTACTACTACTTTCCTTTTAACCAAGCTTGCTTGCTTTCCCTTTCTTTCTTTCTTTCTTTCTTTCTTTCTTTCTTTCTTTCTTTCTTTCTTTCTTTCTTTCTTTCTTTCTTTTTTTTCTTTCTTTCTTCTTTCTTTCTTTCTTTCTTTCTTTCTTTCCTTCTTTCTTGTTCTTTTTAGGGCATCTGGAAGGTCCTGGGCTAGAGGTCAAATCAGAACTACAGCTGCCAGCCTACACCACAGCAATAGCAACACCAGATCCAAGCCACATCTGCCACCTATGCCACGGGTTGCATACGCTGGATCCTTAATCCATTGAGCAAGGCCAGGGATCAAATGCACATCCTCACAGAAACTGTCAAGTTCTTAATCTGCTGAGCTGCAATGGGAACATCACAAGCTTTCATTTTTAGGTATTTTGAGGATTTCAGTTTTCAAAAAACTTTACGGAGTTCCCATTGTGCCTCAGTGGAAACGATCCAACTAGGAACCATGACGTTGCAGGTTCGACCCCTGGCCTTGCTCAGTGGGTTAAGGATCTGGTGTTGCTGTGAGCTGTGGTGTGGGTCACAGACGTGGCTCCGATCCCAAGTTGCTGTGGCTGTGGCAAAGGCCGGCGGCTACAGCTCTGATTAGACCCGTAGCCTGGGAACCTCATATGCTGAGGGTGCAGCTCTAAAAATACAAAAAAAAAAAAAAAGATTTTTTTTAACTAACTTGTATAACTTGTAACTTAATCATCAATATATTTCCCCAAAAGTGGAACTGCTATATCAGAGAACACATATATTCAAAAAGTTTCTAACATCTTACCTAAGTGACTCCTACGAGCAATGTTTGAGATTTTTTTCCTGACAACTCTGTCAACTCTATTTCCTTTTCTAAGCCTTTGCCAATAATTAATTTTATTTCTCCGATTAATAGCAAGGATGAACTTTTTAACACTTTCATTGGTTATTATCTTCCTTTTTTTATGATCTGCCTTGTTTTCTGCACATAAGGACAACTGTAGGAAGACAGTGCTGCTGTAATACTAGCTGGAGGTTATGATCTCATTGCTTTTTTTTTAACTCAGTTGGTTATTCTTCCTCCAAGAATGGACCTAAGAAAGGTCTCTAATCTCTCCTTGCTTCAGGTGTCTAATTCAAACTTAAGTTTAACCTTGACCCTGTACCAAAGACCTTTCATCTCAATCTTTCCAGTAACCTACTGGATCTCTTCCTTGGCTTTCCTGTCAATACCCAATTTCAGCATGTTAGTCCTGACTTCCTATCTGTTAACACTCCCAGCTTTCTCAGTTCCTACTAAACTCACTCGGCCTCCAAAATTTGAAATAGCAGAACTCTGTTCTAACCTTTTGTTCTTTTTTATACTCAGATCTAATCACACATGACTATGTATTTTGTTCATAATACTGCTGATTATGAACAGTATTATGTTCATACAAAATAAAAAATACAGGTTTTTTCCTAAAGCTTTATCTCGGCAACCCTGACTGATTTAAACCCATCCCATTCTGTCAGGAGGACTTCTACCTTCAGAGCGAGTAGAGCTTTACACATACAATTTTCAATATTTTAAAACAATTACATTTATCGTGCACTTAACAGACTATGTGTATACATAAGGTAAAAAAAATACTTAATTAAAAGTCTTATTCTGAGGGCTCCTTTCCAAATGCAGCCTTCTTTCTCTCCCACAGAGATAAACACTATCTATCTTGAATGTAATGTTTGTCACTCCCATATACTGCTTTGTAATTTTATCCTACTTGCATTTAGTTTGCATGTTTTTGAACTTTAAACAAACAATATCATATTATATGTACTTTTTTGTAACTTGCTTTTCTTGCTCAACATTGTATTGTGAAATTTGTCTTTGTTGATGTATTTGGGTGTGGTTTATTCATTTTTTCCTACTGTGTAGTACTGCATTGGATGCCTGTGCCATAATTTACACATCTCCCTTGTTGATAAGTATTGAGTTGTTTCTAGTTTTTTTTTTTTTTCTATTACAGACCATGCTGCTATGAACGCTTGTGACATGTACAAGCTTACACAGCAAATGCAAGGGCTTTTCAAGAAGTCACTGCTGATTTCAGTGTTCATGATTTTGCTGTCACCAGATAATGCCAAATTGTCTTCCAAAATGGTTATATCAATTTACGCTTTTAAGAAAAGCTTGAGGATTTCAACTGTCCCACATTCTAGCCAACACTTAGTTTTGCCAGATTTCTTAATTTTTGCCAATCTGGTAAACATAAAATAGTATCTCCTGGTTTGAATTTTCATTTATTTAGTTATGAATAAGATTTTAATGTTTCATATGTTTATTACCAGTACAGATTTCCTTTTCTGCAAAATTCTTATTCACTTTTTCCTTTACTTTTCTATTGGATTTTTGCTATTTTTTTCTTACTAGTTTTTAGGAGTATTTTTTAATATTCTAAACAGTAATCTTCTGTTCATTATCAGAATGTTAAACATCTCCTTCCAGTTTGTGCCTTGTCTTCTTACTTTTAAATGATATCTTTTGATAATCTGTTCTTACTCAGAAAGTAAAAAGTTTGTCAACTTACTTAATGGGTTGAGCTCTTTATGTATTCCTTAAGAAACACTTTCCTATTCCTGAGACATAAAAAATCTTCTTCTAAAACTTCTGAGTTTTACATTTTGCATCTAAATCCATAGTCTACTTAATTGATTTTTATAAATAAAATTTTTATCATGCTACTATTTATGCCTACACCATAGCCAGCTTTATAGAAGATACTCCGTATCCACCTCTTTACTTATTTATTTATTTGCTTTTTTTTTTTAGGGCTGCACCCATGGATATGGAAGTTCCCAGGCTAGGGGTCTAATCGGAGCTACAGCTGCCAGCCTACGCCACAGCCACAGCAATGCCAGATCCTTAACCCATTGAGCGAGACCAGGGATTGAACCCGCAACCTCATGGTTCCTAGTTGGATTCGTTTTGGCTGCACCACTATGGGAACTCCTTCTCTTTATTATTTTAAATAAATGTTTTAAAAAAATACTTATTTCCAGCTAAATGAATCTTTCAGAAGCACTCTAAAATGCATTCTTTGTTATTGTTTAGATGTTGCATAAACTACTAAAAACACAGGGGAATCAACAATTTACCTCAATTCTTAGATGTTCGTTAGATTTAGAGTGGGATGAGTTCTGGGTCTATATTGTGTGTGTGTGTGTGCGTGTGTGTGTGTGCGTGTGTGTGTGTGTGTGTACAGTTGATTAGAGATATTTTTAGGTATTTGATCTGTTAAATGAAGAAAATATAAATGTATCCTGTGTCATCTTTAGAGATGAATTGAGTAAACTATACCTTTTGGGGGGAAATACATGGTAGTTATTTAATCATCATTGTCATGACCTCTAACTATAGCAAATCAAGCATTAAAAATTATGCTCAATATTTCATATTGTATATTTAAGTATGATCTCCTAATAGAATATGGAGATGTATGATAAAAATAGAGTCTCCCTCTTCAGTTTTCTAAAACCCTATCAGCAACTAATGTTTCCCTAGGGGAAAGCCAGACCCACTCAATGACTTGGCACCAGAATTAGGCCAAAACGTGTCTTTGGGATAGGCACAGTGGGAAGAAGTGAAGGCACCATAGCAACCCTTGTAAAACACTTGGAGCTCCCTCTGCTGGAACATATTGGTTAAGGAACAGTAATGAAGGAAGCAATCCACCTCCATGGTAGGAAAAATGGAAATGAAAGGAAACGACCTAGAATTTAACTTTGATACTAGGTTAAAGGGAAAGTTTAAAAGAACTGTAGACTTTCTTCTAGGGTTTTATGTAAAATGTGTCACTTTTCCTTCTACCTTAGGAATATTTGCCTTACGGTACAAAAAGCATGAACTTGATTCCTTAATGGAACCTTATGGGAACAGCCTCAGGGAAGAGCATAACATCATTTTATTCAGAATGTTGATGACTGAAGATATACAATAGAGTTTTATGCATTTTGTAACTTTTGGATAGTCGTTGAACTTCTCTGAATTGTGTCTCTCTAATTTTAAAATGAAGATGACAACAGCAGTTCTAAACTCTTTGACAATGGAGGGTAAATGGGAAGGCAACAGATATGAAGAAAGTTGTCACATATCCTTGTGGCTAAAGTCCCAGAATATGGTAGCCATGTTCCCAGATGGACAGCCTTGAGTCCCTGGCACTGGGTCAGACCCTGGTAACACAGTGATGAATAAAGCATGCCAGAACTCAGTTTAACAGCCTACTGGGGGAGACACAATAATATAGACAATAACAATAAAACAACAAATTAGGAATTCCCTGGTGGTGCAGCAGGTGAAGGATCCAGTGTTTTCATTGCTGTAATTCGGGTTTAATCCTCAGTGTGGGATTGGGCATGGCTAAAAACAAATAAACAAACATGGCAAATTCTATAAAAGAATGTTTTGGAAGGTTGTAAAGACACCTAATTTTCTAGATGATCAGAAAAAGCTTCAAAGAAAAATTGTATTTCAGTTGGGACTTGAATGGTGAGGTACTTGCCAGTACATATTTCTTTCTTAAAACTTTTGTTTATTTAGCTGTTTCAGCAGGAACATTTCCAAAAATGTCTTTAAAAACACAATAATTAGGAGAACAGAAAGTTCTAGTTTATTTCATTGGAAGGCTTATTTAATCATTAGTTAAATAAATCACTAGATGAGATAAATATATCAACTTGGAATAAGGAAAATATTGGTTGATGGACAAGGAGAAACTAATGGAGTGATACATTATAAGTTATATATTTATCATTTATACCCTATTTCTGAAAATAATGTGAGGCTTGATAGCTTTTAATTGCTATTTTAAAGATAATAATATAAATTTAACATCAGCAATGATAATAAGTTCTCTTTTTGCTTTCCCTTCCAAAAAAAAAAAAATCTGTCCTGTTAATACATTTAGATCCTTTGATATTAAGCATTATATCTTAAATTTCATGCATTTAACATTTAATGACTTTTCAACAAAAATATCCTTAGAACAGAGGAAAAAAACCTTAGTGCTTAATTGCTAACATTAGAAAAGAAGAAAGATCTTAAATCAATAACCTAATTATAGACCTAAAGGAATTGGAAAA
Source organism: Catagonus wagneri (assembly GCA_004024745.2). NCBI lineage: Eukaryota > Metazoa > Chordata > Mammalia > Artiodactyla > Tayassuidae > Catagonus > Catagonus wagneri. Next base: position 7,125,980 of record PVHT020000886.1, on the reverse strand, counting down.
TAAAGAGAAAATTAAACTGAAAGCATGCAGAGGGAGGAAATAATAATTGGAATTATATGAAATAGAGGATGTAAAAACAAAAGAGAAAAATCAAAGAAATCTAGAGTTTTTCTTTTTTTCCTTTTTTAGTGCCTCCATTATGGCATATGGAAGTTCCCAGGCCAGGGGTTGAATTGGAGCTACAGCTGAGACCTACACCACAGCCATGGCAACACCAGATCTGAGCCTATGCCACAGCTATGGCAATGCCTGATCCTTAACCCACTGAGTCAGGCCAGGGATCAAACCCGAGTCCTCACAGAGACAACGTTGGGTCCTTAACCCATTGAGCCACAACAGGAACTCCGTTTGTTTGTTTGTTTGTTTGTTTAAATCAACAAAATGACAAAGTTTAGCAAGACTGACCAAGAACAAACGCAGAAAGACTCAGGAGTTCCTTCACAGCACAGCAGGTTAAGGATCTGGTGTTGTCACTGGAGTGGCCCAGGTAGCATCTGTGGCGTGGGTTTGATCCCTGGCCCGGGAACTTTAACATGCTAGAGGAACAGAAAAAAAAAAAACCAAAAAACCCAAACCAAAATAAGGACAACAACAAAAAGGAAGACTCAAATTACTAAAATCACAAATGAAATTGGAGCATGGACATTAATAACAACCTTACAAAAATTTTAAAAAAAGATTATATAGGAATATGATGAACATTACATGGCAATTATAGGTTTCAATAACCTATGCAAAATGGACAGATTCCTAGATTTGTCCCCACTTCTCAACTCATTCTATAGAGCTAGTATTATTCTGACACCAACAAAGACATCATAAGATAAGAAAACTTTAGACTAATATCCTTTATGGATAGACATAAAAATCTTCAACAAAATACTAGCAAACTGAAGCCAGTATTACATTTAAGATTGTATACCATGACCAAGTGGGATCTTATCTCAGGAATGCAAGAATAGTTCAACATGTAAAAATAAATCAATTTAATATACCATATGCAAGAATCAAGGAGAGGAAATACTACAGGATCATCTCAACAGATGCAGAAAAAGTACTTGACAGACAGAATCCAATACCAGCTTATGATAAAAACAAACACCCAGGTAGAAATAGAAGAGAACTTCCTCATCCTGACAAAGGGTATCCATGAAAAACTACCATTAACAAAATAGTTAATGGTGAAAGACTAAAAGATTTTCTCTAACACAAGGAACAAGGATGTCTCCTATCTCCACTTCTATTCAACATTGTACTAGAGGTTTACCCAGGACAATCAGTCAAGATAGAAAAATAAAAGACATCTAAATTGGAAAGAAAGAAGTAAAAATTTTTTCTATTCACAAATGCCATGATTTTGTACGTAGAAAAACCTAAAGAGCATACACCCCCCTCAACACATACTACTAGAGCTAATAAGTGAGTTCAGTAAGTTTGTAGGATACAAGACCAATACACAAAAATCAGTTGTATTTCTATACACTAGAAAAAACAATCCAAAAATGAAATTAAGAAAATTCCATTTACAATAGCATCAAAAAATTATAAAACTCGTACACTGAAAACTGTAAAACATTGTAGAAAGAAATGAAACAAGACAAATAAATGGAAACACGACACATAAATGGAAAATCATCTCATGTTCATTCTTTGGAAGATTTAACAGCAATAAGGTGATAATACTTTCCAAATTCATCTGGAGATTCAACATAATCCCAGCTACCCTTTTTGTTTTTTTGCAGAAATTAACAAGCTGATTCTAAAATTCACATGGAGATGCAAGGCACATAGCTAAACAACCTTTAAAATAAGAAAAAGTCGGAGGAGTTACAGTGTCCAATTTTAAAACTTACTACAACGCACAGTAATGAAGAGAGTGTGGTGTTGGCAGAAAGATGGACATATTGTATGTTCACATGCAGAAGGAGGAATTTGGATGCCTATCTTGTACCATACACAAAAACTAACTCAAAATGGATCAAAGATCTAATGTAAAAACTAAAACTCTTAGACTCTTTGATGAAAATCTAGGCATAAATCTTTGTGGCTTTGGGTTAGGCAATGGTTTTTAGATAATACCAAAAGCACAGGTGATAAAAGACAAATGTTAAAAACTGGGCTTCCCCAACAATAAAAAAACTTTTGTGCTTCAAAGAACACCATTAAGAAAGTGAAAAGATGTACCATATTTTCCCTATCCACTCCTCTGTTGATGGGCATTTAGGTTGTTTCCATGACCTGGCTATTGCATAGAGTGCTGCAATGAACACTGGAGTACATGTGTCTTTTCGAGTCATGGTTTCTGCTGGATAGATGCCCAGGAGTGGGATTGCTGGATCAAATGGTAATTCTATTTTGAGTTTTCTGAGGAATCTCCATACTGTTTTCCACAGTGGCTCCACCAATTTGCATTCCCACCAACAGTGTAATAGGGATCCTTTTTCTCCACACCCTCTCCAGCACTTATTGTTTGTAGACTTTTTGATGATGGCCATTCTGGCTGGTGTAAGGTGGTACCTCATAGTGGTTTTGACTTGCATTTCTCTAGTGAGGAGCGATGTTGAACATCTTTTCATGTGTTTATTTGCCATCTGCATGTCTTCTTTGGAGAACTGTCTGCCTAGATCCTCTGCCCATTTTTGGATAGGGTTGTTTGTTTCTTTGGTGTTGAGCTGTAGGAGCTGTTTGTAAATTTTGGAGTGTTACTCAGCCATTAAAAGGAACGAATTACCAACATTTATAGCAACATGGATGAACTTAGAAATTATCATGCGAAGTGAAACCAGTCAGACAATTAGACAGCAACACCCAATGCTACATGTGGAAACTAAAAAGACTCAATGAACCTCTTTGCAGAACAAACAATGACTCACAGACTTTGGAAAACCTTGGTTTTTCAAATAAGACAATCTGGGGGGTGGGGGGATGCACTGCAGGTTTGGGATACAAAGTCTGTAAAATTGACTTGTGATGATTTACGTACACCTATAATTGAAATAAAATCCACTAAGAAAAAAAATAAAACAACAACAACAAAATTAAAAAGAAAAAGAAAGAAAGTGAAAAGAGGCGTTCCCATTGTGGCTCAGTGGTAACGAACCCAATTAGTATCTATGAAGACATGGGCTCAATCCCTGGCCCAGCTCAGTGGGTTAAAGGATCCGGCATTGCCATGAATTGTGGTGTAGTTGCAGACCCAGCTTGGATCTGGCATTGTTGTGGCTATGGTATAAGCTGGCAGCTACAGCTCTGATTCCACTCCTGGCATGGGAACTTCCATAGGCCTCGGGAGGAGCCCTAAAAAGAAAAGCCCTCCCTCCCAAAAAAAACCCATTGCAGATAGTCCTTATCACAAGTCTGTGATATTGTATACATTGTCCTATTACAGGTTTTTAGAGGAGGAAACCTGAACCCAGAGAGGTTAAGTAACTTGCCTAAGGTTATACAATTAAATAAGGGCCAAAGCTAGGATTCAAACCCAAGCAATCTGACATGGAAGTCCATTCAACCAGTACATTATTTGGCTTGTCATTGTGACTATGCAACAAATTTCCAAAGGAACTGGTAAACAGGAAATAATTTTATTAAAAAAATCAGTGACAAATACTATTTTGCCTTTTTAGAGGGTATTGGAAAATTCAATTTTTTAAACAGAAGAGTAAGACAACTTTTTGTTATTAATTATCCTGGGTTAGTAAAGGCCCTTTCCTGGAACTTACATTTCAGATATTATCAGCAGCATGCAAACCCAAAACTTCCATATTAATTCTCTTTGAACTGTGTGTTTTTATTGAATCTTTGAGTTCTAGTTACAGACTTAGAAATATTCACTTTATTTTGAAGTGGCAGCTGGAAAAAACAGGACGGAGCATTTGGCTCTGATAGTTAACAAGGGCTGTGTTTCTTTTAATGCTGCCAACTCAAGCAGACTCAGTGAGGCTTGTGCTACAAACTGCTGTTAACAGTGGGATTCAGTTCATACTGGCGGGCCTGGCCAAGGTCCACTTTGTCTCTGCACAGAGGGGAGCACTTCAGAGCTAGCGAGGGCTCGTTCTCTGGCATGCCAAGATTAATCTGCTGTATGTTGAATCATGTTCTTAACAAGAATCTCAAAAAGAAGGTTTTGTTTTGTCCCAAAAAGAGCTGTTTGGTAGAAAATGTCTATATAGTGTAGTCACTGGTTATCTTGAAAACAGGAAAATCTTTACATGAAGTCATAACTGAAGAACACAAGATTAAGGCGATGACTAAGGGCTGGAGGTGGCAATGACTCTGACTGTTTTCACTCTTGCCCACTATAATCCATTGTCCACACAGTAGCCAGAATGAGAAGGAGCCTTCAAAAAATTGACATCAATATTTTACTTTTCTATTGGCTTTTCATTGTACTTAAACCTGAAGTTTTTACAGTGGCCCATAAAACCCTACAAAATCTAGCCCAGGATACTTCTAGTTTCTTCAACAAGTTGAAAAGAAAGAGTGGGACGGAGAATTATGTTTAAAGAAATTCAGACCTATAAAGCACATGCAATGAATGAATTCTTGTTAGGTTTTGAATTGAACAAAACAACTATTAAAAAACTAGGGAGCGGAGTTCCGTTTGATGCTCAGCGGTTAACATTCTCAGTGTATGCTGGCCCACAATATGTTGCCTATGATAGAGCCACTTTAGGGCAAAGGACACATAGATTGAAAGTAAGAGGATGGAAAAAGATATTTCATGCAAACAGAAATGACAAGAGAGCAGAGGTTGTAATACTGTCAGACAAAATAGACTAAAATAAAGTCAATGAAAAAAGATAAAAAAGGATACTGTATAATGATAAAAGGATCAATACAAGGAGAGGATATTATACTCGTCGAAATATATACATCCATAAAACAAATACTAACAGACATAAAGGGAGAAATTGATAGGAATACAGTAATAGCAGGAGATTTTTTTTTTTGTCTTTTTGCCTTATCTAGAGCCGCACCTGTGGCATATGGAGGTTCCCAGGCTAGGGATCTAACAGGAGCTGTAGCTGCCGGCCTTCGCCACAGCCACAGCAAAGCAGGATCCGAGCCACATCTGCAACCTACATCACAGCTCACAGCAACAGGGGATCCTTAACCCACTGAGCAAGGCCAGGGATTGAACCCACGACCTCATGGTTCCTAGTCAGATTCGTTAACCACTGAGCCATGACGGGGACTCCCAATAGCTGGAGATTTTAACACCACATTCACGTCAATGGACGGACAGGTCTTCTTGATAGAAAATCAATAAGGCAACAGAAGTCCTAAATGATACAACAGAACAGTCAGACTTAATTGATATCTTCAGGACACTGCATCTAAAAAAAGCAGAATACACATTCTTTTCAAGTGCACATGGAATATTCTCTAGGACTGACCACATATTGGGACATAAAACAAGCATCAACAAATTTAAGAGGATAGAAATTATTTGAAGCATCTTTTCTGACCACAACAGAATAAAACTAGAAATCAGCCATGAAAAAAGAAAAGAGAAAAAAAAAAACAATTTCATGGAGACCAAAAACATGCTACCAAAAAAACCCAAATGGGTCAATGATGAAACCAAATAAGATATTTAAAAATACCCTGAGGCAAATTAATGAAAACACAACCCTATAAAATCTGTGGGATGCAGCAAAAGCAGTTCTTGGGGGAAGTTCATAGTAATACAGGCCTTCTTTAAGAAACAAGAAAAAAATCTCAAATGAACAACCTAACCCACCACCTAAAAAAGTTAGAAAAATAAGAACAAATCCTGAGTCAGCACAAGAAAATAATAAAGATTAAAGAGAAAATAAATAAAATAGAGATTTTAAAAACAATAGAAAAAAATCAATAAAGCCAAGAGCTAGTTATTTGAAAAGTAAACAAAATTGACAAACATCTGGCCAGGCTCACCAAGAAGAAAAGAGAGAAAACACAAATAAATAAAGTAAGAATAAAAGAGGAGCAATCTCAACTGTTACTGCAGAAATTTGAAAAAAAACCTTTGAGATTATGAACAATTAAATGTCAACAAATTTACAACTTTGAAGAAATAGACACGTTTCTAGAAATATACATCCCACTGAAACTGAATCAATAAATAGATAACTTGAACAGACCAATCACTAGAAATGAATAGAATCTGTAAACAAACAAACAAACAAAAAACCCGCACCCAAACAAACAAACAAAAACACCCTGCAAACAAAAGTTCAGGACCAGATGGCTTCACTGGGGAAGAATACCAAACATACAAAGAAAAATTTATACCAGTCATTCTCAAACTCTTCCAAAAGACTAAAGAGCACTCCCAGAGACATTCAGTGAAGCTACCATCGCCCTGATCTCAAAACTAGACAAAGACACAACCAAAAAAGAAAATTAAAGGCCAATATATTTGATGAATATTGATGCAAAAATTCTCAAAAAAATATTAGCAAACTGAATTCAACAACACATGCAAAAGATCATACACCACAACAAAGTAGGATTCATTCCAGGGTCACAAGGATGGTTCAACATACACAAAATAATCAACATGATACCTTCACATCAACAAAAGAGAAGAAAAAAATCACATGATCATCTCAATAGATGCAGAAAAAGCATTTGATAAAACTCACCATTCAGGAGTTCCCTGGTGGCCTAGCAGTTAAGGATCTGGCATTGTCAATGCTGTGGCACAGGTCACTGAAGTGGTGTGAGTCCAGTCCCTGGCCTGGGAGCTTCCACATGCCACAGATGTGGCCAAAAATTATTCAATATCCATTCATGATAAAAATTCTTACCAAAGTGGGTATAGAGGGAACATATCTCAACACATGGGAGTTCCCATTGTGGCTCAACAGAAATTAACCTGATGAGTATCCATGAGTTTGATCCCTGGCCCCTCAGTGTTGCCATGACCTGTCACGACATGTCACAAACATGGCTGGGATCTGGTGTTGCTTTGGCTGTGGCATAGGCCAGCACCTGTAGCTCTGCTTTGATCTCTAGCCTAGGAACTTCCATATACCATAGGTGTGTTCCTAAAAAGAAAAAAAAAAAGCTATTTATGACAAACCTACAGCCAACATAAAACCCAATGGTGAAAAAGTTGAAAGCCTTACTGCTAAAATCTAGAAAAAGACAAGGATGCCCACTCTCACCATTTCTCTTCAACATATTATTGGAATTTCCAGCCACACAATCAGACAAGAAACAGAAATAAAAGGCATTCAAATCAGTAGGGAAGAGGTAAAACTGTCATTATATGCAGATGGCATGATATATATAATATATATATTACATATTAATATATAATATAATATAGAAAACCCTAAAGGCTCCACATAAAAACTACTGGAACTGAGGAGTTCCCTTCACGGCTCAGCAGTTACCAAACCTGCCTGGCATCCATGAGGATGTAGGTTCGATTCCAGGCCTTGCTCAGTGGGTTAAGGATCCGGCTTTGCCATGAGCTGTGGTGTAGGTCGCAGACACAGCTCAGATCCCATGTTGCTGTGGCTCTGGCGTAGGACAGCCACTGTAGTTCCAATTGGACCCCTATCCTGAGAACCTCCGTATGCCGCAGGTGAGGCCCTAAAAAGAGAGAAAGACAAAAAAAAAAAAAACAACTGGAACTGATAAGCAAATTCAACAAGGTAGCAGGATACAATATTAACATACAGAAATTGGTTGCATTCCTTTACACCAACCATGAAATATCAGGTAGGGAATATAAACAAATAACCTCTTAAAATCATATTGAATCAAATCAAATACTTAGGGATAAACCCCACCAAGGAGGTGAAAAACATATGTTGAGAACTATAAAACATTAATAAAGGAAACTGAAGATGATTCAAAGAAATAGAAAGCTACCCCATGCTCTTGGATTGGAAGAATTAATATTGTAAAAATGCCCATACCACCCAAAGCAATCTACAGATTTAAGGCAAGCATATCAAGTTACCCATGACATTTTTCACAGACCTAGAACAAATAATCCAAAAATTTATACGGAACCAAAAAGACCAGAATTGCCAAAGCAATCCTGAGAACAAAGAATGAAACAGAAGGCATAAACCTCCTAGACTTTAGACAATATTACAAAGCTACAGTAATCAAAAGAGCAAGGTATTGGCACAAAAACAGACATATGGAACAGAATAAGAGAGTCCAGAAATAAACTCACACAACTATGGACAATTAATCTTCAACAAAGGTGGCAAGAATACACGATTGGGAAAAGACAGTCTCTTCAGTAAGTGGTGCTGAGAAAGTTGGACAGAGGCATGTAAAACAATGAAGTTAGAACACACCCTCATGCCCTACACAAAAATAAACTCAAAATAGTTTAAAGACTTAAGTATAAGATATTATATCATAAAACTCCTAGAAAAGAACATAGGCAAGATATTCTCTGACAAAAATTACATCAGTGTTTTCTTAGCAGTCTCCCAAGGCAATAGAAATAAAAGCAAAAATAAACAAATGGGACTTAAACTCGTAAGTTTTGCACAGCAAAGGAAACAATAAACAAAACAAAAACACAACCTATTAACTGGGAAAAAACATTTGCGTGATACAACTGATAAGGGCTTACTTCCAAAATATAAAAACAGCTCATAAAATTCAATAACAAAAAAACAAACAGCTCAATTAAAACACTGCACAGAAGACCTAGATAGACATTTCTCCAAATGAGACACACAGATGGCTAATAGGCACTTGAAAAGATGCTTATCACTGCTAATTATTGGAGAAATGTAAATCAAAACTACAACCACCTCAAACCAGTCAGAATGACTATCATTAAAAAGCTTGCAAACTGGAGTTTTCTGGTGGCCTAGTGGTTAAGGATTCAGTATTGTCACTGCTATGGCTTGAGTTCCGTCCCTGGCCTGGTGATTTTTTCATGATGCAGGCACAGCCCCCCCCACCCAAAAAAAAAAAAGTCTACAAATAATAAACCTGGAGAGGGTGTGGAGAAAAGGGAACCCTCTTACACTGTTGGTGGGGATGTAAATTGGTGTAGCCACTATGGAAAACAGTATGGAGGTTCCTTAAAAAACTAAAAATAGAGTTGCCATATGATCTAGAAATTCCACTCCTGGGCATAGATTCAGAAAAAACTCTAATCTGAACAGATATATTCACCAGAATGTTCACAGACGCACTATTTACAATAGCCAAGATATAGAAACAACTAAAGGTCCATTGACAGATAAATGGATAAAGATGTGATACATATATACAATGGAATATTACTTAGTCATTAAAAAGAATGAAATAATGCTATTTGCCGCAACATGGATGCCAACTAGAGATTATCATAGTGAGAGGAGTAAGTCAGAAATAGAAAGACAAATATCACATGGTATCACTTATACGTGGAATCTAAAATACAACATAAAGTGATATATTTATGAAACAAAAACAGACCCATAGAGAACAAACAGACTTGTGGTTTGCTAAAGAGAAGGAGAGGATTGGAAGTTTGGGATTAACAGCGGCAAACCAATACACATAGGATGGATAAACAACAAGATCTGACTGTATAGAACAGGGAACTATATTCAATACCCTGGGATAAACATAAAGAATATGAAAAAGAATATGTAACTGAGTCACTTTGCTGTATATCAGAAATTAACATTGTAAATCAACTTTACTTCAATCAAATTAAACAAAGAAACAAAAAAGAGAACTGCAAATGTTTTGCAAGAGCGTTTTGTTTAAAAATTAATCACAGCAAAGATTTCAATGAAATGGTAATGTCTAGTGTTCATGAAGTTATAGGAGAAAAGACACTTTTTTCTTTTTTTTACTGAGGTATCGTTTATTTACAACACTGTGTTGGTTTCAGGTGTATAGCCAAGTAATTGTGTAGAAGAAAAATTAGTTAAATTCTGTCTTTATCCTCTATAAATGTCCACTGATTCATATCTTTCTGTTTTATTTGACCATTAGCTCCTTGAGTGCAAGGGTTAATCTTAGATTCCTCTAGGCAGAGCTCAACTCTCATTCCTTTCATGAAGTTTTCCTGCCTATTCCTAAGTAATCTTTCATTCTTTATGCATGTAAAGTGAACAGAGAGTACAAATTTTCCTGAATAGTCCAGATTTTAAATTCTTAGACCATTTTTCTTTTCATAAACACATCAAAATATACTACGCCTTGAACCTCTAAGAAGTATAAGCATACTTTATAAGTTCATGGAGTGTTATGCTTTTTTTGTTTTTTTCAGGGCCACACCTGCACATATGGGAGTTCCCAGGTTAGAGGTGGAACTGGAACTGCAGCTGCCAGCCTAGGCCACAGCCATAGCAACATTAGATCTGAGCCGTGTCTGCAGCCTACACCACAGCTCACAGCAGTGCCAGATCCTTAACCCAATGAGCAAGGCCAGGGATTGAACCCGCATCCTCATGGATCCTAGTTAGGTTTTTGTTTTTGTTTGCCTTTTTAGGACTGCACCTGTGGCATATGGAGGTTCCCAGACTAGGGGTCTAATCAGAGCTACAGCTGCCAGCCTACACCACAGCCACAGCAATGCAGGATCTGAGCAGCGTCTACAACACCATCATGGCAACACCAGATCCTTAACCCACTGAGTGAGGCCAGGGATGGAACCCACAACCTCATGGCTCCTAGTCGGATTCGTTTCCGCTGCACCACAACAGGAACTCCTCAGGTTTGTTTTTGCTGAGTCACAGTGGGGACTCTGATACTTTATAAGTGGTTGAAAAAACCCACTTTTTTGTCTTTTTAGGCCCGCACCCACAGCATATGGAGGTTCCAAGCTAGGAGTCATATTGGAGCTGTAGCTCCTAAGCCACAGCCATGCCAGATCTGAGTCGTGTCTGCCACTACACCACAGCTCATGACAATGCTGGATCCTTAACCCACTGAAGGAGGCCAGGGATCTAACCTGCATCCTCAGGGATACCAGTCAGATTCGTTTCCACTGAGCCACTAGGGAGCTCCCCTTTATAAGTTTTAAAATAAGAAACAGCATGACATCTTGGAAATTATGTAATCTTTGAAGTAAGGCATCTGGAATCCTCAACTCCCTCTTTTACTCATGGTATCACCGTGAGTAATCTCTCTGAGCATCTGTTTTCTTTTTTGTAAACCTAGGGACTGTAAAACCTAATCTGAAGCAAAGTTGAGAATTAAATGAAGTCGTGTGTAAACCACCTACGTCAGTGTCTAGCACATAGAAAATGCTCAATAAATAGCATCGCTTATGATTTATCAGAAACAGCAGTAGAAGCAGAGCAGTTTACTCCTGCTATGAACCCCTCGGTTCTTGTTTCTCTATACTCTTAAGTTTTCCTATCTGTGCATGTTTTCTCTTGAGGACTAGAATGTAAGCTGCTCAGTAAGCTTTAGTTTTTTAATGTGGTTTATTGTGCCTAAAATAGCAATGGGCATAATAAATGATTATTGATTGAATAAAACAAAACAAGATGTTTGGCCTCTGAGCTTGGGCATCAAGAACTAATACTGATAAAAAACAAGGTCCTTCTGTAGCCTAGGGTACTGTAGTCAACATTCTGTGGTAAACCATAATGGAAAAGAATATGAAAAAGTGCCTATATATATATGTAAAACTGAATCACTTTGCTGTACAACAGAAATTGAGACAACATTGTAAATCAACTATACTTCAATAAAATACATTTAAAAAAAGAATATTGAATTGCTAACCTTATCTGTGGGACATCAACAAGTATAGAGTTTTTTAACTAGAATAATTATTATTAAATGTATATTTATTAAATTTTCAATATATATTAAGCCTTGTTGTAGGTACGACAGAGAAGTGAAAGTCGGAAAGAAGAAAAATTTCAAATATTGGTTAACACTATAAGATAAATTGTATCTGTATTTTTCACATTATTTTTGTTAATGTAAATAGCAGCACTTTCATCCACTTGCTGCAATTCTGTCATGTTTGGTAGTAAGACCAATTTACTTGACAGTGTATGTGCTTGGCATTAAAAACAGGATAAGAATTCTATTTTCAAAAGGGGCACAGTTAACTGTTAGACTCTCTGCCAAAGTAATTTTCCTTCCCTTCCTTTAACCTCCCAAGCAGACAATTGGTTACATTCTAAGCAGATGCTTGCTCAGAGAGTGGGCAGCCAGCCCTGTGTGGGCAGCCTGCTCGCTTAATTTTAAGCAAGATCTTTGTTCTTTTTATTATATTAATTAGTGTATTGGCAAGGTCGAATGGGATTTTTCAACCAGCAGGGGTTTTGCTGATCCCTTAATTTGCAGTTTGTGATGGCTCTTTTGTTTTCATTTCTGTTGAATGCTTCCACTCATTAAATAGCCCAATCTAGCGTTAGCTGTAACTCCCTATAATGCTAGAGCTTGGGGGAGTGATGTGGAAAGATGGATGTTGGCTGTGCTGAGGGGCAAAGCGCACTTTCTCTTTGGTACTGGTTTGAGAGCTGGCAGCTCCCGTTATTGTAGGCACCTAAGCATTTAACTACAGGAATGAGGTCTCAAGGAGAGGATGCCACATAATTTCAGTGATGTGTAAAAATATTCTTCAACTTTAGTTCAAACTTTAGGTTATGCAAGTAAAAACCGCTTGACTTAGACCTCTTAGACTGGTGAAGAGGAGCCTGGGGAAATGCATCAGGAAGGAATGGATTTGTGGATCTGTGTAACTGAATGCTGAGGGAGAGTTTCCTGTGGCCCTTAAATCAACTGCTTATCTTCTCACCACTGTTTCAGGGCAAAGATGCTCCATATGGTACTTCATCTAACTCTCATCAGACCCATCGTAGTTTAATGCTTCATTCTCAAATTCTACATTAATCTCATTTCCCAGGGCAGGCTTGATCCATGGCCTTGAGGGGAAGACTGCACGGTCAGCTCCGACAGCCCTCTGCCTGACACTTATAAAACGAAGAAAATTGTTTACTACTTAAAAATACTTGTTTTTGAAAATTCAAACTTTTGAAAAATATGGGGCCTCGGTGTGGGGCAGAAATGCCAAGGAGTTCTTGTGGAGGAAAATCTGAGAATTAAGACATGGTGAAAAAAAAAACATTGTAAATCAACTATAATAAAACATTTTTAAAAAGGATTAAAAAAAGAGGTGATGAAGTCCTGAATAGATGATTTTCTGGTTAATTTGGCAGTGAAAGAAATATCCTTTCTTGGGAGTTCCCTTCGTGGCTCAGTGGTTAACGAATCTGACTAAGAACCATGAGGTTGTGGCTTCGATCCCTGGCCTTGCTCAGTGGGTTAAGGATCCGGCGTTGCCGTGAGCTGTGGTGTAGGTCGCAGACATGGCTCGGATCCCGCGTTGCTGTGGCTGTGGCGAAGGCCGGCAGCTACAGCTCCTGTTAGACCCCTAGCCTGGAAACCTCCATATGCCGCGGGTGCGGCTCCAGATAAAGGCAAAATTTAGACAAAAAAAAAAAAAAGAAAAAAGAAATATCCTTTCTTAAAACAAGTTTCTTTTATGTTTTCTTAAATATAGTTTGTTAAATTCCCAATGGAAGAGGTAAACTTCATGTAGAAAGATCATAACCAAACAAGTTCTTCCAAAAGGAATGAAGTTTTTACTTTTCAAAAGTTACTACTTTTGCGGGGGATGGGAGGACCCATTTGTAATTGCTGAGGAGGCAGTAAAATGAAAGGGCCATCCTGTCCTCTTTCCCCACCATGAGACCAGGCCAGTTACTTGGGACCCACTGGGATCCTAAAATAAATAAATACATACATAAGTACAAGAGTAAACAAATAACTTCTTTAGAAAAAGAAAGATTTGGAGAGTCATTATTTAAATCATTTACTATAAAATAACCAAGTTAAAAATAAGCATATAGAATAGCCTCTATAAGTTAATTTGTTTTGAAATAACATCAGGCACAGTTTCTGATTTTTTATTTCTTATATTTTTCTTTCAAAGGAAAGATTTCTTCCTTTTTTTTTTTTGCTTTTTTTTTTGCTTTTTAGGGCAGCACCTGAGGCATATGGAAGTTCCCAGGCTAGGGGTTGAATCGGGGCTACAGCTGCTGGCCTACACCACAGGCACAGCAACACCAGATCTGAGCCGCGTCTATGACCTACACCATAGCTCACGGCAGTGCGAGATCCTTAACCCACTGAGTGAGGCCAGGGATCGAACTAGCATCCTTATGGACCCTAGTCAGGTTCATCAACCGCTGAGCCACAAAGGGAACGCCACAGGTTCTTATTTAATACACACCCTTTCTTCTTGCTTTCTCTTTTTATTTTTTTTCGAAGGAAATGATGTTTGAAGGGATACATGGCATATATATATTTTGGCCGCACTCACAGCATGTGGAAGTTCCCAGGCCAAGGATCGAACCCATGCTGCAGATACAGCAAGGCCAGATCCTTAACCTGCTGTGCCACAAAGGAACATTCTACACGGCATATTTTTTTGAAGTTTTCTCTTCATTCGCTGATAAAGAGAAATGTGTAGTATTGAAAACTGTGACTGGGACTGCTGAACACTTTGAAGTCCATCTAAAAGTCATCAGTGTTAAGTGTTTTGCAGAAGACTTGTGTAAGGTGTTTGTAAAGTGTCTGAATATTTTTTTTTGGAGACGTGGTCTGGAGTAGGTAAGAAATATTAATGACAGGAGTTCCCGTTGTGGCTCAGTGGTTAACGAATCCGACTAGGAACCATGAGGTTGCGGGTTCGATCCCTGGCTTTGCTCAGGGGTTAAGGATCCGGCGTTGCCGTGAGCTGTGGTGTAGGTTGCAGACGCGGCTCGGATCCCGCGTTGCTGTGGCTGTGGCGAAGGCTGGCGGCTGCAGCTCCTGTTAGACCCCTAGCCTGGGAACCTCCATATGCCGTGGGTGGGGCCCTAGATAAGGCAAAAAGACAAAAAGAAAAAAGAAAAGAAAAGAAATATTAAGGACAATTTATCTTAGAAGAGATATTTGCTTTATAGTTTAACTTCCCTTTAAATTTTATTATATAGTATTTATTCTGTTTGGGTATACATCAATCAATGACTTGTTGATTATAATAGATTAGCCAATGTATACCTGTGTGGCTTATCATCTTACAGAGGAAGAATTGTTGTTGCTGTTGTTGTTTTTTGTTTTCAGAGGTGCCTGCAGCATGCAGAAGTTCAGGGCCAGGGATTGAAACTGCACCAGTGCAGTGACCTGGGCCATAGCAGTGACAACGCTGAATCCTTAAACCACCAGCACTCCCAGAGGAAGAATTTTATCTATAAAGCAATTGTGGTTTCTATAAAGCAACAGTTCCCCAAACTCCTTTGAATATGCTTGTCGGGAAATGAAGTGACATAGAATGGCATAGAAATACGGACAAAACAACGACCTTCAGAGTCACATAAACCTAAGCCTCGAGTCTAGGCTCTACAACCTACTGGCTTTGTCACTTTGTCTTTTTTTTTTTTTTTTGTCATTTTAGGGATCGAACTTGCAACCTCACGGTTCCTAGTCAGATTTTTCCGCTGCACCAGGATGGGAATTCCCTGGCTGTGTCACTTTGAACAAGTTACTTAAGCTCTCTCAAACTTAAGTTTCTAATCTACAGAATGGGAATTAGAATAATGCCTGCATCTTAGAGCTGTTGCATGGAACATGGGAGAAACTACACGTAAAAGTGATTAGCCCATTGCCTGGCACATGGTAAGACTAGAAGTAGGTAACCATAATTATTTCTTCAAAGACTGTCACTTTATAAAAGCATTTGTCTTTTAAAGAAACAAAGACACATCTCTTTGTGATATACAATATGATCTCACTGAGAGTTCACAGACCACTCATAGCATGAAAATCATAAGTTAGAATCATATCCAAGGTCCTATAAATAGGTCGAGGATAATGTTTTCCAAGTTTCAACTTGACAAATGGAGTTCGGTGGGAGGGGCCTGAAAAGAGACACAAAAACACAGCAAACTGAACTGCTGCATGGACAAAACTGACCACAGTTACAGCACAGTGAAAAAGAGCACAGTCTCTGTCACTGGTCTCCTTGGGTTCAAATTCCAGCTTTACCGCACTAGTAACGCAAGAGAGGTTAAGTTACATAACTTTTCTGTATCTCAGTTTCTTCTAAATGGAGGTAAATAAAAATACCTGAAAGAGTTGTTGAGATGATTCCCAGAGCAATTCATGAAATGCTTTAGCACAATGCCTGGCATATAGTAACATCTATAAATAAGTAAATAAGTAAATAACATCTATAAATAAGTTCAATAAGTAAATATGACCATTTTCTTATGACCTTAAAACAACGCCATATTTAGATTGTTAGAGTAACTTAGTGTGAAGAGAGTCTCAGAAGAAATACCTGCAGCATACACAAGGCCCACTTTCGCATTTTCACTATTTCTCC
The DNA here is from genome assembly GCA_004024745.2 of Catagonus wagneri. Lineage (NCBI taxonomy): Eukaryota > Metazoa > Chordata > Mammalia > Artiodactyla > Tayassuidae > Catagonus > Catagonus wagneri. The sequence goes on along the minus strand of PVHT020000886.1, from coordinate 7,109,617 downwards.
TATTTTCTTACTCTTTTTCAAAAAAAAGTATTAATTTCGGTGCCTTTAATTGTGGAAGAGGAGAGCTATGACTCAGTGATTTATCTTTTTAAAGCTTATTTTGGTATGTGAACTTGTTCTGATGGACACATGATCTGATGTTCAGCCCTAATGCTTTCATCGGCATTTTTGGACTGAATCATAAGGACATAGAAAAGTTACCAAAGAAGTGGCCTTTGAGGTGCTTTTACTTATTCCACTAGCTCAGGTGACCAGAGGACCCAATACAAACAGAGTATGCTGGTTTCAAGATTGGCAGTGAGCCCCCACCACCAGAAGCACTGACATGCTTTTAAAACTGGAAGCCTTTCATTTTGAATGAGACTGTAACTGATTTCTATTTTGTGCCTGCCTGCCTTGATTCTTGATAAAGATCTTGATAAAGATCTGCTTGTTGTTCATTATGCATCATCATCATTGGCTCTGAAGTAACATTTGGGGAAAAGCATATCCCCAGTTTTCCTTCTGGGAGAATTTTACTAAATCCTTAAGCAGTTTAATTTTCTTGGAGGAGGGTGTTTACTTATTTGATGGTGATATGATCAAATAAAAAAAGGAATAGAAATAGGCAGAAATAATTTTAAACATCTGTAAAAATCTAAAGTTCATACAACCTGTTGCCAGTATAGCTCCTAAGAGACTTTCTGATTTCTAGTACAGTTCAAATACACCTGTCACTACTCTAGTGTTCTTTTTGCTGTAACAAAAAACCTTATTACATAAAACATTTCTTTGTATTTTCACACATTCTTTCTTTTTTCCCCTCCTGATTTAGTGCAATATATGGCCTTTCCATTTTCCAGGGCCCACCCTTCTTATCTTTATTTCTGAGTTTAATCTTTTTTTAATTTTACTTTTTTTATCTTTAGGACCACACCCACAGCATATGGAGGTTCCCAGGCTAGGAATAGAATCAGAGCTGCAGCTGCCGGCCTGCAGCACAGCCACAGCAACGTGTCTGTGACCTACACCACAGCTCACGGCAACGCCGGATACTTAACCCACTGAGCAAGGCCAGGGATTGGACCTGCATCCTCATGGATGCTAGTCAGATTCGTTTTTACTGAGCCAGGACAGGAACTCCCTTAACCTTTTTTTTTAACGCTATGTGATAAATTCTAATTAAAAATATTTTCTTTATTAAAACTCAATTTGTTTCCCAACATCAAATTTTTTGTTTATTAATTGAAGAGTTACTACATGGAAAACAATTCCAAATTTAGCAACCACAAAAAACAATCTTGTGTACTGAGAAGGAAGTTTCTTGAATGGACAGTTCTCTCTGCATAGGACTATGAGACCATAAAAATGGTCAGGCCAGCTGACACCATGCACAGCAATCTTTAGCATCAATGAGAAGAATTATAATTGTGCTGTGACCGTCTGTCAATTAGAGACACCTTAAAACAACTAATTTAAGGTAGAAATTACCTTAAAACAACTCCATATTTAGATTGCTAGAATAACTTAGGATGAAGAGAGTCTTAGAAAGTTAACATATACAAGCTTCTATTATTGGTTGTGAGTGTAGAAGGAAATGGCAAGAATAGTAAAACGAATTTAGTACATTGTAATTTATTTATTTTCTTTTTATGGCCACATCGGTAACATCTGGAAGTTCCCTGGCTAGGGGTCAAATTGGAGCTGCATCTGGGGCCTAGGCCACAGCCACAGCAACTCAGGATCTGAGCCACGTCTGCAACATACACGGCAGCTTATGGCAATGCCGGATCCTTAACCCACTGAGTGAGGCCAAGGATTGTACCCACATCCTCACAATGCCGGGTCCTTACCCTGCTGAGCCACGATGGGAACTCCTACATTGTAATTTAAAACAAATACTTTGAAAACTTAAATGTTTATTTGTAAAAAATGTATCACAAGTAGTTTGAACACTGCTTGTCTTTCTTCTTATTGCATAACATGATACTGAGCAAGCATCTTTTCTGTATCTTGGCTAATTCTCATATTCCTTTCTAAGTTTAGAACAGCTTCCAATATTTCATCCTTTGTGCTTTCAATGTTGTAAAACATCTCTGAGAGTTGCTTTAATGTAAAGGTTTTTGCTGTTGTCATTTCCCCTGGGACATCTTTATCCTTTTTGCTGTAACTGCTTTCCTTGTTTATGTCAGTAAGTTTGCCTTCACTATGTTTCTCCGGCTGCATATGTAATGTAACCATTTCTGTGGTCTGCTCTTTGTTTATAACTTCATTTATGTTCAATTTGAATTTCATATCTAGTGGTACCACCTTTTGTTTCTTTGCTGTACTTCCATCTTTCTTAGTCAATTCTCTCTTTCAATGATCCATTTTTGTAAAATGTCACTTGGGTTTATCAGTGGGAGACAAGAGGAGACCACAACCACATTTCTGCTGTCTGTGTGTGAACTGAATTCCGGACATGCAGTGACCGATCGCTGACAGATTTCAAAAGGAGTGACATGACTGGTCACTGATCATATGTGTATCTGTTATTTACATAGTGATTTGTGGACTAAAGAGCAAGTTGTAAAGCTGATATTTTATGCAATTACTTAGTTACTGTTCTGGGGTAACAGAGGGTGGAACCAAGCTATTGGGTGACGGCATTATTTAACTATACTATGGTAACTGAATTTTGTGAATATGAGAACCATGAGAAGTGAAGGCTGACTGTATATAACTTGTGTTTTCTCTAGTACAACTTGAGGAATGTTAAAGCAGTGACTCTGTACATATTTCCCAGGTGATCATTCTAGAACACTTACTCGATTACATCATTCCTCTGCTAAAGATCCTTGAGTGACTTTTTTGTATAAGATTGTGAAAATGACCCTAATCCTTCATCTTCCCCATCGCCAGGCCCTTTTCAATATGACTTCCCAGCTCCTCCCATCAATAGTGAAGCATATATCCCTTCTCCCTGAATCATTGCTGATCTTATGACTTGCCTTGGCCAACAGGCAGTGATCTTGTGTCATGCTTTGTATATTTCCTCTCACTCTCTTGAGATCTTCCTCTTTGCCATGTAAACACATGGGTGAACCTAGCCTGGATTAGAAGAATTGTCCAGCTAAATTCACACCAAAGGGCCCACCTACAGATCAAGAGCTAAGAACCTTTGCTTTAAGCCATTAAACTTTGAGTGGTTTGTTGTGTACCCACAGGTAACTAAGTGTCCCAGTGCTTATAGGACCAATTCTGACCACAAGACTCCCAATCAGGGCTTGGGTGCCCCCAGCAACCAACAGAGGACTTTCCACATTTAACAGTAACTTTCTCTACTTTTGTGTAACAGGAGATTAAAAACCAAACAAAACCCCAAAAATGTGGCACTGATCATTATAATTACCAATTCTTTGAATAGCACTGAGAATATAAAGAAATAACTTTCAGAAATAAACTGAAATTGATTACCCTACAGTTTCTATTCACTGGACCCAATTTTGCTTCTTTGGGCTACATAAAACAAGCTAAATCCTCTTCCACGTGGAGGCTCTTCAGATACGTAAAGATAGCAATTGTGTACCTCATGATTCCTTGTCTCTTCACACTAAATATTTCTAATACTGACATGCGACTTTCTTTCAAGATTCTTGTGTTTCACTAACAAATTCTTCTCCATTGGTCAGATTTTGTCATAGAGTAGCTACTCCCCTGGTCCCTCATTTACATGATAAAACTGTCCAACAAGTCAGGAGATTTTCAGATCACTGTTTTTCAGCTGATTCAAATACAGCACTTTTGTAACCTGCACTATGAAAGTGGCTTCCTTTTTCTCTTTCTCTATCTGGTGTGCCTTAGCTGCGACTCCTTAGAAATGATCCTGAAACTGTTTCAAGGACAGAAGAAAATTAGAAGAGGCTAGGATTCAAGTAATTACACTTGCTAGATGGAACTTGGGACTATCCTAGAATCTTTTGTATCCACCGTTCTTGTTTTAGGTGAATATTTACCCTTGCAGAAAGAACTGTTTTACCCCACATATTGCTTATGATTTTATTATGTTGCTATTTGGACCTCTAAGGCCATAAACATCGATTTTCATCGGGATGCCCTCTCTTTACATTTTGAGTCCAGGACTCACCTAAGACAAAAGAAGCTGCTTTTGCCAGAGAGCTGTGCAAAGTAAGCAATGCTCTGTGCAAGGACAAAATGCCAGAGTAGAGACCAGAAGCAGGGACCAAAGTTTGCTGAATATGTAGAGAGTGCCAAGAATCAAATATGAGAAGATGTGGGCTTCTTAGGTGAATGACTTGTATATTGAAATATCTTTTATTTGTTAGAGAGTGTATAATACATGTATGTGATCAGACACTAGGGTCCAGGGTGAACAAGGAGGAGTGAGTTATTTTTGCATTGCTCTCAAATCTAAAGCGGCATACCATTTCACACTGGGTGGGAGGAGGAGAGGAAGTCTTTAAACTTGAATTCTTACAACAAGTTTTTGCTCAAAATTATATTACGGCAATGTTTTCCAACTGGTCCTCTTTTCCAAATTGTGTTTTCCTTATTATTTTTTTTTTTTCTTTTTATGGCCATACCCACAGCATATGGAAGTTCCTGGACCAGGGATCAAACCTGAACCACAGCTTTAACCTCCACCACAGCTGTGATAATGCCGGATCCTTAACCCACTGCACTAGGCCGGGGATGGAACCAGTGCCAACACATAGACAATGCTGGATCCTTAACCTACTGTGCCACAGCATAAATTCCCCAAATTGTGTTTTCTACCACCTTGTTACATCTCTCATGGAAAAGTCTTTTAAATACTAATACATATACGGAGGTCTTTTCAAATACCCATTCATGCATAGCCCCCAAATTGACATATGAATGTTTGCAATTTTCTATTGAACTTTGGTCAGCATTTTTTCACCAATATAAATGCATCGGTGTCTTTGAGTCCACACCAGTTCTCAGTGCTGGACCCTGCACATTGTATTAATGGCCATCTTCTCTATGTCTGTGGTATATTCTATTTATAACTTTAAATTCTCTTCTCTCAAATCTGCTCTCTTCCAAATGTGCCTAGTAAGTGGTGATATGTAGTCTAGACCGGAGTTTCTCATTGCTGCCTAATCATCAGCCCCACAGAAACCGTTGTCTTTTAGAAGACCTTTTTTAGGTTAGCTAAAGTAGGATAAGGGCTAGGGTGAATATCAATATCCAGCCACGGAGATTATCAGGAGTTTCTTGGACTTTTGCATTCTGAGAAGGTCATATAGCACTGGGTATGTCTGGGTGTCTGTTTGAAATATTCTCTCTTAAATTTCACTTCCCTTAACCCTCATGGCCCATCACTCCCTGCCACTCCAGTCTGTAATCACCATCTCAGTAGTTTTCCAATTTCCCTGTGACTTTGACTGTTGAAATCCAAAGGCTGTCACAGGTCATGCTATAGGGTCTATTCCCCTTCCATTGCCAAGAGTCTGGTTGTAACAATGAGAGGAGTTATCTGGTTCTAAAATGATGATTTCATCTGAGATTAAACTGAGTTTTCCACCTTTAGTTCAAAGAGAGTGGATATGTTTCAAAACAAAATCACAAAATAAGGCAAACTTTTTACCTCTATTTCATCTGGACACCTAGTCCCTTAAAGAGTTGGCTAAACTTGGCTCAAAACCCTCATCTCGTGGTCTGTGAGGGTCGGATGTCCCACTCTGCTCTCTGCCTTCGCCATTCTCTTTCCCTTCACACTATTTCTGATCAACCTTGTGAGATCCTGGAGATCAAATCTGTATATGTATCATTTCCAACTCATTAACTTCAAGCCTTTCATGATTTTCCCCTGTAGATAGATCTACATGAAGAATGGTGGTGGCCTCAAAGAGACGTCACCTTGTAGGTTTTTGTCATCCTCTTTCTGATAGGGATGGCATAGGATAGTTACCCAGGTAGTGGTAGAAGTCCCAGGAGGGGATCATAGATAGAGAGGCAAACCTGGGGAATTTGGGGAGACCACTGCAAGGTAATGATTGCTCAAGAAAGCTATCAGAATGTTGCGGAATGAAGCAGACTTGCTTTAACTATAAAAGCCCAAGATATGCCTCCGGTCATTAAGTGAAAATTAACACGAGGCCTGCATTCAAGTTCAGCAAGATAATGATCCTTATTACCAAGGCGGGGAATTTAAGGGAAAGCTGACATTCCAAAGTAGGAGACCCTCATTATATAGAAACTTGAGATGGTTCAACACATTTTAGCATATCTTACCACCCTTCTGCTGATTTGAATAAGCACGGTGACAATCCTAGTTTGACCCCATGTGGTCAAGTACTCTCTCACCCTATACAAGGGAGGAGTTAGTGATGTAAGCCTGACGTCTGCTCCCAGAAGGAGGAGGTCTTTTTTCCCATCCCCACTTTTCTTGGATTATAGAAATTGGCCACCTAATTCTTGGGGCAGAGCCTTCTTGCCTGCCCATGTGTATCTCTCACAAGTGTTCTATCTTAATAAATCTCTTTCTTGCCTATCACTTTGCCTGTCGTTGAATTCCTTCTGCACCGAGGCACAAAAAACCTGAGCCTCAGTGAGTCCAGACACTAGGTGAATGATTCTAATTAAAAACACATGGGTTCAAGTCCAAATCTGGGTTTTGGCTGGGTTCGAGTCAGAGGTGTTTCAGCTTCACTTCCATCACCCCACTCCCTTTTTTTCTTCCTTTTTCTCCTCTTCTTATGGAACTACTACAAAATCCATCCTCTTGTCGTACATGCAGCATTCTGCTCACATAGTTTTGAGAAGGCATTTCTTTTGTACAAATGCATTATTCTCCCTGAAGGGAATTCTGAGGAATTCAATTCTTCCACTTCATTACACTAGAAAAATAGATTTTTAAAGGTTCTGCTATAGCAGGAACTATTTACTGTGCTATATTGTGGGAAGAGGTAGTATTTCATCTTTACTTCCGTGGTCTATTTTTTTTTAGGTTGATTTCGACAAATAGCTGCAAATAGCACAAGCTGGAATAATTTTGACAGGATCCTGAGACAGAGAAAGTACTTCGCCCCTGATCCACACACAGCTGATTTGGTAATGCCTTCTATCTGCATCTCCTTTCCTTAAGACTCCAAGTCGATGGAGACTCTTAGCTAGTGTAATTAGTTGATTGTTCTTTATTACAGCACAAAGCAAAGCTGAGATACTCTTTTTGCCTTCAGCCCTCAGCGTTCTTCTTATTCCTGCTGATCTGCTTGTCTCATTTAAGAAGACTGTTTGAAAAGAAAAAAGGAAGGAGAAGGAACAGAAGGAAGCAAAGAAAGGAGAAGGGTTCCTTAGTCACCGTTGGTATTTCCCCTTTCTCGAGCTCCCCTGTTTGCAGTAGAGGGCATTATATATGCCCTGAAAGAAAATTTCCATTTGATGCGCAATATGAAGCATGATTTTAGTAAGTGAAAGGGAGGACAAACTGTCAGTGGGATAGATGGCTAAAAATAAGTTATAAGGAAATATTTATTTCTTCTTTATTTGTATCACTAATCATTGAGGGGAGGAAGGGAAGTTTTGTCCTTTTGTTTATTCTATTTTTTTCTCTTGGAGAATCTTTGTGTTTCAATTATTTTGTCAAAATTTAAGTGAAGGAATTTAAAGAATAGTAATCTTTTACTTCAAATACTCAGAGAATTTACTGAGTTATTTTTCTTGTCCCGGTAGTAAATTCATTCCAGATGGGGCTTCAAAGAGTTGTTTGCCCAACAGAACATAGCAAAAATTGCCAAGTCCGAAAATTCTGGTTATTCCACGTGCTTTCTCTCCTGATCAATCTCTTTCTCTTCCTGCCCTTCATCTCTCTCTGTTTTTAATACTTTATAAGTATTTAACATTGTTTCCATTCTCCCCCCCCCTCCTTTTTTTTTTTGACACCACCAATTTTACACCACTTCCCTTTTAGGAAGGAAAGATAATATGAGCACCAACCCTGCTGCAAAATGACTCAGTTCTCTTACAAACAAGGCTTCCAGGACAGTTAGAAATGGTGTACAGAATTTTATGCCTATTTAATTTTTTGCTGTAGACCCACTGTTCAAATTGCTTAGGCCCTTCTTGATGTTTTTTTGCTCCACAGTCAAGGATCAGTAGTAACTTTCTTAAATGACTTCTTCCTTCAGGTTCGGAAGATGCATGCCTGAACTAGTCATAGAGGTTCACTTTTTTGCTGTTAAATAAAAATAGATTTATTGAGCAATTATTTTTATAGCTTACGATGTACTTTTGACAACTGCTCTAAGTAGCATTGATTTTAACCATCTACCTTTTTATAATTTATATTTTTAGCAGAGAAATAGATGTACTCAGATTTTTAACAAGGCTTGTGATGCAAAACAGCCTTTGCTGCCACACTGTCCCTGCCAGCATCCTTCTCACCAGAAGAAACATTTATTTCAATAGCTCTTCAGGTATCTATTTCCACATTTCTTAATAACATTCATACTGCTATTTCTTGGGGTTTTTTCTTCCCATTTCTTACATATTCCCAATACTTTCTACAAATTAACCATCTTATACTTCCAACAGCTTCTCTCTCAACTTGCACACTCTTCCATCCTCAAACCTCGCAATGTAGTTATATGATTCTTTCTAATTAAATAAATATTCAGGGTTTACATTATCATGACTGGGTAAGAATTATTCACCAGTGAGCCATATATCATATTATGATTACATTTCATTTCCTGTACAATTTCTCCCCAACAGTTAATAATTGCCTTTTTTTAGTTTTTCCTTTTTTTAAAAACACTGACGTATAGTTGATATTCTTTTTTAAAATCCGTCCACCCTTTATTCATTCATAGTTCTTGATGGCAAGGTAAATCTCCTCTTGAGTCAGTGTGTGTGTGTATATATATATATATATATATATATATATCAGGTAAGAAATCTGCTTTTCATTCCCTCTTCCTCAGCCCTTACCTCTTTCTGCAAACCACACCCTGGAGCTTTCTGACTTTCTGTTCTGATTGGGACTGGTTGCCCTCTAGGTCTGCCACAGAGCTCCTGTCCTGCAGTTTCCTTTGCCCCCTTTGTATTGGGGTTCTTATTTCCTAGATACTACACCATTCTGTTGTGTGGAGAACTTCTCGTACTTCCCAAGAAGGACCTATGATTGATGAAGTTTTTGAAGACTTGGAATGTCTGAAAATGACTATATTCTATGCTTACACTGATTAATAGTTAGGTTGGGAATTTAATTCTAGGTCAAAAATTTCCCTTGGGATTGTGAAGTCTTGGTTTCATTGTCTTCTAGGGTCCCAGGTGAATGTTGAGAAGCCTATTTTTTCATTCACAAGCTTTTATACATAAACAATTTTCTCCTTCTGGGAGAGGAGTTTTTCATCATCCCCAGTGTTCTGAAAAATGATGGTGCGCCCTGCTGTCAACCTTTGTTTTCTTCCATGTGATCCTCGGTGGGCTCTTCTACTTGAAAAGTCACAGCCTTCATTTCATTTCTAGGGGTTGAATTGGAGCTGCAGCCACAGGCTTAAGCCACAGCCATAGCAACATGGGATCTGAGCAGCATCTGCAAACTGCAAGGCAGCTTGCAGCAATATCGGATCCTTAACCCACCGAGTGAGGCCAGGGATTGAACCTACATCCTCACAGACACTATGTTAGGTTCTTAACCCACTGAGCCACAACAGGAACTCCAAAAGACTTCATTTCTGAGTAGGCTCTGTGAGATCAGGAATTTTACTGCTTTACTGTTTACTGCTGAATTCTCATCACCTAGAACAGGGTCTAGCATATAGGAAGTACTCACCTAAGAGTGAGTAGATGAATTCATGACTAAATGAACAGATGGAGGTTCCCAGGCGCGGGGTCTAATCAGCCACAGCAACACGGGATCTGAGCTGCGTCTGTGACCTACACCACAGCTCACGGCAATGCTGGATCCTTAACCCACTGAGCGAGGCCAGGGATCAAACCTGAAACCTCATGGTTCCTAGTTGGATTCATTAACCACTGAGCCACAATGGGAACTTCCTTGCTTTCTTCTATCCTCTGCAGCTCCTCTGGTTCTCCTGCTTTCTAATCTTCCTCTCCTTTTATTTTAAACCTTTTAGTCTCTTTGTTTTAATTCCTGTAAAATTCCCTTGGCTTTATCTTCTAGATTTTTTATTACATTTCTAATATCTGTAATATTATGCTTAACTTCCAAAATTCCTCCTTTTGCTTTCTAAAAGTTTCTTTTATAAAAGCACATTTTTCCTGTTCTAAGGATATCTTATACAGTGTCTTAAATCTTTGAGGATATCACTACATTTATTTGCTTGTTTTACTTTAATTTCCTTAAAAGTCAGGTGCAAAGGTCGGTTTGCTTCTTTAGGATTTAGCCTTCTGGGGGTTAGGTTTTAGGTTTCTCTGTTCCGCTGTTGCTTACCACTCATCCATCTGCTTTGTACATTCTCTTCTCAGTTGCAGGCTTTCCTATTATTATCTTGTGACTTTATATCTTTTAAAGTTTCCTTCACTGACATTTTAGAGGAGTTATGAGAGAGAATGATAGTAAGTATATTGTTTTAATCTACTAGTTTAACTAGAATTTCCCACTACATTTTCAGTGAAAAATTGAAAGGATTTAGGATTAGGTAGCTTTTTTTCTTTCTTTTTTTTTTGCTTTTTAGGGCCACACCCATGGCATATGGAGATTCCCAGGTTATGGGTCAAATAGGAACCACAGCTGCTGGCCTACGCCACAGCCACAGCAACCTAGGATCTGAGCCACGTCTGTGACCTACACCACAGCTCATGGCAACGCCGGATCCTTAACTCACTGAGCGAGACCAGGGAAGGAACCTGCAACCTCATGGATCCTAGTCGGATTCGTTTCCACTGCACCATGACGGGAACTCCAGGTACCTTTTTCATAAAGACTTGGGCACAGCATGGGAAAACACTCTTTAATTATCATGAAGATGGTGAATGATGTTATTGTTTTGGAATAATAAAATAGAAATGTTTCAAACTGTTCCAGGATACCATTTTCTAATGTGTGAAAAAAGTGTCCTCCTAGACTTTGTTTAAAAGTTCTAGTGAATAAACGAAAAAAATAAAAATGAATATAAATAAAGTTCTAGTGAATTTTTTTGAGGATTTATACAACTTTTGATGGCATTCACAAAAATCCCCAAGGCAAAGTCATACTAAGGGCTTCTCTACCTAAAAAGTGGACAGAGAAGGAAAAAAATTATATCTCAAAATTACCCTTCCATTTGTATTAAATGTAGAAACAGCTCAAGGGCATTGTCAATAGCACTTTCATCCCAGAGTGTGTGCTTAGATGGAAGATTATTTTGCTCCCTCTGGGAGGAGCTGTTTGCGAGGAGTTTATTGAATCAGCCTGTCACTACTGGACGGAAAAAGAAAGGCTAGAAGAACAGACGATAACGTTTAGATAAAATTTTGTTTCCCCTAAGCAATCTAAAGCAACCAATATCTGGACTAGCAGTCTTTTGTTTTTTTAAATAACTTACTTAATACATACACATGTATTTAAAAGTCAAATGTATCGCTAGACTTTCAAAAATGTGTGCCCCTTCACCATTTGTACTTCTCTTAGCTATTGCTTCTGATTTTTATATGTATATTTCAAGGAAGAGAGGTAGTGTTTAGATTCATCAATTTTAGATAGTAATTGATTTGTGTGTTAGTCTAGATCTTCCAAGAGGCAGACACAAAAATGATGAATTAGGGGAAATGCCTGCGAGAAAAATTAAGAGAGAACTGGGGGGGGAAAGGCTGGGAAATGCTGTCCGACTGCCTGCAGTTCTCACTAAGTCAAGGGACAGGGAAGGATGATGGGGTAGAGTCACCTTAGACCACAGAGCAGCTGTAAGGAAGCAAGGCCACTGGGGAGTCCTGGAGTCACAGTCGCCCACTGAGGGAATCTCCTGTCTCCCAGGGCCTTAGTATCTCTTCTTCAGTCAGTGGCTGGGAGCAGCCCATGAGAAGTATGACCTCCGTATCAGCGTGGTGATGGACTGCAGAGTCCAGCAACGGGGGCTGTTGTGTGGACATGTTCCCTGCATCTAGAGATCCAAGAGGAGACACTTCTGATGTGACAGGTGAAGACTTTTAACTCACGTGCACAGACCCTCTTTCCTTCTTTCTCCCCTCCAATATGACTACAGTCCAATTTTGATTGGACTCATATTCAGTGCTTTCCATATAAAGACTATGTAAAATTTTGCCCCTAGCTGAGTCAGATTAATACACTATAATTATAGTACCTACATTTTGTTTTTCCTAGAGATAATAATTGCTTCCTTTTTCATTCCCATTTGCTTAGTTTTCTTTGAATTTACGGCTCAAGTTTCCCACAATCCCCAATAGGTCTGTAAAATACCTCAATTTAAATTTCCACATAGGCAACAGAGTAGTAAATGCTAAGTTCAGGGGTGAACTGGTAAATATTTAACAACTAGTTCTCCTGGAGCAGAGGGTTCCAAACCCTGGTTTTTAGGTTTTTCCTTTCTCCTATGTAAATACTCCCACCCTGGCAGATTTCAAGCTACCAAAGTGATGTCACTGAATGCAGAGTTGGAAAGAAAATCACACAGCCATAAAGGATACCCCCAGAAAAGTATGACCTGAGGTTTATTGAAAATAAAAATGTTTTAACTTGTAGTTTCCATAAGGATTTTTTTTTGTCTTTTGTCTTTTTAGGGCCGCACCTGTGGCATATAGAGGTTCCAAGGCTAGGGGTTGAATCAGAGATGTAGCCGCTGGCCTACACCACAGACACAGCAATGCCGGATCCTTAACCCACTGAGCAAGGCCAGGGATTGAACCCGCATCCTCATGGATGCTAATCAGGTTCGTTAACCACTGAACCATGACAGGAACTCCTCCATAAGTATTTTTAAAAATTAATTTTATAATTTTATTATCCTTTAAATTCATTATAATTGCTATAAATGAATGTATTCTACATAAACTACCTTTAAGTTTTCATGTTTGGACATTTTGCTGTCATTGGCAATACTGGGAAAAGAACGGTAATTTTAGTGCTTCTACTACTGACTTGATTCATCCATCAGCAACTTACAGCTTCAAAACACATTTTGAATGGAAGTAGCCATGTAACCAAGTTCCAGCCAAAACAGGGCATGAAGAAGTAATATATGTCACTTTTTAGCCAAGCCTATAAAACCTCATTTCTCTTTTTTAACCTTCTGTTGACAGAATGCAAAGGACAACAAAGCCCTCAAAAGAGAGCAGAGCCACACCAGAGTAGCTCGGTCCCCTGAAAGGACTTCACATTGTAACCGCAGGACCAGCCCAAACTGGTCCTGTCCTGTCAGTAATAAGTACTGAGTTGTTTTTCAGAGACAACAGAACAAAACCACAAGTCATGCAGCTGAAGCATACGCAGAGAATTTTGACCTCAAATAACACTCTGAACCAAAGGACGGGAAAATAACCAGGGCACGAAGACAGGACCACTTTCAGAAGGGAAGGTTCTGTTGTCCACTGCTGAAGTGCTTTACCATATTTTACCATAAGTGCCCACGCTCCAAAGCACTCTGCCAGAAACCGGCCCCATCAGCATTTCCACATATCACGCTGTCCCCAACCTCCAAATGCGGGAGACAGATCTGAGCCCTGCCTTCTGTTTCCCTGCCAGTTGACCTCACAATAAAGCTTTTTTTTCTCAAAAGTCAGTGCCACAGTATTGTTAAGAGTCCAAGCTAGTACGGCTCACAGCACGACAGGGCAGTAAGTTGAGAGACAAGTTATTGGGGCAAGGAAAAGCCGGCAGACCAAGAAGATGGTGGACTCGTGTCCCCAAAAACCACCTTGCCTGAGCTGCCTGAATTCAGACTTCTTTAATACCAAAGGCGAGGGAGTAAAGTCCAACAGCTGATGGTTCTTGTCAGCCTTCAGAGGGGATGTGTTAATTTCTTCCTGCCTACAGTCATTCACAGCCCTGGTCAGGAGGTTTTGTGTGAGCTAAACAAAGGTTTTAGCTTGATGCTTATCAGTTAGGAGGCAGGGTTCCCAGGGATGGGCCATTATGTACAATTTAAGCTTATAGGCAACATCCTTTAGTGATTAATTTATGACAGATCACAAAGGTTCTTCCCTACTGCAGTTCCCCACTGTCAATGTCCATTCCACAATCTTGTGGGAAAGGACAAAGACTGCTCTAGCCACCTCCTGCTGAGTAGGGCCAATCAATATTCCTCAGAACCTTTAGTCAGCAGTAAAATCCTCTCCTTATCTACAATTATTTGAACCTGATGAAATCCCTTAGCACTTTGCTGTCTAATTTGTAATTGAACTTGAGGTTTTCATTCCCAATTCCCAATACACATATGAAATTCCAGTGCTATTATTTATGTGGACAAAATTAAACAAATAGATTGACCCTTTTCCAGCGACAATGAAATTGCCATCTCCTTGGATAGGCAGATGGGTTGGAGGCAAACTCGTGAACAGAGGTTAGTACAGTGTCCGAAGTTTTAACATAATTGGCAATTGCTAGTTTTTTTTTTTTTTTTACAGGCAGACACTGGAATGACTCACCACACAGTATTTCAGAAGGACTTAATTTAAGCCTACTTCCTGGAGCCACTGATCTGTAGCAGGGCAACTGGCAAGGCCTTATCCCAAGTTAAATTAGTCTCGACCTATTTTAGAGATATTCCTGTCTAACATCTGTTTCATCTTCTTGGTTCTTCCTGTTGATTGTGGTCTCTAGGATGAATGTGATTTCAATGCCTTAATCCAAGTCAAGGGATAATTTCTTTAAGGAGGGCTTTAAGCACCTCAGAGACTTTCTGTCCAGTTAGCAGATGTTTCCACCCATCCTGAAAAAGTATCCACAAACACTGGCAGGTTATCTGAAATGTCCTGCAGCTTGAGATGTTTGAGTAAAGTCTATTTTCCAGTCCTCGGTGGGGTGGGTTTCTCTGTGTTGAGTCCTTATCTGACAGCAGCCTTGGGTCATTTTTAGCACAAAGCATGCAATTCTAAGTGACTTGCTGGATGGTCTTTTGTTGGTTAGGCCCCATCATATATATTTCTGAATCCACTGTAAGGTGGCAGCTCTCTCGTAATGGGTACTACCATGAATGTGTTACAGCATAGCGTCCAAGAGTGTCTCAGGAATCAAAGCAATTGTGTACCATGTTCCCAGCCAGGCGAGGTGTGGTCCAAGGGAAACCGATAGGGATGGAGTAGGCACAGGTAGTTGTAGAAGTCCCGATGAAGGACCGTAGCTAAAAAGGCAAATTTAGGGGACATTGGGAGATCACTGCAAGGTAATAATTGCTCAAGAAAACCATCAGAAAAAGGCAGGCCTGCTTGACTAGTGGAAATGTGAGAATAGCCTTGGGTCATTGGGTGGGGGGGTGGGTCGAGGCTTGCATTCAAATTCAGACCAAGGGAAGGAGTTTGAGGACAGCTCTTCTGCTGATTTGAATACACACCTTACCAGATACCAAGGAGGAGCCAGTACTCCCAGAAAGGAAGAGGCGGTCTTTTCCGACCCCCACTCCCTCTGGATGATAAAACTGTAGCCCTCGGGATCCTCGGGGCAGAGCTTCTGTGCCTGCCCACTTGCACCTTTCACAAGCGTCCTATCTTAATCTGTTTCTTGCCTATCACTTTGTCTCTCACGGAATTCCTTCTGCGCGGCAGCACAAAGAACCTGAACCTCAATGAGTGCAGACACAGGGTGAGTGATTAAAATTTAAAACCGTGGGTTTAAGTCCCAATCTGGGTTTGGGCTGGGTTCGAGTCCCAGCACGTGGGTTCAGGTCCCAATCTGGGTTCTGGATAAGTTCAGGCCTTTAGTACTGCCAGTTTCAAAACCTCACTCTTTGGTCCTTTTTGTCGTTTTCTGAATACACTGGCTGGTATTTTGACAAATCAGTCTGTGGGAGAAGCGATCCTCTTGCCTCCGAGAAGGATGTTGTTTTAGCTGAGGTGTGTGTCTGAGCATCCCTTTTTAATAGGATTGGTATTGGCCAATGTGTTTTTGGCCTTTCCTAGGGTGCTGTTAGCACACACTTCTGATCTTACCTTTTCCTAGACCCTGGGTTGGGGGAGACAGGAAGAGTTTTCATGAGCACCATCTGTAGGCTTAAAGTGTGTCCCTGGTGGGACTCTGATGCCCAACTGTTCTGGTGAAAAACTTTAGGGTGAGGTCTATTAAAAGGTTAGCTCCTTCTCCACTGTCAATTTTATCTGTGGCTCCTGGAAGAAATTAGGCACCTCAAGTCCAAGGGAGCCCCTGGGCCTCTTCGTTCAGCGTGTTCCTCTCTTCTTACCATATGAGAGGCTCTTTATATTGTTTTCCTTCTTCTGTTTTAGCCTGGGCGATTTCAGTGTTCTTCCCCCGTGTGGGAAGCGCATTGTTTCTTCTCCAGTTGTGGTTTATTCTCCTTGGGTTACTCATCTTCCGGGAATCCAATGCTGCCAAAAAAAGTGGCATTTTGTTTTGCATCTTTTTTCTTCTATTGTTGTTCCCTGTTGGATGCTTTAAAAGAAACATCTGCTGATTAAGAAGGATTCTTGCCAAAAGCGCCAATTTTTGCAACTTCTTCCTGACCATCTGAGGCACTTTGCTCCCCTGCAGTGTAAAATTTGCCATTCTAATATTTTCAGGGGTCTTGGGATCTGCATTGGTATGATGTCCGCAGGCCTTATAAATCTTCAAAAATTCAGAGAGATCTTTTTTTGGGGGGTGCTGAATTTCTTAAATTTTGTTCAAACTCCTTTGCTTTGGTCCCTGTTTTCAAAGCCCTGCCAAAATACACTAATAAGTACGGCTCTAATAAAGGTGTTTCTTTATCTGGGGGGTGGGGTGGGGTTGGGAGATCCTAACAGGTACTGTAACTACACATGGTTTCAATAAAATATCATCTTCCTCTCACTCATAGGTTCATGGCTATAATCAGAGCACTTATCCAAAATGCACTTCATAGAATTTCTTTAGGGAGAACTGAAACATTCCCCCTTTTAAAAGATAGAAATTCAAGACAAACAAAGCACAAACAACACACACAAATGAAAGAAACACACATCCAAAGAAACAACGGAACCAGTTCACAAATCAGGTAAATGCCCAGCAGGAGTCCTCTCTCCCACGGGGTACTTCACTCAAATAAAAAACAAATTGGCTTATTCTGGAGAAAAAGTTCCAAATGGAAAGGAAATGAAGTTTCTGGCTGAAGATGCCAGAGGATTTACCCTAATGTACGGTGCCCGCTGGCTTCCAAATGTCAGCTCCCAAATGTTGGGGCGGTTGGTGTCGCTTCAGGGATCTTTGAAGGGCAGATCCTTAGGACAAGTTGTCCCGGCAGCTGCTAGGTCTTTACCCCCAAATCCCTGAACCCAACTGGCTGGCCACCAGCAGCCAGGCTCCTGGCTGGGTTGTTAAAATTCGTTCCCAAGTCCAGGTTTGTAGTGCTCGCTGCAAGACAGTCCAATAAATAGACACAAGTTATAGTCGCAAGGAATAGCGACTTCATTCAAAAAGACAGCAGACCAAAAAGATGGACCCGTGTCCCCCAAAAACAGCTTACCTGAGTTAGAATTCAGGCTTCCTTATACTAAAAGGGGAGCGAGTAAAGTCAAACAGTTCCCGATTCTGGTCAGCCTCTGGAGGGGGAGGGTGAATTTCTTCTTTCCTGAAGTCATGCACAGGGGGGCCTGACCAGGATGTTTCCTGCGAGCCGAACTAAAGGAAGGTGTTTCAGCTTAACGCTCATTAGCTAGGAGTCACGGTTCCCGGCGATAGGCCATTATGTATCATTTAAGCTTATAGGCAACATCTCTTCAGTGAATAACTTGCGATACCAGTCAGATTTGTCTCTGCTGTGCCACAAAGAGAACCCCGAGTAAAATTTGTTTAAATTGTTATTTGCTGAATTCCAAACTGTATCCTAAAGTTTCTCAGGTAAAGGAAATGTCTCCAGGTCTCTGGTCTTTAGCTTACCTTATCAAGACTTTGGTTTCTTCGGGTTCCATGAGGCCTACTGAGTGGGGGGGGGGGTCTTCCCCAGCTTCTTCCAGCTGAGACTCATAGCGGGTCTGGAAGTGATGGCATCACTAGCCTTCTGAATGTATTGTAGTACATTTTTTATGTTTCAGTGTAATTGTTTCTGTGCTTTAATTAGAGAATGGGACTGGAAATGGCTTTGGAGTCATAACTCTAGTGAGCATATTGACAAATTATTAAACCTGGTTTCGTCATAAAAAAAAAGAAAACAAAGTTTCTCTCCGATTACAGTATTGGTTTCT
>PVHT020000886.1:7046092-7080736 GCA_004024745.2 Catagonus wagneri | reverse complement strand
AAAAGTCAAAGATTAGGGACTTGGTGGGTACTCTTGCTTAGCTGCTGGCACCTGGCCATCCTTTACACGTCAGGAAGGGAGATGGGTCCCTGGGCAGGAAGCTCCCAGCATGCCCTACTCTTGCTTAGATGTAGGATGACCAAGATTATTATCATTTTACTTTGACCTTCCTGCAGTAGGTGCATTTTTCAATCTCTAACCCACCAAGTTTGGGATTTTTTTTTTTTTCCCCACACCTGTGGCATATGGAGGTTCCAGGGCCAGGGGTCAAATCTGAGCCCAGCAGTGACCTATGCCACAGCTGTGACAATGCTGGATCCTTAAGCCAATGCTCCAGGCTGGGGATCAAACCCACACCTCAGCAGCAACCCAAGTTACTGCAGAGACAACACTGGATCCTTAACCTTCTGTACTACAGCAGGAACTGCAAGTTTGGGATTTTAAAAGGACAAATCTAAGTTTTATTCAGAAGAGGCCAATTATCTATAGAGAAACTAGTATTCAAAAAATTTTTGAAATAATTTCAGATTTGCACAGGTGTGGCAAAAATAGTACAAATATAACCTTCAATCAGTTTCTACAAATGTTAACATCTTACATAGTACAATTATTAAATATCATAAATCATAGTATAAATATTAAAACTAGGAGAGCTCCCATCATGGCTCAGCGGTTAACGAATCTAACTAGCTTCCATGAGGACACAGGTTCACTCCCTGGCCTTGCTCAGTGGGTTAAGGATCTGACATTGTTGAGAGTTGTGATGCAGGTCGCAGACACAGCTCAGATCTCGAGTTGCTGTAGCTGTGGTGTAGGCCGGTGGCTACAGCTCCAGTTGGACCCCTAGACTGGAAAACTCCATATGCCATGGGTGTGGCCCTAAAAAGACAAAAAAAAAAAAAAAAGGGGGGAAATTAACATTGCTATGATTCTATAATCTATAGATCTTTAAATTTTGCCAGTTATCCCATTGGTTTTAAAATGTTCAAACTGATTTTGTACAAAGATTACATGAGTTTTCTGATTCAAGAATTTTTCCCTGAAATATGTTTACCATCTGAGGTGTTTGTAATCTTAGAGCAAACACTGATACTGGTGAAAATCCGAAATTGTCACATTAAGGCAATTTCTATAAATTATTCAGTGTTAGTGCTTGATTGGGGAATTTGTTTCCTTTAAACTCAGGCAGGATGAATTTGTGAACTGCAATAACGATGCAACAAATTTCTAGATTTGAAAAAAATTGAGCATTTTGCCCACTGATAAGTTCTTTCTTTCCGTTGATTATGCCCTCTGCCCAATTATACATCATGTAACATAATATCATGTAACATAATGATTACCCAGATGTATATAATATTGAATTAGGGGCTTGACTTAACTTAATATGAAATGGCCAAATATGGATTGGATTAATATGAAATAAAGAATATTTCCAATAGTGTATAGGATTTATTAAAAAATAATAGAAGAAAGAGGTGAAGACAGTCCAAATGCTCAGTGACAGAAGAGTAGATGAAAACGTGGTTTATACACACAGTGGGGTGCTGTGCAGCCTGAGGAAAGGACATCCTATCACATACTACTACATAGAAGAAAACATTATGCTAAGTGAAATGGGCCCGTCACAAAAGGACAAATACTGTATGATTCTACTCCTATGAAGTATCTAATGTAGTCAAAATCCTAGAAAGAGAAAGTAGAAAAGTGGTTGCTGGAGTTCCCGTTGTGGCGCAGAGGATACGAAACTGATTAGTATCCATGAGGACGCGGGTTCAATCCCCGGCCTCACTCAGTGGGTTAAGTAAGGATCTGTCATTGCCCTGAGCTGTGGCAGACACGGCTTGGATTTGGCATAGGCTGGCAGCTGTAGCTCCAATTTGACCCCTAGCCTGGGAACTTCCTTATAGTGCTGGTGCGGCCCTAAAAAAAAAAGGAAAAAGGAAAAGTGGTTGCCAAGAGCTGAGGGCAGGAGGGGAGAAATCTGTTCCACAGTAATGTTAATACACTTAACACTCTTCAAGTGTAAACTTAAAATGTTTAGGATGGTGAAATTAATGTCATGTAATTTTTAAAATCACAATTTTAAAAAAATAATAGAAGAGGTAGAAGCAGTTATAAATGAGGATCAAACAAGCTAGCCAAGAGCTGACAATTGGAAGGGCAGCATGACGAGTATATGAGAGTCATTATACTATTTTAAAATACATTCTATAAATCTGTAAAATAAAAACCCTAGGAGTTCTCTTGTGGCATAGCGGGTTAAGGATCCAGCATTGTACCGGGGGCGTGCTGCCTGACTTACGTATCCAAGCTCCACCTGCTCTTTCCCGCCTGCAAAGAAAGGAGGTGGGTTTAGACCATTTTATAGAACTAGCTGAGTCAAGTGAAAAACAAAACAGAACTATACTTCAGGTCACCTGGAATCTTATCTTTCAGATTTCAGCTTCTTTAGGATCAGTCAATATGTCATAACATTTTCTTACTGAGAAAAAAAAATAGGTGGAGATATGAATATTCCCCCCAAAGAATGTAAAGTACTTATAAAAACATTTTCCTAAGAAAAGGAGACAACCATTTTATAAAATGTTTACAAAAAAGACAAACTGGATTTATTTCTTAAATTTTTAATACACTTTGGAAAAAGGGAGTGAAAGTTACAGGATATATATTGAGTCAGGGAAACAGACTGTCACTGTGACATCCTGTAGCAGTTTTCTATTGCTGTGTAACAAAATGCCACAAATTTAAAACACCATGGCTTAAAAACCATCGTATATTAGCTCACAGTTCTGTAGGTCAGAGGTAGAGGAGGAGCGTGGGCTGGCTTCGCTGCTCAGGGGCTCACCTGGCTGAAATGAAGGTGTCAGTCAGGGCTCTGATCTCCCCTGAGCTCAGAGTCCTCTTCCAGAATCACTGGTTTTTGATTTGGGGCAGGGTTAATTTTCCTGTTTTCTGCTGGCTGTAGGCCATGGAGTTTTTAGCTCCTCTTGGCTACCTTTTCCATATGCACTACAAAAAATGAATGAATGTTTGCTTTCTTCCATCTGAACACTTATCTCTGACTCCATGTCACAGAGACGGGCCTGAGAAAAACCCTTTTAAAAAAATTCGTGTGATTTGGTTAGGCTCACCAAAATAACCTTGCTTTCTTACAACCAACTGTATCATAGAACATAACCGTATCACAAAAGGAAATCCACCACAGTCACAGTCCTGGGGATGATGAAGGACATGTGCAACAGAGACCAGAAGTCTTGGGGGGCCATTCTAGAATTCCACTGGCCACACTTGGTTTCACCATAACCATCTCCAATGGAGCAGAGGAATCCAAGGAGTTGAAGGAAGAAGAGGGCTGTGAAGAGGAGACCAAGAAAAACAAAGTCAGAGAAAAACTGGGAGGAAGTGAAAAATATCATCCCCTCACATGAGGCAAGATAACATTTTAATTAAGAGCATGGGCTCTTGAGCTGGACTGATGCCGTCACCATTCACTCACCCAGCTGTGTGACCTTGGATAAGGCATTGAAACTTTTACGGCTGGTTATCTGAAATGGTAGCTAGCAGTAACATCTAGCTCATAGCATTGTGGCAACAATTAAATGAGTAAGTGTATGTAAGGCTGGCAGGAAAATGTTTCATTTATGTAGGCGGGAACCCACAGGAAACATCTGCCTGGAGACTTGCACACTCTGGAGGTAGTCCTGGAACTGGGCTTTTGGTCAGAGGGAGGACCCTTGGAGAGAAATATGAGATGGGGATTATCAGAGTAACACATTTAGAACTCAGCGGGAACTTACTTATAAGGAAGCAGTCTGTATTCAAAATGGGAAGGAAAAATGGGCAAAGAGAGCTCAATATTTGTGCTTTCAGGTATTTCTCTGAGTTTCACTCACAAAGGATTAAAACCAAAATTGAATTAAAAAGGAAAATTTTTTTCTTTGCACCAAATATTTGGATTTTATTTATTTGGGTCAGTCCCCAACTCTAAGTCCTCAGATTCTTACTCTCACATTCAGAAAAATCGAAACTTTACTGTGGCACATGAGGTCTCCAAAGATACTACAGCTCTGCCCACTGGCTTGTCCACTCTGGTCTCAATGGCCCGTGTACAGTTCTTCAGAAAAGTTTATTCCTTTATCAGAATTTGCACTTTCCTTTCCCTAGATGTTTGCATGGGCCAGGCCTTCATTTCTCACATATTTCTACCCCACGATGTCAGTTCTTGGGGAGTTCTTCCTTGACTCTATTATTTTATTATTTATCTATTTAAAATATTTTTTTTGGCTGTGCCTGCAGCATACAGAAGTTCCCAGGCTGGGGATGGAACCTGCACCACAGCAGTGGCCTGAGCCACAGCAGTGAAAATGCCAGATCTTTAATTGCTGGGCCAGCAGGGAATTCTTGACTCCTCCCTTTTAGATACTTTCTCTTGGAGTTCCTGTTGTGGCTCAATGGAAACGAATCTGACTAGCATCCATGAGGACACAGGTTTGATTCCTGGCCTCACTCAGTGGGTTAAGGATCCGGCATTCCTGTGAGCTGTGGTGTAGGTCACAGACTCAGCTTGGATCTCTAGCTGATGTGGCTGTGGTGTAGGCTGATGGCTACAGCTGATTCAATCCCTAGCCTAGGAACCTCCATATGCCAAGGGTGTGGCCCTAAAAAGGTGAAACAAAAACAAAAAAACTTTCTCTCACAATATTTATAGTCTATTGTTTACCCCACCTACTTAAAATGTGAGCTCCATTAAGGCATGAAGTTGGCTTTATGCCCTGATGTTTCCCCTGGGCCTAGAATTATGGCTGATGCTCAACAAGTATTTGTTAAGGAAATAAATAAGTAAATAAACTGAGATCAATTGGAAACATCCTAAATGTTTTATTACAAGAGAATGGTTAAACACAGTACTACTTAGTACTATGTGCCCATGAAAAAGAAAGAAGTTAAACTCTAAATACTGAAAGAAAATGCTGTTTGGGATATGTTGGTAAGTTAAACAGGCAAGTTACAGAATATAACGCATGCTTTGAAAGAATTAATGTAACACATGCAATAAAAGACTGTAATGTATTTGTCATATATATGTTTGTACATGCATTAGAAAAAGATCAGAAGATTATACATTAATAGCCTGACCTCTGAGGAATGGGATTGTGGGGAGGGGGATGTAGGTTTATAGTTTTTACTTTGCATATTTCTCTTTTGAAGTTTTGTAGTCATAGTTTGGAAACACATTTTAAAGTTTCACTCATAAAGTTCTTTGTTTTAAGGCAAGCAATTAAAAGAATGTAATGATGGAGTTCCGGTTGTGGCTCAGCAGTAATGAACCCTACTCGTGTCCATGGGGTTGCAGGTTCAATCTCTGGCTTGCCCAGTGGATTAAGGATTCGGTATTGCCATGAGCTGCATTGTAGGTTGCAGATGCAGTTCAGATCCCATGTTGTTGTGGCTGTGGCATAGGCTGGCAGCTGCAGCTTCCATTTCACCCCTAGCCTGGGAAATTCCATATGCCATGGGTGTGGCCCTAAAAAGCAAGCAAACAAACAAACAAAAAAAAAACCCAAACACTCGTGAACAAAAATTATTGCCAAAGTAACCAGGGAAAAATCTTAAAACAGTAGTACTCTGTTCAGTGCCTCACATAGAAAGGACTCAGTAAGTTTCTGTGCATAAAACAATACTCCTGGGAGTTTCCTGGTGGCTCAGAGGGTTAAGGATCCTGCATTGTCACTGCTATGGCTCTGGTGGCCGCTCTGGTGTGGATTCGATCTCTGGCCCTGGAACTTCTGTATGCCACAGGCATAGCTGAAACAAAAACAAAAACAAACAAACAAACAAAACCCAAACCCAATACTCCTAATTTTCAAAAGAATTCAGAGTTGAGTGAACCCCAGGCCCCCCTCAACATCTGCAAGATCTAGCTGTCACCACCCAGATCTTTGCTTCCTGAAGAATACCTAAAGACTCAGAGATTAGAAATCAAAACTCTTTTATAACTGCTTGAGGTTATTTTTTTTAAAGCACCGAGCATATCTATCATTTTTTTAAAATTGTTTTTATTTATGATTTGGTTGTAATCATTTGTTTTTAATGAGGCTAAAACAGGAGGGTACTGGATGTAAAAGCACACTATAACATATGTGAAAAACCCAGAAAAGTGAGATTAGTCTTGACATAGTGGGTGTCAGATTCTTCTTTTTACTGGAAAAAAAAAGGTCACTCTGTTTTCCTCTCCATCTCATAGAGCCATTGTATGCTATTAGGTAGCCAGCCTGTTCCTTTTCCTGTGTTAGTATTTACTTTTGAAACTCAAAACTGTCTAAACATCTCCGGTACTGCTGATGTGTGAAAGCATAAACTACAAGGAAAGAGGTTATCATAAGGTTACAATTTCAGATACTCTGATATCCAAGAAAGATCACCTTAGGGACGTCATAGAATTTTAAGAGATCATGAAAAGGGCAGGACGTAGGAGGGCGCTCTCTTGGTGGCTATGATAGCTGTATATGGGACAGAATCAGGTGAGAAAGGTCCAGATACTATTGCACTGATTGGAGCTGATGAACACGGGAGAAGCTAGAGAAAGCGTCCAGATGTTGAATTTCATGAGTAATCTGTCTTTTGGAGTACAGCTGCCTGCTTAAACCTGATCTCTAACTGCTATCTCACACTGTATGCTTGCTGACGTTCTGTGGCCTGACTACAGATTAGAAGGCTACTCTAAGAACAGTCCTAAAACTTCACTGTGCAAATAAGTTCCTTTTGTCTTTACTCTCAGAGAGGTAGCTTTGTCCACTTTTAAATGGAAAGAAAAGAAATATCTTAAATAAAAATGACCTTTTAAGTATGTTTATGTAAGCCCAGTTAAAACTACATAAATCATCTTGAGAAATGGAAAGACAGGAGTTCCGTTGTGGCTCAGCAGGTCAAGAACCCGACTAGTATCCATGAGTTTGTGGGTTCAATCCCTGGCCTTGCTCAGTCGGTTAAGGATCTGGCATTTCCATGAGCTATGCTGTAGGTCGCAGACAGGGCTCAGATCTGGCGTTGGTGGCTGTGGTGTAGGCCGGCAGCTGCAGCTCCAATTTGACACCTAGCCTGGGAACTTCCATGTGCTGAGGGTGTGGTCCTGAAAAAAAAAGAAGGAAATAGAAAGACAGGTAATTAGTCTTGTTCATTTGACTCCTGCTAATGCCAAACCAATGTTTTTAAAATTAACAGCACTGAAAAAAGTGAAATAAAGCTTTGAAGCATTGACTCTAAATTTAGTTCCACATCATTAAGGTGCATACATCTCAGCCCAGAGCTCATTTAATTCAGTTCATTTTGGTTTTGTAGTCAACCACTGCTTCAAATTGAATATCCTGCACACGATTTATAGCTGCCAAGGCACGTTCAGGAAGAAATCTGAAAAAAAAAAAAAAAAAGATGAAAAAATTTTGATTTAAAACCTTTGACACCAGAGTTCTTTTTTGTGGTTATACCCTGAGAGTTACCTGGTTTGCATTTAATTTTCTTCTGTTCCTCTTCTACATCTACCTCTCTCTTTTTCAGTGTGCGTCTTTTAATACTCACAGTGCAAATATTATGCAAACATAAAGTATGGATATGTACCACTGTTCTTACCTTTTCATCTTGCATTACATGAAATCTTACATGAGTGAAGATCTAAAACTCAAAGTCTGGATTTATTGCTAAAACTGTCAATGAATCCCGATGCTAAGAGGTCATAGATTAATAGCACCAGGATCCATTACACCTGTCTCTCCACCTCTCCTTGAGTTTTTACTCCATTTATAGAGTTTTTACTCCACATTATAGAAGGCATATCCATTATAGAAGGATATGGGTATGCCTTCTATAATAAGGTAGACTAAAGTATTTTAGAAACAAATAGCTGCTGCCTTTGAGGACATTATTGTTTAGCTAAGAAGCTAAACCACAGACTCAGATGGCTTCACTGGTGAATTCTACAAAATGTTTAAGGAAGAAATAATACCTACTTGACCCAAGTTATTCCAGAAAAGAGAAGAGGAGAGAATACTTTCCACCTTAGTTTATGAGCTGTTATCTTGACACAAAAATCAAAGACATTACAATGCAGAGCTGTTTTAATCTTTAAAATAGGTCAGTGAAATTCACCATATTAACAAACTAAAATGGAAAAACCGTAAGATCTTAGTAACTTTTTTTTTTGTCTTTTGCCTTATCTAGAGCCGCACCCGCGGCATGTGGAGGTTCCCAAGCTAGGGGTCTAACAGGAGCTGTAGCTGCTGGCCTTCGCCACAGCCACAGCAACGTGGGATCCGAGCCGCATCTGCAACCTACACCACAGCTCACGGCAACGCCGGATCCTTAACCCACTGAGCAAGGCCAGGGATCGAACCCGCAACCTCATGGTTCCTAGTTGGATGCGTTAACCACTAAGCCACGACGGGAACTCCTTCTTAGTAACTTTAGTAAGAGCCTTTGCCCAAATTCTATTTACTTGATAAATACTCTTATCAAAGTAGTAAAAAAAAAAAGGGAACCTCAACCTGATAAAGAGCAAATGAAAAAAAAAAATCTACAGCTGATATCATTCTTAGTTATGAAAGACTGACTACTTTCCTTTTAAGATCAGAAACACCAGGAGTTCCCTTCGTGGCTCAGTGGTTAACGAATCCGACTAGGAACCATGAGGTTGCGGGTTCGATCCCTGGCCTTGCTCAGTGCGTTGGGGATCTGGCGTTGCCGTGAGCTGTGGTGTAGGTTGCAGACGCAGCTCAGATTCTGCGTGGCTGTGGCTGTGGCGAAAGCCGGCAGCTACAGCTCCTGTTAGAGCCCTATCCTGGGAACCTCCATATGCCGTGGGTGCGGCTGTAGATAAAAAAAAGGCAAAAAGACAAAAAAAAAGATCAGAAACATCAGTTGGATGTGTGCTTTCATCAGTCCTCTCTGACATTGCATGGGAGGGTCTAGCCAGTGTGATAAGACAAGAAATAAAAAAACATATAGAGTAGAAAAAAAAGTAAATGTATATTTTCAGACAATATGATCATCTATGTAAAAAATGTATGCTAGAATCTCAAAAAAGGCACTATAAATAAGTTTAGCAAGGTTGCTAAATACAGATCAAAAATGCAAAGATGTACTAGTAACAAACAATGAGCAACAGAAATTTTTTAAAATGTCATTTGCAGTAGCATCAAAAAAAATGAAATACTTTCGAATAAACCTGACAAAAGGTGTACAGGACTTGTATACTGAAAACTACATTGACATATTGAAAAAGAGGATGAAATAAAAAGATGTATTGTGTCCTTTGTGTTCTTGCGTTGGAAGACTCTCAATATCGTTAATATGTCCGTTCTTCCCTAGCTGATCTATAGATTCAATGCAATCTTAATCTAAACCCCTGCAGGTTTCTTTATAGACCATTTATTTTTAGCTAGTTCACCATATAGCATTCTCTTTAAACTGTCTTTCCTTCAGTTAGAATAGTGCCTGGCAAAGGTTGGGGGGAGACAGCAGAGAAAATGAATCATTCTCTTTTTATAGACTGGGTAACAGAGGAAACTTAACTGTTCTCCCCAGGCACTGAGAGTTTCCATGGCAACTTTTACAACTGAAGCACTCTCCTTAATGATAGTGTTTGCGTTTTTTAGTATTTTCCGACTTCTGTGCTATACTTACCTCTCCAGTGTTAGAGAGATATTGAGATAGGATGGGACAAAAATCATTTTCTTATTGGTAAGTACTCCATCCATCAAGCTTCTTGCAACTTCATCTGTCTCCAATACAGGCCATAGTCTGTGATTTAAAAAGAAAAGTTTGGTTCTTCTTGCTGTTGTTTTTTGATTAATGAAGGCAGAAAAATTAACTTATCTTTTCCCCAGTTAGGCTTTAAAAGGTCCCAGGATTCACCGCACAAATGGCACCTGCCCCTCTCCCATGCCATTTTGATATTTTGAGATTACAGTCTTATACTTTCACATCCAGTTAGTGTGTTTCACCAGTTACTCAATCAAAACATCAGAATGTTGGAGAGGAATTAGTAGGGCAATGGGAAGAGTAATGGGTTGGTTAAACCTAGGACAGAAAGGAAATATTGAACATATTTCCTCAGGGCTTGTTAGACACAAGAAGATTCTACAGCTAAATATACTTGTTTTCTTGTGGAGCTATCCCATAAAGCTGGATTGTTTTGAGGGCATTTAGTTCTTGAGATTCACTGCTGTTTTGCCTAGGCAAGAGTTCAAGATATGTACCGGGAATGTTTCAACTAGAGGTGTGACTCTGCTTATACTGAAGCAGATACTTGGTTTCCTGAGAAGTATTCATAACCACAGATCCAGTGTAGGATCCTGCCCATTAGTGCAAGATGATGACGGGAAAATAAAACATAAATGGATTGGAGGAGTTCCTGCAGTGGCGCAACGTAAACGAATCCAACTAGGAACCATGAGATTGTGGGTTCGATCCCTGGCCTCGCTTAGTGGGTTAAGGATCCTGTGTTGCTGTGGCTGTGGCGTAGGCTGGCCACTGTAGCTCTGATTGCACCCCTAGCCTGGGAACTTCCATATGCTGTGGGTGCGGTCCTGAAAAGACAAAAGACCAAAAAAAAAAAAAAATGAGGGATTGGAAAGTATTGCATGAAAGATGTCTAGGCATAGGCTGAATAGCTAATGACTAAAAAGATTGTACAGAGGAGTTAAGTAGTGACAGCTATAATTTCCTTTCTGAGAGATCATGTGATTTACTGCAGATTATTATGTGATTGAGATTTCCATGGTATTGAGTGGCGAGCCAGCAGAGAGAAATATAAATCAACAGTTTTCTAAATTATTGGGTACTGCCTCTTCCCTCCCTGATTTTCCCTACTTCATTCTACAACCCAGCCTCTGAGGTAGGTGATGATTCTTAGGATCAGACAAGTTTAGAAAATGTTGGAGTATTGCAGGATGTAGTACCGTGGCCAGGGCTGTGGAAGAGGGAAAAGGGGCATCTGCATGTACCTTTCCAGACTCTACTTGAGAGGATGACCCACAAACGGGAGAGCGGGCGTCCTAGGTGCCATTCATTTTGGGGGTGTGGTTTCTGGAGAGGACACCCGTGCCTTCCCCTGAAACATACCTTTCCATCCTGCCCACCCCTATTCTCACTCCCCCTTAGCACCTGCGTGTGTGCTGAACCTTTCACCTGGACACAAATACCCACTGTCTAATTTATTGGCAGCTCATTACCTGTGCTGGTCCCTAATGCATTTCCCCTTGGTTCAACAAATTTCAAAGTGAAAACATAAAGGCAATATGGTAGCATTAATAAGAAAAAATAGTTTTTCTTTTTTTCTGTTTTCTCAGTTGACCCAATTAAAAATTTCTCATATAGTTTTTAGACCAATTGCTTATGCCATATTTCCATCCTAACTTGAATCTGACCTTACCTTGTGCTTGGGTTTTTGGTGAACCCAGTATTCACAAATACCGGGCAGAGACACGAGGTTTTGATACCAGTTTTTCCCAAGGCTTCAAGTTCTGATGTCAGAGCTCTGTGGAAGCCAACAGCCGCAAATTTGCTGGAACTGTAAAAGAATTATCCACCGCTGTTAGATAAGGGGCAGTTAAACGCATTCCTCAGCTTTCTTTGAGAAGAAGAGGTTGGCTTGAGAACAAGTAAAAGCCAAACCTCCAAATCTTCCACTTGGTCACCCATTTCCACTTCTGTTTTCTTATACAATTTCACTGAATTCTGAATGTGCCAATTTCTTTATTAGCAGTGATAACAATTGAACAAATCCTAGTAGCTTATACTGACTGGCTTAACTGCTCACTTTTCCATTCTACGTGTAAGGTTTTCCATTCAATCTTTATTTTTTTAATTTATTTTTTGCTGCACCACAATGGGAACTCCCCATTCAATTTTTAAACTGTTTTCTAATCAGCCTTTACTGCTGTTTTTATTTTGAAGAATATGAATCAGGAAAAATATATTTAGAAAAACTATATAGCTAATATTTATATTCACAAACTTCTGTGGGACTCTATACATTTCCCCTCTTGATAGTTTCTCTCTTGAAATGTGGAGTCCACCTTGGCTTCTTAATTTCATGGTGAAGATCTGGAGTGAAAAGCCTGCAGGTGATGTGGGTGTTAGTGTGTGCAACCTTCAGTATATCACTTTGTCTTCTTTGGATTTTCTGGTCTTTAAAATGGTGGTGGGAGTTCCCTTCATGGCTCAGCTGTTAAAAACCCTACTAGGATCCATGAGGATGCGGGTCAATCCCTGTCTCTCTCAGTGGGTTAAGGATCCCACGTAGCTGTGAGCTGTGGTGTAGGCTGGCAGCTGTAGCTCTGATTTGACCCCTATGCTGGTAATTTCCATATACCTCAGGTGCCGCCCTAAAAAGCAAAATAAAATAAAATAAAATGCTGGTAATAAAATATAAGGCTGTCTTATACGAGATCAATTTGGTTTAAGATGTGGTATAAGAAGAAAAACATAATATCATCAGTGATGGTTTATAAACAAGACCTTCAATTTGAATTATAGATTATAGATTTTCCAGGGTCAGAGACACAAGATAAAAAAAAAAAAGGCTCTCTTGAGAATCAAATAGCATATGCATAATAACTTTATTACCTATAAGGAGCTATATAAATGTTAATCATATTTTTGACCCAGACAACAATAAGAATAATAAAGTTAAAGGCTGGCTGCTTTCTTGAGGGAAAAGAAAGAAAAGAAAACTATTTTTACATTGGGTTTCTGCATTTCTAAACATTAAAACAAAGTAAATGTTTAAATTGTCAAAATTTTTTTTGTGTTTTAAGATGGGAAGAGGCAGCTTGAAACAACCGTATGTCTGTGCAAGGACACCTTAACCTAGAGTGAAATTCAAATTGACATTGGTGACTATGTCCAGTGTCAGAAGTAATTTGGTCTGTGACTAAATTTAGCCTTGAACATGGATGTGTAGGTAAATAATAAACCAACTAACTAACCACCCCCACATCCACTTACCGATATACCTGTATTGGCAGTTACAAAAAGAACTGGCCAAAATGTTCACAAGTTAAATTTGTCTGTGAGATTGATATAAGGCAGGAATAACAAAATGACATGCCATTAAAGAAGCTTCAAAGAAAAGATATTTTGCAAGTGTTGTATCTTTAGGGCCTTCCCACATTCTTTTCTTTTTGTCCTTGGTAGAGCATAGAATATACTATCTGCATCTTTTAATACAGTAGAGGCTTTCTCTTAAAATCAGTCCCTCTCTCTCTCTCTCTCTCTCTCTCTCTCTCTCTCTCTCTCTCTCACACACACACACACACACACACACACACACACACACAATCTTTCACGGCACAAGCACACTGGAAAATTTTTTGATCCAGGGGCCATTCTGTTTAGCTTATCTTGGGCATGCAGGACATGACATTGATTTGTGTTCATTTGGACCTCTGCATGTTTTGCTTCTTAGTCTGTGAGTTCCCTGTTTCTTTTATCAGCAACTACTCATTCCAGGATACAATGGAAACAGGCTCAGCATTACTGTTATCTTTCATTGCTCTGCAGAGCTTTCAGAATTCTAAAAATATTTTAAGTGATTTCAACCAGTTTCATTGTTTTAGGAGAATTCATTTTTAAAGTTTATTCTAAACTACTATATAAATTCTGTAAATCCAAATTACCCTGCTATAAGGATTGGAATCTGTGTTCTCATAAGCCCTTAAAAGTGTAAAAATATATAGCATTGCTAGAGATGGATACTTACCAATATGGAATAATATAAGGAATCACTCCGTGACCACATATTGAAGCCACTGTGACAATGTGGCCATGGTTTCTCCTCATCATCGATGGAAGAAGTGCTTTTGTGATCTTCAGGATCATTGCAGAAAGAAAAGAAACAATGACACAGGTGTTAGTTTTCCAAACTAGGTAGTTTTATTTTTAAGACAAAATGACATTTGAGCCAATATTTGCAAAGAAATGAAATATGAAGCAAGATTTCACGATTACTTCTGTACAGATGACAGAAACGATGATTTAAATGATTGGTTTGAGCTGGCACTGAGTGCTGTGCAGTGTATGCCACATGCCAAGAACTCATCTTAATATCCCCTGTCTTCCCTTCAGAGGGAATAAAAAAAAATCTATTTTATGAGTATGTCATCTAAACAATATTATCAAGGGGAAAATGCAGAGTTTTCAGAAAAAAAATCCCCATGGTAATACGGTATCATGATTTGGGGGGAGGGTTTGGGGCTTTTATCTTTCTAATGAGTTAAAATCTTACATGACTATTTTAAGCTGAGTAGAAAAAGCTGAGTTCTGTACTGACCCACGGCCATTAAGCATCAGGATTGGCTTTACAGTCTCCCTATTTGTAATATAGTGCATTATATGTTGATGTTACAGTCTTTCTTTACCTGCAAAAAGCTTTACTGTTTTAAGAGAAATATCAACCATATTTTATGAGAATGTTTTTAAACCCACCCTATGGACCCAATGCAAATTCACAGAGACAGAACTACCAAACCAAGCAACCCCCACATTCCTGATGGACTGAAACTGTGAAGGAAAAGGAACATTTGCTGTTGCTTTAACCAACTAAGTTGATATAAAGTACTATGCAGCTAGACACAATGAATATACCTAGTCTCTACGTAGTTTGGTGGGCATAATAATCAATTCTCATTAGCTTGTGTGATGGGCTTGGGGAAATGAGGGAACACATTTCTGCTTTTCCTCTCTCTTCCAGAATCCAGATTTTCCTAGGTTCTATGCGAATATTGAGGCACTGGAAGATTAATTCATGAAAACGCTCGCTACATTTCATATTTAGGCATATTTCAGTCTCTCACAAAACCAAGCCAATAAGGTCTGCGGAGCCATATCTCTAAGCCCCAGCCTGGATCTAGAGCTTGTCTCAGAGTCCTGACCAGAGTAATTCCCAACCCTACAGACACCCAAGTAGTGAGTTTTGCTGTCCTTTCCATTCTAAAATTCCATGACATGAGGTCATAAGTGAACGTACACAGTATTTTCTCTAAAACACCAAAAAGACATAGGCTGACAATCCTCATCAAAGTTCCACAAATATTTTTTGAGCGTCTGGTACATGCCAGGCTTTGTGTTAGGTACTGGTGGATAAGACAGACTAACTAGTCTACATTCTGGTGAGTTGTGTCCCCTTGAACTCTGTGTCCTTCTGTCAGAGACTCAAATACTTGATGGTTGTTGACTTGAGTCACAGTTAGGGAGTTTCCTGCCCAGAAGGATATGAACTCAGTTGTGAACTTCATGTACCTTAAGAGGGGGTATCAGACATACACAGACTAGGAATGGTTTTGACTTATACTCACCCAAAAATGTCCTAGAATGTTGACCTCAAAAGTTTTGGTAATCTCTTCATCCTTTGTACTAAGAAGGTCAGCTGGATATATTGCCCCAGCATTATTCACCACGATGGTTATATCACCCACTTCCTTCTTTACCTTTTAAATAGAAAGAAATTCATTGGATATATTATAGAAACTCAAATTTGGGGCTGATATAATCCAGGAATTAGTTCTTTATTTCTATTTGATGAGAGCGCTCAGAGTTCAGGCAGGAAAGAGCTTTAGTCTAAATGGTGGTTGCAAAGGAAGTACTGTCATAAACCTGAGATAAAACGTTTTTCATTTTTTGGTTTTTTTGGTTTTTTTTTTGTCCATGTCTATGGCATGCAGAAGTTCTCAGGTCAGGGATCAAACCTGCCACAGCAGTGACCCAAGCCACAGCACGGACAATGCAAGATCCTTAGCCTGCTGAGCCACCAGGGAACTCAAACATCTAAATTTCAGTACCCAGCATATCATAAATTTTAAAAACTTACCAATAAAGTGAAATTTATATTTGCATCGATTAATCGATATGTAAGTACTAACCAAACATTTTAAAAGTGCTAATTGAGTAATCCTGGGTTCACCACCTGCTAGCTACATGACCTTGGTCTGATATATCAGTTCTTACCAAATATTTTTAAAGGCTGATTGAACAATCCTGGCTTTACCGCCTGCTAGCTACATGGCCTTGGTCTGGCTTACCCTCTCTGAATCTCAACGTGCTCATCTGTCAAATGGGGTTAATAGAGTTATTGTAAGGATCAAATTAAAGCATAAAATTGTTTATCAGAGTGCTTGTTTTGCTATAAGCATTTGATATTTACTCTTGAAATTGGAGTTCCTGCTGTGCAACAGTGTATTAAGAATTAAATGCAGTGGCTTAGGACGCTGCAGAGGCCCGAGTTTCATCCCCAGTCCAGTGCAGTGGGTTAAAAGATCTGTCTTTGTTGCAGCTGTGGGTCGGATTCAGTCCCTGGCCTGAGAACTTCCATATGCTGTAGGTGTGACTAGAATAAAAAAAAGAAAAAGAAAATTGTTATAATAATTATTATATTTTCTACAGAAGATTAGATTGGCACCAACATAAATAAAATCCCAAAGAGGAAATAATTAAAGGAAAAATTAAGGAATTACTGCAAAAGTAATAGCACTAAAATGAAACTAGAAAGTGATCTTTCTCCCTGATGATAAATCTTCTGTCACTCTGTACCACTGCAAACTTCTGATCAGAATGAAATTGATTAATAATATGAAACAGTAATAACAGGCAGAGTCAACTTCGGTTAGCAGAGGATAAAATAAATCTAATTTAAATTAGGCAGTCACAAGGAAAAGTTTCATATTTCCATGTAAGGGGACATAAAATTATGGGAAGAAATTTGTATCCTGAAGTCTCACCTGGCTTACAGAATTGTAAATGTCTTCTCTGTTACTGCAGTCGACCACAAATACATGTGTAGTGGCCCCTAGTTTTTTGCATTCAGCTGCAGTTTCCTCAACACCATGCTGTAATTAGAAGAAACAAATTCAGAAAGATGTAGTTCAGTTAGGGCACAAGACTGAAGGAGAAAGCATTGGAGAAGAAATTTTTTAAAGATTAGAATTCATGTCCAAAATGCCCTCCTTTTTTTGTAAGCAAGTTTCACAAGAGGCGCTACTTACCTAATTTAGAGAGATCATACATGACTTTTCCGCCAGGGAATGCTCATATTAGATTATGTGTTTTCACCAAGTTTTCTACATTCTCATAGCTTAAAGAACATGCTTGAGGAGTTCCTGTCATGGCTCAGCGGAAATGAACCTGACTAGTATCCATGAGGATGTGGGTTCAATCCCTGGTCTTACTCAGTGGGTTAAGAATCTGGCATTGCAGTGAGCTGTGGGGTAGGTCGCAGATGTGGCTTGGATCCTGCATTGCTGTGGCTGTGGCATAGGCCGGCAACTGTAGCTCTGATTCGATCCCTAGCTTGGTAATTTCCATATACCATGGGTTTAGCCCTAAACACACACACACACACACACACACACACACACACACACACACACACACACACAAAAGACATGCTTGAAAGAGGTTCCTTGTGGTGTCCTGAAAGGAAATGTTTGAGTATGGAGAGGAAAAGAAAACTCAACAATTCATTTAACAAATATTTGCTGCAGAGCACAGGGAACTATATCTAATCACTTGTGATAGAACATGATGGAGGATAATGTGAGGAAAAGAATACATATATATATATGACTGGGTCACTTTGCTGTACAACAGAAATTGACAGAATAATGTAAATCAATTATAATAGAAAAAATAAAAATCTAAAAAAAGCCCATATATTTGTTGAGTACCAACCATGAAATAGGTGGTAAAGCCCCAAGCAGCAATGCTAAACTAGTGGTAATTTTATTTTTTACTTATTTATTTATTTTTTTGGTCTTTTTGCTTTTTATCTAGAGCCACATCCGCGGCATATGGAGGTTCCCAGGCTAGGGGTCTAACAGGACCTGTAGCTGCCGGCCTTCGCCACAGCCACAGCAATGCGGGATCTGAGCCGCCTCTGCGACCTACACCACAGCTCACGGCAACGCCGGATCCTTAACCCACTGAGCAAGGCCAGGGATCGAACCCGCAACCTCATGATTCTTAGTAGGATTCGTTAACCACTGAGCCACGAAGGGAACTCCCAGTAATTTTAAATTATATAACTTTTCCCATCGTACTTTTCTCGACCATTCTGATTTAAGCCTCTAGGAGGCAAGGAGAAAGAGGAATCCTTACTTGAGAAAATCTTTCATGGGCAGACAATGCTACAGCTCTTGTGGACATAATATTACATTCTTTAATTGTTCTGGAGCGACACTGGACAACAGGCACTGGATGGATTCTCATCTGTGTAACTATTTTGCACATAACTCCGGGATATACAGATGGAATAACTTATTTTCAGCCTGTATTCAAAGACCTCTTTCCTAAGATAAAATTGCCCTGATGTTTCTTGACCTGCATTTCTGGAAAATTAGAATTCTTTCCAAGTTTTGACATGTGTTGACTTTTATAAAGAAGATTATAAGGTTTTTAAAATTATGTTTTTCCTCTCGCAATTTGTCAATGATTCTTTGTGGTGAAGAGGCAAGGACACCTGAAAAGCGCCACCTCCCCCGCACATTTTCTTTTTTTACTTTTTCTTTTTTTTTGCAGCATATGGAGGTTCCCAGGCTAGGGGTCGAATTGGAGCTACAGCTGCCGGCCTGCCTACTACAGCCATAGCAATGCTGGATCCGAGTCAGCAACCTACACCACAGCTCATGGCAACGCTGGATCCTAAACCCACTGTGTGAGGCCAGGGACTGAACTCACATCCTCATGGATACTAGTCGGGTTTATTACTGCTGAGCCACAACAGGAACTCCCTGTTGTGTTCTCTTTTCACATGTTGGGATGTAAGTGATGTAGCTGTTATCTGGGGTGGTCCCTAAATGAGTGGCTAGTGGTTTCCTGAAGGGTTAAGGGTAGGGACCTACACCCAGCCGTGACCCCCAGGCCCTTGGTATTTCACTACCAGGCTAAACCCTGGAGCAGCACTCTGAAATCCCAAAGAATACACCCTAACAGAGATTAGGACACTCTCACAGAGCCAGTGTCCTTCACAGCATTTTGGGGAGTTGCAGGGTAGTAAAGAAGGAGAATAGAAGGGTCTTTTATGATTTAGTTTTCAGCTAGGAGCTTGCTCATTACCAGATTACAAGATTACACTGTTTTGTCTCTAGATTAAAGGTCAGTGGAGAGCCTAGTAATCAGAGCGTTCCTCAGATGCTGAACCAGAGCACTGCAAAATGCAATGCGTCCTCTTCTAAGCAAAATGCTTGCTTTATCTTCAACTCCAGTGTGCATTATTTACTCCACAGTGTTGCTGAAGCAGCAGTTCAGATCGAACGTGAGCAAACTGCTAGCATGAGTTGTTGTGTAAGGCAAAAGAAGCCAGCATTAAAAAAAGGCAGTTGGCACCTTCCATGGGCAAAAGAGATATGAGTTACATTTATAGCCTTAGAGTGAATCATTTAATACCTTCAATGTTCAACCATAAAATTCAAGGGCTCAGAAAGACCCTGTAATGTTAGGTGTTCCATCCTACAGGCAGAATCTTTAAAATAAGTCATTTTTATTCCATCACCAAAATTTTAAAAGTATTTCATAAGTATCAGGTCTCTCCCCCAAAATATACTTCTGGAGGGATCCAAAGGTTAGATTTCATCAAACCTATCTCATGGATTTATACTTATTTATTTTTTTTGTTAAATGCCTGAGAACAGCAGGCAGTAGTTTGCTCAGTTTGTAAATTCTTGCCCTCTTCTAGAAAGTGTATCGAAAGCTCTTCAAGGACGAAACTGACGCCAAATCACTTTTATGTTTATCAACTTATCTATAATACAAAGGCCCATATCTATTATATAAAAATGTATCAACTTTTTCTTGTATAATATTTTTTACTATCCAGAAGGAATCAGAGAAGAGCAAGTTTTCTAAATTCAAGAGATATTTTTGAAGGCCTTAAGAAAACAGGTGCCAACTAGACATGACAGCAAAGGACATGAAAGAGTAATGATATGATGGCAGGTAAAATCGCACTGTGATTTGTGGAAAAGCTTATTCTCAAAAACCAGACAATTTTTTTCTAATACTAAAATTCTGTAAACATTTTTCTGGGCCTGTTTTCATGGCAAAATCAGAATCCAAAAATTTAGGGAAAATGATACAAGATTTCAGTTATATCTGTTTTATATTGAGTCGTTAATATGGTGTTTACATATAACAGTACAAGAAAAATACAAATGCCCAAGAAAAACCTGACTCTCTGCATGGAGGTTTTATTTAACACAACGAATATCTGCTACAGCCAGACATTGTTCTAAGCACTTAAATATTAATTTGCTTAGTCCGCTCTGCTGTAAAGAGCCAGATAGTAAATATTTTAGGATTGTGTGCGAGAGGAACTAAGGGGCTGTTATATGTTCTTTGTTTTTTATTTGGTTTTTGCTTTGACAATGCTTTAAAAATGTAAAAAAAAAAAAATTCTATCTCAACAGGCTGCTCAGGGACCTAGTCTGGTCCATAAGTTATAGTTTGTTAACCCCTGTTCTTGTCTGTCCTGTGAGGTATTACCCGCATTTCAGAGATAAGGAAATTGAGGCTGAGAGAAATGAAGTGACTGCTCAGTTTAAACAGTTTGGAAGTAGCCTGGCTCCTGAATCTGTGTTAACAATCCTGTGTATCATGGCATAAAATATCACTGCTAATATCTTGGTCATTTATGTTCCCTTCATCCAACCATTCTGATGAATATTGGAGTAAGCTCTAGGGAATCTAGTTATTAAATTTTAAAAAAGAAAAATACAAAGAAAGCAAACCTTAAGTCAAATAATTTTTTAAATGCCTATCTCACTTGTAACTTTAAAAAATAGGCAAAGGAATCCATTACCTTATTAATATCCCACAGAACCAGTCTGCTCTTCTGTTTTGCAAATTCATAGGCAATCTTCCTGCCTATTCCATGCCCAGCTCCTGTAATGAGAACAATCTCCCCAGCCACAGATTTTCTCCTCCGGGGAACGAAAACCTTCACCAGGGACTCCAAGTAGGAGTAGATGATGATGATGATAAGAAGGAGGAGATCTAAGACAATATTCATGGCTCTGCTCTATCCTCTTCTCTTCTGGCTTGGACCCTGTCCAGTCCCAGCAAAGATCTACCTCAGCAAAGAGCTCCAGGGAAGAGTTATGTTCCAGGCGTTGGTGGGACTGGCAAAGGTAAGCCACATTTGCAGGCAGCCTTTGTCCACGTGTTCTAACAGGTCAGATACACCTTGAGCTTTTGAAGTGGGGCCAATCGCTAGTAAAAAAACTTGGCACAGGGACAAGGGAACTCTGAAGAAAGTGTTCTCTGTACTTACTTTTTGAGAAGCAGTTCTGCACCATGTTTCACCATATTGACTAAAAAAAAAAATGCACAACCTAAAAGTTGAGAGTTATGTTTTGTTTGGTGGCCTTACTGAGGACTATAGCTAGTGTTACAGCCTCTCAGATAGTTCTGAAAAACTGATCCTAAGAGGTAAAGAAGGAGCCAGGATATATAGGAGTTTTTGCTAGAAGAAAAAAAAAAATTAGCCAAACATCAAAGTTTATGACTAATCACAATAAAACCCAGACATCTCAAGTTGATTTTAGTGCTTTTCTATGTATGGGAAAATGCAAGAGTCTAGGCTCCTTGATGTTATTCCTTCGATATGCATCTTAAGTATCTTGGGCCAGTATCCTGTTGTTCTCTATCCTGAGTTCCTCTCAACGTGCATGGCCAGGGTGGCTGCAGTGGCTGATGGTTTAACAGAGGGCAACATTCAGTGTTTACAGAATGGCCGGCAATATTTTTTGGTCCACAACCATGAAGTTTTACCTCTGGAAAAAAATCTAGAGATATTGCATCAGCTAACGGCCTCTTGGTATCTCTCTAAAAAATGTTTTTTTTTGGAGTTTCCATCGTGGTGCAGCGGAAACGAATCCGACTAGGACCCTCATCCCTGGCCTTGCTCAGTGGGTTAAGGATCTGGCATTGCTGTGCCTGTGATGTAGGCCGCAGATGCGGCTTGGATCCAACATTGCTATGGCTCTGGCATAGGCTGGCAGCTGTAGCTCTGATTCGATCCCTAGCCTGGGAACATCCATGTGGCCCTAAAAAGCAAAAGGAAAAGGAGAAAGTAGAAATATTAGCTTAAGGAAACAAAGTATGGACTAACCAAACTTAGCTTGATTCATTATTTACTCATGAAAGCTCCTATCAGTATTTCAATTAGCTGATTATTTTACAGGAGATGTCCGTTTCCTTGAACTCTCTTGAGTTTGGGGGAGATTGTAGGTTATATAAAGCAATCAGTTCCCAGAGTTGCCGCTGTGGTGCAGCAGATTAAGGATCTAGCATTGCAGCAGCTATAGCATGGGTCACAGCTGTGGCTTGGATTTGATCCCTGGCCTGAGAACTTCCATATGCCTTGGTTGCAGAAAAAAAAAGTAGGAATCGGTTCCCTTTGAGATAATATGGGAAAGAGCCTAGATCGGGAGCCAAAGGTCTTCACTTAAAATTGGTATGGCTTCCAATTACCCAAAAAGTGGAAACAACCCCAAAGTTCATCAAAGGATGAATGGACAAACAAAATGTGATATGTACATACATAAGGGAGCAAAATCTGCCTTCCCAAAATGTGTCCCCTTGGCATGAGGATGAATTTAGGCTGATTATTTTTAAGAAACAGAAGATTGGGGAACTCTTTCTTTTTATCTCTCCATAAGTTGCCTAAAGAGTTTAGATAAAGGGTCTGTTCCCAGAACAGAGCTACCACCAAACATATCTACAAAGAATACAGGCTAGGTGTGGAGTCAGGTTCTAGAGATCAGAGTCCACTCTCTGTCCCACTGTCCTTACATGGCCCAGCAAACATTTGTTTACATTCGCTTTTCCATCCCAGTGTAAATTTCCTTCCTACTCTTTGACGTCTCAAACCATTAAGCTCAAGATCCTCTTTATCTTTAGCTGAATATGGCATTTAAGGTGAAGGCTTCAGTCACTTTTCAATTTACTCAACTTTCGCTTAATTTCCTCCTATTA
Source organism: Catagonus wagneri (assembly GCA_004024745.2). NCBI lineage: Eukaryota > Metazoa > Chordata > Mammalia > Artiodactyla > Tayassuidae > Catagonus > Catagonus wagneri. Next base: position 7,057,714 of record PVHT020000886.1, on the reverse strand, counting down.
ATCTGTTTCATGACAATTTAATTCTTAGACCAGCCAAAAGGACCTGGAAGGATAGAGGAAAATTTCTTGCTGCCCAGTACATACAATGCAATATTATTCATCCTTAAAATAAAATGCAATTTTTTGGCCACACCCATGGCATGTGGAAGTTCCCAGACCAGGTATCAAACCCACGCCACAGCAACAACCTGAGCCACAGAAGTGACCCAAGCCACAGAAGCAACAATGCCGGATCCTTAACCCATCGAGCCACCAGGAAACTCCCTGAATTGCAATTCTGATACATGCTACAGCATGAATGAATCTTGAAAACATTATGCTAAATGAAATAAGCAGGACACAAAAGGACAAATATTGTATGATTTTTACTTGTAAAACTTGGAATAGTCAAGTACACAGAGACAGACAATAGAATGGTGGTTACAGGGGTAGGGATGGAGGTAGGGTAGGGAGAATGAGGAGTTATTGTTTAAGTTTTAGTTCAGGGTGATGAACTCCAATGGCGGAGTTCCCATCATGGCTCAGTGGAAACGAATCTGACTAGCATCCATGAGGACACAGGTTTGATCCCTGGCCTTGCTCAGTGGGTTAAGGATCCAGTGTTGCCGTGAGCTGTGGTGTAGGTCACAGACGCAGCAAGCGTCTGGCATTGCTGTGGCTGTGGCATAGTCTGGTGGCTACAGCTCTGATTCAACCTCTAGCCTGGGAACTTCCATATACTGTGGATGTGGCCCTAAAAAGACAATGAAAAAAAAACCGGCAGGTATGGAGGTGAAAGCCTCATGTAGATCAATGAAATTAGAACATTATCTCACACCATATGCAAAAATAAACTCAAAATGATTTGAAGACCTAAATATAACATATGACACCATAAAACTCTTAGAACATAAGCAAAATATGGCATAAATTATAGTAATATTTTCTTAGATTAGTCTCCCAAGGCAAAATAAGTAAAAGAAATATAAACAAATGAAACCTCATCAAACTTAAAACCTTTTGCACAGAGAAGGCAACCGTAAACAAAATGAAAAGATAATCTATGGAATCAAAGAAAATATTTGCAAGCAATACAGCCAACAAAGGGTTAATTTCCAAAATATACAAACTACTCATACAACTCAATTTCAAAAAAGGCAATTCAACCAAAAAATGGGCAGAAGACCTAAACAGACATTTCTCTAAAGGAGACATACAGATGGCCAAAAGGCAAATGAAAAGATGCACAATATAACTAATTATTAGAGAAATACAAATCTCTACTTACTGTGGTTAAGGTACTATCTCACACTGGTCAGAATGGCTATCATCAAAAAGTCTGCAAATAATAAACACTGGAGAGGGTGTGGAGAAAAGGGAACCCTCCTACTCTGTTGATTGGAATATAAATTGGTGTAGCCACTATGGAAAACAGTATGGAGTTTCCTGAAAAAACTAAAAACAGAGCTACCATATGATCTAGCCATTCAATATCCAGAAAAGACAAAAGCTCTAATTCGAAAAGATACATACACCCCAATGCCCATAGCAGTACTATTTACAATAACAAGACATGGAAGAATGCTAAGTGTCCATCAACAGATGAATGGATGAAGAAGACGTGAAATATTACTCAGCCACAAAAAGGAATGAAATATTGCTACTTGTAGCAACATAGATGGACCTGCAGAATATCATACTAAGTAAGTTGTCAGACAGAGAAAGAAAAATATTATGTGCTACCACGTATATGTGGAATCTAAAAAATACAGATGAATTTGGTTGTGAAACAGAAACACAGACTTAGAAAACAAACTTATGGTTACCAAAAGTTTAAGAAGGGGAGGGATAAATTAGGAGTATGTATTAATAGATAAACACTGCTATATATAAATAAACAATAATTTACTGTATAGCACAGAAAACTGTATTCAATATCTTTAATAACCTGTAACAGAAAAAAATCTTTAAAAATTTATATAACTGAATCTCTTTGCTGTACACCTGAAACTAACACAATATTGTAAGTCAACTATACCCCAATTTAAAAAAAGTTATGGAGGTGGATAGTGGTGATGGTCACAATGACAGGAATAGATTTAATGCTATTGAACTGTACTTCTAAAAATGGTACTATTACTTCCTTGGTCAGACTTACTCCTAGGTATATAATTTTTTGGAGTGCAATTTTAAAGTTTTTTTTTATATTCCTTTTTTAATATTTCATTGTTAGTATACAGAAATGAAACCAATTTTTGAATGTTAATCTACCTACCTACAGAACAGAAATAGACTCACAGACATAGAGAACAGATTTGTGGCTACCAAAGGGGAAGAGTGGGGGAGAGGGATGGAGTGGGAGTTTGGGGTTAGTAGATGCAAACTATTACATTTAGAAGGGATAAACAATGAAGTCCTCCTGTACAGCACAGGGAACTATATCCAATCTCCTGGGATAGACTACAATGAAAAATAACATAAGAGGAGGAATGTATACATATATGTGAATGACTGGGTCATTTTGCTGTTCAGGAGAGAATGGCACAAAGTTGTAAATCAACTATAACTTTTAAAAAACTTTTAAAAATGGTACTATTAGAATGAGTATTGTAGAGATAAAGGAACTTATGGATAGAAAAGTGAAGTAACTTGCCGGGTGTTCCCGTCGTGGCTCAGTGGTTAACGAATCCGACTAAGAACCATGAGGTTGCGGGTTCGATCCCTGGCCTTGCTCAGTGGGTTAAGGATCCGGCGTTGCTGTGACCTGTGGTGTAGGTTGCAGACGCGGCTCGGATCCCACGTTGCTGTGGCTGTGGCGAAGGCCGGCAGCTACAGCTCCTGTTAGACCCCTAGCCTGGGAACCTCCATGCCGCGGGTGCGGCTCTAGATAAGGCAAAAAGACAAAAAAAAAAAAAAAAAAAAAGAAAAGAAAAGTGAAGTAACTTGCCAAAGTCACATAATCAGTAAGAGGTTGAGGTAGGATTCAAACTCAAGAAGTCAGATTGCAGAGCCCCAACTTTTAGCTCAGACCAACTGCATTAAAAACAATCAGTCAAATAGTTCTCAACCAAGAATATTTTTGCCCCAAAGGAGCTATTTTGCCTTGTCAGGAGACATTTTTTATTGTCACAACCTAGGCATACCAGTGGCATCTAGTGTGTAAAAGCCAGGGATGCTGCTAAATATCTTATAATGCACAGACAGCGCTGCACATGGAAGGAAAGAATTGTCCAACTCCAAATGTCAGCGGTACCAACGTTGAGACAACCTGACGTAGGCTATACCATCTTGCATTAGAGAGAGTCTGATTGGTTCTTTAAGTTTTAACCCTAAGTGTATTTATAAAAAAAGAGTACTTGACTATGTCAGTCTTCATGCAGGTTTGCAGTGATGTTTATGTGGAGCCACATAAATGCTTAAACATGAACAAAATAATTTAGATAAGACCTCGTGTTGGCTGCAACATCAGGAATCTGTTTTTCAGGTTGAATGTCAATAACTTCAATATTTCACTTGCTCAGAGTGGGCCAGACCAGGGCACTCCCACCATCCAAATTCACATACTACTGATACACTTCTGAAAGGCAATTAAAATTTTTATAGTACGATTTAGGTTCTTTTACCTACCAGGTTACTTATATTATCCAAGAATTAAGAAATTTTGATAAAGAGAAAATCACTTTATTAATGTTACTTAGTTTACATTACACTCAAATCGTTTGGATTCTGAGAAATTTCATTCAGCCTGAGATCACCTGGAGAACTACCTTTCAGTTATTTTTTGTTATCTTAGAGTCAGAACGTTCATAGTCCTCAAATACAGGGTTCTATTTTCTCAACAATGTTAGAACCGTAGAGTCTGCCCCTTGCTTCTTTACTTTTTTAGGTTTTGGAGACTTTTGCTCATGTGTCTTTATGACACTGAGTTCATTTCAACCAATTTTCATAACAAATAAAAATGTTTAGTTTACTCTGATCATATTTTACATCATTTTTTTCCCTACTGAAATGAATGAAGGCACATTGAATTTATCATTCATTTGTCTTCACATTACATTTTAGGATGAGTTGCTTCTGGGAAAATTTTCTCTACTAACTAATACTATCTATAATATTTATTTATTCATTTATTTATGGCTGCACTCATAGCATGTGGAAATTCCCTGCCTAGGGGTCAAATCGGAGATGCAGCTGCAAGCCTGAGCCACAGCCACAGCAACAGGGATCTGAGCTGAGTCTGTAACCCATAGCACAGCTCATGGCAATGCCGGATCCTTAACCCACTAAGTTGGGCCAGGGACTGAACCTGCATCCTCCTGGATACTAGCTGGGTTTGCTACCGCTGAGTCTCAATAGGAACTCCCCATATATAACATTTAGATTCTTAATAAACTGAAATATTTTCTGAATTTTTTCTTTTCCCTTTTCAATCAATGTCTGTCTTGAGAGACACCCCTTTAACTGCCAGTTTTGGAAATGTAATGATTTTTACACAGACAATAAAAGCCAGAAAGGAAAAAAGATGGAATAGCATAACTAGCAGAATTATAACTTGGAACAGAGATAATAATGATATTAATATTAATTATAGCATTTACATAGCAAAAGAGGGTGAAGGAAAACAGAACGTGTGAGAGAACATGGCAGAGGTATCTTAGGAATTGGATTTTATGTTCTGAGCTTGCACGCTGTACAGCTCCAGAGCTGACATGAAATTGTAATTGGCAGTGGGTAGGTGCCAAGTGATGTGTAAACAAAGGTCAACACTAAGCCATTATTTCTTTGGAGACCATAAAAAGAAGAAGTTATGGGATTTATGCACGTTATTTTAATCCACTGTTTGGTCTAACTAGAGTTACGTGCCAAGTAGAAGATTAGGAATCAGTCTTTTCAACTGAATATTTTTTTTCTTTCTGGAGGGGTTCCTTAGTTCATCATGAAGTGTTCTGCCTACTACCATTTTGATAAAGCATATAAACTTCACCTTGAGGCTCCAAAGCCTAGTATCTATTAATCAAACAAACCAATTTACACCTCATATAGAGTCTCAGCATATTTTTAGTTTATAAAATCCCTCGCTTCATCTCTACAGATGAACCTTACTTTCCCTGTAGGAGCAGAGAAAAAGTCTTGATTTCTGTAATCTGCTTCTCAATCATTCTTTCCTTGTTACTCTCATTATTCTTCCTTCCCAATAATTCCACTACTCCTTCCTATAGGCCTTGTCTCTTTTGCTTTCAACAATTTTTTTTTCATTTCTTCCATTGTAAAAACATATAGTGAAATCTTTGCCCAGCCCTTCCCTGTTTGCCATCCTGTCTTTCATATCTTACTGTCCAGTTAATCTATGCGGATGACCTGTTTTCTGGCTACTCCCTTTACTTGGGGAATATAAAGATCTCTTGCCCTTTTATGTTGCACCTGGTCCAATGTGCCAGGACAGTCTTAAATATAGGGAGCTATGTGAGCTCACAGGAAGAACAAATCAACCAGTCCTGAAGATGGGGTGGAAGGTGAGCCATAAATGGGTTAAAGGATGAGCAGGGGTTAGCTAGATGATGAAGGGGATACAAAAGTTTCAGATAGAGGAAATCATGTGTGCAGGCACCAGGAGGTGAGATCATGGCACATTCAAGGAATAGGAAGTTCTGCCTTGGAGAACAGAGTGTGAGGTATATGGAAGATAGACAACACAGCAAAGGCTCAGAGCCTTAGCATCATGAAGCTGGTAAAAGGTTTTGAGCAGAAGACTGCTAATCATCAGATTTAGGAATGCTGTAGGATGGAGAATGCATTGGAAGAAGGACACAAATAAATAGAGGGAGAGCAGTTAGGAGACTTTTTAATAATCCAGGCCAGAGATGATGGTGGCCTGAATGAGGGTGGTGGCAAAGGAGATATTGGAAAGTAGAATAATAAAAAAATAGGCATTTCCTTAATAAATATATATCAAACGTTGTATATTTCATGGGCTATTCCAGGCATTGAAGATACAGTAGTGAACAAAATACATAAAAACAAATCGTTTCCCCTGGGAAGCTTATACTCTAGGGGCAATGCAGGTAATAAAGACGACAAATCAGCAACATATATAGCATGCTCCACAATGATACGTGCAAAGGAGAAAACTATAGAATAGAGATAAATGGAAGCTTGTGTGTAGGCTGTGTTAGCAGGGTTGTGGTTTTAGGTATGGAATCAAAAATTCTGAAAAGACCGAAGGAAATATACTTAAAGAGGGAGCTAGCTATGTGGATATCTGGAAGAAGAGATTCTGGAGAGGGAAGGGTAATGTACGAAGGTCTTGAGACGAGAACGTGGCAGTGGGTTGAGGAGCACCAAGGGACCAGTGTGGCTGGAGTGAATTGAAAGACAGTGAGGGTAGTGTAATGGTTAGTCTTATGGGTCAACATGGTTAGGCTACAGTTCCCAGTTATTCAATCAAACACTAAGCTAGGTGTTGCTGTGAAAGTATTTTGTAGATGTGGTTAACATCTACAGTCAGTAATCCCTAAACAAAAGGAAATTATTCTTGGTAAATGTGGATGGGCTTCACCGCATCCTTTGCGAGTCTTTGAAAGCAAAACTGAGCCTTTTCTATGCTTAGACTAATGTTTGTGTTCCTCCAAGTTTCCTACGTTGCCACTTAAGTCCCATTGTTAATGGTATTTGGAATTGGGGTGTTTGTCTTAGGGCCCAGTGATAAGGCCAGGTAAGAATCACAGGATTGGAGCTAATGTAAAACTGTAGCCAATACTCTAATTCACAGATCACTCCTTTTTTTTGCACACAACACAGGTTAGTCAAAGTAGGGAAAATAGAAAAGGGGGTTACAAACCACTCTAAGAAGCCTGGACAGGAGGCATCTCAGCACGAGTAGTGGTCTCTCTGGTTCTGCAACAAGTTAGGGGCAGTTGCCCTCAGGCAGCATCTTTCGAGGACAGCTCTCAGCAAGGTGGAGTTGGGTCCTCCAGAGAAGAGGCTTCCCTCACTCAGCTCAGTGGGCTCATTTTAAGGAATCTGCCACTGGCGGCGGGGGGTGGTGGTGGTGGTGGATGGGGTGCAGGTAGGTGGGTAATGTCCCAGGGGGGTCTTGTCTCTATTGGTTACTCCTTCTGCTATGGTGAAGTCTTTGTATGGATGCTACCCAGCAGACTTCTTATTTAAAGTAACACCTTTTTTTTTTTTTTTTTCTGCCACACCCTCAGCATGGGAAAGTTCCCTGGCCGGGGACTGAACTGGAGCCACAGCTATGAAAACACCAGATCCTTAACCCACTGAGCCAGCTGGGAACTCCTAGACTAACACTCAATTTATCACTGGAAGACACTTGCAGATCTATACAAAGGATCTATACTCCTTTCAAAACAATCAGTATCAAAGTTGACAATGGCCATTGTGACTCCATTTTGAACTACTTAATGTAGCTTAAATCCTATGACTTTCATACAGGGAACCAGGAATCACAACACAAAAGACGTCACAACTTGGGGCCTTTGGAAGGTGAAGCCCTCATGAATGGGATTAGTGTCTTACAACAGAGACCTCAGAGCTCCCCCGTCTCTTCTGTCCTGTGAGGGCACAGTGAGAAGACAAGCTGATTGGCTGTGAACTGGAAAACAGGCTCTCAACAGACACCAAACCTGTTGGTGTCTTGATCTTGGACTTCCCAGCCGTCAGAACTGTGAAGAATAATTTTCTGTTGTTTATAAGCCAGCCAGTCTTCGGCATTCTGTTACAGCAGTCTGAGTAGGAAGAGATTCTGCATCAAGACCGAGGCATTGGAGTTCCCATCGTGGCTCAGTGGAAACGAACCTGACTAGCATCTATGATGACGCAGGTTTGATCCCTGGCCTTGCTCGGTGGGTTAAGAATCCTTCGTTGCCCTGTAGGTCACAGAAGCTGCTTGGATCTGGCTTGGCTGTGGCTGTGGCATAGGCCAGCAGCTACAGCTCCAATTCGACTCCTAGCCTGGGGACCTCCATATGCTGCAGCTGTGGTCCTAAAAAGACCAAAAACAAAACAAAACCGAGCCATCAACTTCTGCCCAAGAGTTTGCAGCCTGTTGGCTTTCCCTAAGACATTTCAGATTTTATAGTCTCTACAATCATGTGAGCCAATTTCTTAATCTTTGAAATCTCTCTCTGTGCCAAGATATATGTATATAAAGTCTCCTACAGTTTGTTTTTCTGGAGAACCCTCCCTAATACAGGTAGTAAGGCAGCACGTAAGAAGACTACAAATGGTCTTGTCAGTCATGGTAAGGACTTTAGCTTTATGTGTTAGATGAGAAGCTAATGAAAGATTTTGAGCTGAAGCATAATATACTCTCATATTTAAAGAGTCAATCTGGCTGCTGTGTTGAGAAGAAAGGGAAATAAGAGATGATGGTCAGGATGGTAACAGTGGGAGTGATAAGAGGTGATAGAATTCTGGATACATTTTCAAGGTAGAGCAAATAGAATTTTTTCATAACAGATGTGGGGACCGAAGAGAAAGGAATCAAGGAGGACACAAATCCTTTTGGCCTCAGCAACTGGAATAATGGGTTTGGAGCAGGTTTGGGATAACATCAAAACTCCCTTTTAGGGAGTTCCCATTGTGGCTCAGTGGAAACGAACCTGACCAGTATCCATGAGGACTGGTATCCATGAGGATGTGGGTTCGATCCTTGACCCCACTCAGTAGGTTAAGGATCCAGCTTGCCATGAGCTGTGGTGTAGGTTGCATATGCAGCTTGGATCCGGTGTTGCTGTGGCTGGCGTAGGCCGGAACCTGTGGCTCAGATTCAACCCCTAGCCTAGGAACTTGCATATGTTGCAGGTTCAGCCCTAAAAAGCCAAAAACAAAAAACAAAACAAAAAAACCCGCTCAGTTTTGGCAATATTACTTTGATTTTTTTAATAATAATTTTTATTTTTTCCATTATAGCCCATTTACAGTGTTCTGTCAATTTTCTGCCGCACAGCAAGGTGACCCAGTCACACGTACATGTATACATTCTTTTTTCTCACATTATTATGCTCCATCACAAGTGACCAGACATAGTTCCCACTGCTATACAGCAGGATCCCATTGCTTATCCATTCCAAAGGCAATAGCTTGGATCTGTTAACCCCAAATTCCTAGTCCCTCCCACTTCCTCCTCCTCCCTCTTGGCAACCACCAGTCTGTTCTCCATGTCCATGATTTTCTTTTCTATGGAAAGGTTCATTTGTGCCATATATTACTTCCAGATATAAGTGATATCATATGGTATTTGTCTTTCTCTTTCTGACTTACTTCACTTGGTATGAGAGTCTCTAGTTCCATTCATGTTGCTGCAAATGGCATTATTTTGTTCTTTTTTTATGACTGTGTAGTGTTCCATTGTGTATATATATACCACATCTTCTTAATCCAACCATCTGTCGATGGACATTTAGGTTGTTTCCATGTCTTGGCTATTGTGAATAGTGCTGCAATGAACATGTAGGTGCATGTGTCTTTTTCAAGGAAAGTTTTGTCCAGATATATGTCCAAGAGTGGAATTGCTGGGTCATATGGTAGTTCTATGTATAGTTTTCTAAGGTAACTCTGTACTATTTTCCATAGTGGTTGTACCAATTTACTTTCCCACCAACAGTGCAGGAGGGTTCCCTTTTCCTCCACACCCTCTCCAGCATTTGTCATTAATGATGGCCATTCTGACTGGTGTGAGGTTGTACCTCATGGTGGTTTTGATTTGCATTTCTCTAATAATCAGTGATGTTGAGCATTTTTTCATGTGCTTGTTGGCCATCTGTTTATCTTCTTTGGAGAAATGTCTATTCAGGTCTTTTGCCCATTTTTCCTTTGGGTTGTTGGCTTTTTTGCTGTTGAGTTGTATAAGTTGTTTGTATATTTTAGAGATTAAGCCCTTGTCAGTTGCATCATTTGAAACTATTTTCTCCTATTCTGTCAGTTGCCTTTTTTTTTTTTTATGGTTTCCTTGGCTGTGCAAAAGCTTGTCAGTTTGATTAGGTCCCATTGGTTTATTTTTGCTTTTATTTCTGATGCTTCAGGAGACTGACCTGAAAAAACATTTGTAAGGTTGATATAAGAGAATGGTTTGCCTATGTTCTCCTCTAGGAATTTGATGGTGTCTTGTCTTACATTTAAGTCTTTAAGCCATTTTGAGTTTATTTTTGTGCACGGTATGTGGGTGTGTTCCAGTTTCATTGATTTACATGTGATTGTCTAGTTTTCCCAGCACCACTTGCTGAAAGGACTGTCTTTTATATTCTTGCCTCCTTTGTTGAAATTTAATTGACCATAGGTATCTGCGTTTATTTCTGGGTTCTTCATTCGGATCCACTGGTCTTTATGTCTGTTTTGGTACAAGTACCACACTGTCTTATTACTGTGGCTCTGTTAATATTGCCTGAAGTCTGGGAGAGTTATGCCTCTTGCTTGGTTTTTGTTCCTCAGGATTGCTTTGGCAATTCTGGGTCTTTTGTGGTTCCATATAAATTTTTGGACTGTTTGTTCTAGTTCTGTGAAAAATGTCATGGGTAATTTGATAGGGATTGCATTGAATCCATAGATTGTTTAGGGTAGTATAGCCACTTTTACAATATTTTTTCCAATCCAGGAGCATGGAATGTCTTTCCATTTCTTTGAATCCTCTTTAATTTCCTTGATTAATGTTTTATAGTTCTGAACATATGAGTCGTTCTCCTCCTTGGTCAAGTTTATTCCCAGGTATCTGATTTTTTGGGGTATAATTTTAAAAGGTATTGTATTTTTGTATTCCTTTTCTAATATTTCATTGTTAGTATACAGAAATGCGACTGATTTCTGAATGTTAATCTTATACCCTGCTACTTTGCTAAATTTGTTGATCACTCTTTGAGTAGTTTTTGGGTTGAGTCTTTAGGGTTTTCTACATATAGTATTGTGTCATCTGCTTATTGATTATACAGGCAGAAATATCAAGAAGGCATTTGGACATGTGTCTGGTGTTTAGAGGGAGGATTCAGGCTGAAGATAGAAATGTGGGAACGGTGATTGATATTGAATGAGCACAGTGGGGATTAGGATTTTGGTGAGGTGAGGGATGAAGGTGAGGGGAGAAAGGCAGTATAGCTCTAGAGTTTTGGCTTGGACACTTGTTAAGAGCGCCATTCTCTGTTAGAGAACATAGATGGGGTAGAGAAGATGCTGAGCTTTTTATAGGTTGGTTTATTTAAAACATTTATTTAAATGGAATGGAGATAATCTAATAAACTGTGTAATCTAATTTGATCCTTTTGTAGATGAAGAAACTGAGGTTCCAGAACAGCTAGCTTCAAATAGACTGACCAGTGCTCTGTTAGCAGAACTAAGGTGCCTGCGATTATAAGACTATGAAAGTAGGGAGTTCCCGTCATGGCGCAGTGGTTAACGAATCCGACTAGGAACCATGAGGTTGCGGGTTCGATCCCTGCCCTTGCTCAGTGGGTTAACGATCCGGCGTTGCCGTGAGCTGTGGTGTAGGTTGCAGACGCGGCTCGGATCCTCCGTTGCTGTGGCTGCGGTGTAGGCCAGTGGCCACAGCTCCGATTAGACCCCTAGCCTGGGAACCTCCACATGCCGCGCGGGTGCGGCCATAAAATGACAAAAGGCAAAAAAAAAAAAAAAAAA
>PVHT020000886.1:7033970-7045092 GCA_004024745.2 Catagonus wagneri | reverse complement strand
AAAAAAAAAAAAAAAAAAAGGGAGGAGGAGGAAAAGAAAAGAAAAAGAGGAATTCCCTGGTAGCCTAGTGGTTAAGGATTTGATGTTGTCACTACTGTGGTTCGGGTTAAATCCCTGGCCCTGGGAACTTCCACATGCCGAGTGCAGGCCAAAAAAAGAAAGAAAGAAACAGAAAGAAAGAAGGAATGAGAAAGGAAGGAAAGAAAAAGAAAGGAAGGAAAGAAAGAAAAGAAAGAACAAAAACCTTGAGAGTGGTTAGACTCTCAAGTCAAGTGGCATTTCCTATCTATTTGGGGGAATTATTTGAATTCCAACATAGATTAAGACGCCTTTCTAATATTTTCATGGTTGGCACTTTAATTTAAGGAAACTTTAGACTGTGGTGGTATTGAGCCAGGCCAGGCTGGATTTTTTCTTTTTTTTTTAAGGTGGAATAATTGGGCATCTGCTTCGTCACATTCTACTGAAAGTAACTTCTAGACTGAATAGCTTCAGTTGCCATCAGGGATTTTCATTGGCTGATTATGGAATAGTTTAACTATAAAGGAAAACTTGGGTAAAAGGAAGTAGAGGGTATTTAGGGAAATGGCTCATCTCTCCAAGAATTCCACTGAGGCTGTATGATAGTGAGGTCAGCAAATGTGGGTTCAAATCCTTAGCTTGACTTCTAAGAACCTAAGTGATTGTTACGTGTTTGGTGAACCTCTAGGCTATAGTTATTTCATCTATAAATTGAGGGTAATGTTGTCTCTCACACACAGAATTGTTCAAGGAAGTAAAGCTAGCTCCTAGCAGGGGAGAGGAGGCTCTTAATTTCTTCTCTTCCCCACAGTAAAGTATTTATAAGCCATTTACTCACTAGCCAAGTTGGTGTCAAGGAGGTATTCAGGGTCAATATTAAACCTTTTCCTTGGCCTGATTCCCCACTCTTTCCAATCGTCATTTCCATTAAAAAGTGTAGGTTTCTGGCAAGTGAGAATGGAGGCGTGGGGACAGGGGTGGGGAAGACGGTTTCTGAAACAAGCATGGGAACATTTTCAGGGGGAATAGGAGAAAGACCAGTGAGCCCGGCTGTCCCATGGCAGGGCCCCAGGGTGACAGCAAAGGCTCAGAGGAAGGCTTTGTCCGGGGCAGGTGGTTCCCTACCAGTCAGGATTTTTGTACCCTGCAAAGGAGAGTCATCAGTCATCAAGGTTCTAGTTTTGGATCACAGGGTACCATGACAGTTGAGTATTAGGAGACTCCCCATTTACCTCAAGGTGATGCAAGCCTCTTTGATTTTGGTGTGATCCTCATAAGTAGCCGGTTGATGGCTGAGATGGATTTTCTCACTAAGCTGTAGAGAAGTAGGTTCAAAGTTAGAACCTAACTTCATTCAAATAATAGCTGAAAGTCTTCAGACTTAGAGCCACGGTAGTAATTGCCTGATGCTGGTGAATGGAAGCAAACTTTTTTTTTTTTTTTTAATGGCGGCACCCATGGTATATGGAAGTTCCTGGGCCAGGGATTGAATCCGAGCGTCAGCTGTGGGCTATGGCAACGCCAGATCGTTTAACCTACTCCACTGGGCTGGGGATTGAACCTGTACCTTTGTGGCAACCCAAGTCGCTGCAGTTGGATTCTTAACCCACTGTGCCATAGTTGGAACTCCTGATATATATATTTTTTTTAATGCAGAGAACATTCAAAACCCCTGCAGCCTTCATTCACCTTCCAGCAGAGAGGGACTCCAGCCTCTGGGTTCTTCTGGGTTCCTGCTCACTACTGCTGTGTTCATATCTATTTCAAGTCCTGAAACAGTGTCCATCAGACAGGATTGCTGGGGGATTAAACAGCAAACTGTGCCTAGCATGCAGTTAACATTTAACAAAAGGTACTGATTACCATCTGTCAGCATAATATCCAAGTACCTGGGAAAAGACAGAAGAAGGAGTAGTACCCATTTCTCATAATGGTTAATGCCAAAATTCATCCAAGTGTTAATTTTAGACAAGTGTATTAAGAACCAAAACATGTTTACTGTAAAAAAAAGAAAAGTTATTAGTACACTTTGGGCCTTGGTTATTCTACTGAAGTATCACTAACAGCTTTCTCCTAGCCTAATTCACTATTCCATTTGGCAAGCTGGAACAGGTATAACTTAATCAAAGGGGTAAACAATCATACCTATTTCAAAATGAGTTAGAAGCTGGCTGTAACAAGACTCTCTACTTTCTAGTGTCAGTCTCTGCTAACAGGATAGGGTCTATCTACATGACTCTGTAAACTCTGGAGATTCACAGGTACCCCAGTATAGCTAAAGTATGGAGTGAATGTAAGTCACATTATTCAAATATAATGATGTTTTGGAAAGCAGGGTTTTTTGTTTGTTTGTTTGTTTGTTTTGCTTTTTAGGGCTGCACCCGCGGCAGATGTAAGTTCTCAGGCTAGAGGTCGAGTTGGAGCTACAGCTGCCAGCCTACACCACAGCCACAGCAACACGGGATCCGAGCTGCGTCTGCGAACTACACCACAGCTCACGGCAATGCCGGATCCTTAACTCACTGAGCAAGGCCAGGGATCAATCCTGCATCCTCATGGTTACTAGTCGGATTCATTTCCGCTCTGCCACAAAGGGAATTCCTGGAAAGCAGGTATTTTTGACTTAGATTTGCATCAACTAAATGCAGAATATAGTTCAAGAGCAATTGTGTTTTGATTTCCTGTATTAGAAGTTAATTGATGGGAAAGAAGAAGAAATTTATTATAGGCATGATACCTTCTGATAAAATTTTCTTATATGTTATAAAATCTATAGTGTAACCAACTTTCTTTAGATTTCCACATACTAAGAAAAAAGGAGGGAAAAAAAAGCCTTGATCACATACTCCCTTTTCCTTTCATTTGAAGGTTAAGCCATGTTCTGTTCAAAATAAAAAGATGGAAACACCAAAAGTTTAAGTTTGATCCATTTATTATTGTTGCCACTTATGGGTACATTCTCCCAATTTTCTGTCTCAAGTCCCCAATGGTGCTTTTATATGTGCAACATGCGTTCATCCCTGGTGTCCCTGTGCTGAAATGTCTGGCATTGGAATGTGAGTTATTTCTCAGGAAACAGAGTAGCGTGTATAGGATGAAATGTTTGAGCAATATCTACTACATCACAGGAAATTCGTTATGAAATGCCACTAGACAGTCCTTCATTATATTTAGCTAGCTTGAAGTTTCTGTTTTTATATAGATTAGAAAAGGAAAGATGTGAATTATATAAAATTTAGGTGTAATTAAAAAATAAATATATCTTAAATATTTATAGTACAAACTTTGCAAAGCCTTCAGATGAGCCACAAAATCTTGGAGATTATTTACTGCAAACCTGTTTTTTTTTTCTCTATTTTTCCAGAAGATAAGTTCCTAAGATATTTCTGTATATTCTATGAAATTAGGACCTGCCAGAGCCTCAACAGGTGGCTTTGAAGGAAAAAAAAAGAAGATAATTAGGAAAAGCAGAAGGCTCAACATCAAAATTCTGATTAATATTAGATGAAATCAACTTAAACTTAGTAAATCAGTTTTTAAAAAAACAAGCACTCACTGTTCTTTAATTTTATAACCAATAACTGCATCAAACCTAACATTGATCTTTTGTTTTAAAATTGCCAAGAAACGCTCAGGAAAGATCCTAAAAGAAAGATAAAAGAAAATAATTAGGAAATTAATATTAAGTGCATTTGTAAAATACTTATATTGATCATGTATCATGTCCCTGTTCATCTTAAATAAGATTAAAAGCTTCGACTCTGTATCACTACTATATGTTTTTCCAATGAAATCTATTTCCTTTCCTAAAGTCAAAGGAAGGAGGTTTAACCTTCTTTAGGGAAGAAGTGACTTGAAAGATTTAGCTTTCAAAATAAGTATATTCCTATATTTTTCAATAGATCTAAGAGACAAGGTGTATAGAACTGAATAGTTCATATGTTAAAGGCTTTTAAAAAAAGAAAACTGACACTAGAAAAGAAGTAAGAATAGGAACTAATTTTATACTTTATAATCCAAAATCGATCCAAAATCATTTTTAAGAGATTGGGGAAGCAGTGTATGTACTTGGTTTTGAGCACAATGCTGAGCAAGTTAAGTTTTGAGTCTAAATTCCCTATATGTAAACAAATGATTTAACACCTATCCCGTGGTGTTCTTGTGAAGAGTCAGTGTGCTAATATCAAATGCCTTACATGGTGATGGACCCATAGTAGGTTTAATTTTTTTCTCCCCACTTTATACTTAAGAATATTGAGGAACTTGTCACATTCTAATAAGTCTGAGAGAAACTAAACAGAGTATGTAAATCAGTATAATTACACATAGACATCTGCTTAGATGGCATCACAATTAAGGTTTGGAAATTGAGTATCAAACACAGTAAGATGAAAATCAGGGCAATATTAATAATAGTGGATATTACAATAACAGTGGTATATAACATTTATTACTTACAGTAAACTGAATATTTTAAATGCATTATTTTATTTATCCCTTATAGCCCAATAAAGTATCATTGTTGTTTCTGTGTGACATGAAGAAAATTTGAGGTTCAGAGAAGTTAAGTAATTTATCAACATTCCTGTTGCAAACAAGTCACACAAACGCAGCTTCATCGAACTCCAGAATACCAACTTTGAGTCTCCGCGTTAAAGGTCTAGGTAACAACTAATTTATTCAATCAGCTAACAGTTTGGTGCCTCCTATGTGTCCACCAACTTTTCAAAGTGTGGGGGATTTAGTGATGAAGACTAGGCAAAATTCTTTCCCTCAATTACATTCTAAAAGACTGTGACCACCAAGTGCTTACATAATGTGAAAAGCATAATGTGAAACATTTCATAGGTTTTAACTCTTTTATTCACCAAGGAGATCCTTGAGCTTTACACCCTAAACCTCTAAGGTATCTTTAACCATAGCTCCTAGCAGAAGGGGCTCACACAAGTCACGCTTTCGATCTCTTGAATTTTTTTTGTAAGGCTCTGAATTTAAGTAATTCAGAGAATTACTAACCTAACTAATTATGATCTCTGAACCAATGGCTTGTTGCCTGTTAAAACAGAGGTTTCTGGATCCCTACTCAAACATATTAAAATCTCTAGAGGTATGGATCCAGGTGGTGATCCATGATGGGGAAGCCTGGCTCTAGAGGTTTTTTTTTTTAACTCTGATCTAAGGCACCTCTTCACTTTCCTCTATTACCTGACCAGCCTCAAAGCCACACAGCTTTCCTAGAAGGATATGGGACAATGTGTTACGACAAGGCATTATTGTTTCCAATCTTGGCTGTATACTAGAATCATCAGGGAGTTCCTGCTGTGGTGCAGTGGGTTAAGAACCCTAGCCCTAGCCTGGCACAGTGGGTTAAAGGATCTGGCAGATGCAGCTCTGGCACAGGTCACATCTGCAGCCCAAGTTTAATCCTTGGCCTGGGAACTTCCATATGACGTAGGTATGGCCATAAAAAAAGAAGGTTTTATCTCTCTGAGACTAGGCCAAACTCCAGACCAATTAAATCAAAATAGTGGGGAGTAGATTTTAGACATTAGCATTTAAAAAACTCTAGTGAATTCCAATGGGCAACAAAGTTGAGAGCTACTGCTCCAAAGAAATGCTTCTCAAATTTGAATATGCATACAAATCACCTGCAGTCTTGGAAGAGCTCAGTGATTACTTGCACATTTAAATGGATATCTAAAATCTAACTATGATCTCCTACAATATCATTGTCCCATAACTGCATTATGTGATAATGCTTAAAAACTATCCTCCTTCAGCAAAAATTAACAGAACGTTGTAAATCAACTGTAATAAAAAATTTTAAAAAACTATCCTCCTTCATATGCATTCATTTATAAGACAGGACTTTCAGAAATATACAATTTCTTTCTCAAAAAGAAACCTTAAAAAGGTGTGAAAATTATTCAGTTCCTTTACCCAACTGCTATACCAATTGTGCTTGAATGATTAAAATGTGATTTTTTAAAGAGGATGGATTCCTTAAGCCTATTATTTTTACTAATTTAATTCCATATAATTGTACTTTATCATATGCCTAGTTTAAGTCTGAGCAAAAACATGTAATAGATAATCTTTATTTATAATACTGACACATAACTGTTGCTTACCTTTCCATCACTGTTAAAAAGCTTATAGAAGATGGAACAAAGATCATTTTCTGCTCAGTCAGGATTCCGTTTATTAGCCTATTTACCACTTCCTCAGGTTCCAGGGTGGGTCCCAAACTGAAATCAGAAGCAATCTTCAGAAACAAGACATTTCACTGAGGTTTCGGATTTGGCTTGGTGCAAGTTAAATTATCATTCAAACCATAATATAACTGACTTGTAACATCTAGCACATCACGGGTGCTCAAAAATGGCAGCTGTTTTAATATTAGTAATAATAATAAAACAAAACTATTTAGTGCTTATTATGTACTGTACACTGTGTTACACATTCTACATAGGTCACCTCACTAAATTTTTCCAACAGCCCTATGAAGGAGATACTATGGTCCCTAGTATTATAGAAGTAACTAGGACTTGAAAATAATTTAGCTAGATTAGGACTGACAAATTAACTTTTAATTCTTTAGAAGTCTTGGGAAAGAAGTTAAATGCCATTATACACGTTTTATTATTATATCAAGACTATTTAGTGACAATTTCCAAGGTATCAGAGGAATTGAAAAACAAGAATATGCCCAGCTCTAAGTCCTTGAACTCCTTATGGGAACCCTTATATTTGTTAGGTTTGATATAATTTTCAGCTGTGCTACTTACTTCCATGCTGCATCTTTACTATGTAATCACCCTGGTATATGCATTACTGAGTAGAAAGTGGCCCTTAAAAAGTGGCCTTTGTTATCTAGATATTAGTGCATTTAGGAAGGAGCTGCACAAGAGTTAGTCCTAAGTTCTTAACATTTTATTAATGATTTAGAAAAGATACATAATTAAATCAACTCATAAAACTTGTTAATGTCACCAAACTCTGGGTGAGCAACACCTGGGAGAGGCAGATTTTAAATCTGTGTGACTGCATAAGAGAAGTGAGACAAAAAGAACTGGATAATATTCTTTAGGAACAACTACAGCATAGTTCGTTCAGCAAGAAAAATATGCAGTAAAGTAAAACTGGGACAACTGAAAAGTTTAGTATTATACCTAAAAGTGGGCATGATAATTGGATACATGACGGAGGGCAGAGCTTAAAACATACGATATAATCTCTCATTCTCAGCATAGGTCAGTCATTTATTAGAATACTGTGCTCACCCCAGGACCCTGACGCAATAGTTTTACGTATGAGAAGCTTGGAGGTGTGACGAGAGGAAATATAATAATGAAAGTGATGGTTCTTGGCTCAGGGGAGGCCAAATGAAAGGCAATGAAAGCTTGAAGAAGACTAAGCAGTCCTTTACCCTGTGCCATAAGCAAATATTGTGTGCCAAGGAAGATGACTCTAGAAATTGAAGGATGCTTGTGCCTTGAAAAGTATTTCGAGGGAAATTCACTTTTTAACATATTTCAGCCAGACTTCAATATTCCCAAGCTCCATCAGAGCTCACCAACACCTGTGTAAACGATGCAGCACGCTCCGTCATTCACACTGAGGCCTTGCTAACCTACAAATCAAATGGTGTTGCATTGGCTGAACTTTTCTTAGATACGCCATCTCTTTACCTAAGGTCTGAGACTTTGTCAGAAGAATTTTCATTAAACTTAATGCAGCCCAATATCAAGATATTAAAAAGACCAAAAGGAAAGGCTTCCAGAAAAAAATCAGTTTCGTAGCAGAATAAAATTTTAATCATTAAAACATCAGTATGTAGAAATTTTTTCCCCTGATAGTCTAATGTCAAAAAGAGTTGCAAATCCTATTAAGCAAATGTTGACAACGGATTTTAGAGAAACTATCCAAAAATACTTAGGACCAATCTGCTGGGATACAGAAGAACGCATGTGAGATCATAAAGATAGTCAGGAAGAAGAGTATTTTCAGGTAGAAGGACTGTGTGTGATTATCTGATTTTACCACTTAAGTAGCTGAATAATTTTGGAGATGACATTTCTACTCTTAAAAGCCAGGTTTTTGCTTTTGTGTTCCATTTGAAAAATAGAGATACAGTGGTATGCTGGTAAATATGTAACAACTAGGTCTCCAGGGCACAGAATTACCAGTTTTGTAGCATTTTCTGGTTTCTTTGGTATACTTCCACCGTAGCCAATTTCAAGCTAACAGTATAGCTTCACTAACTGAATATAATAAGCCAGCTCAAGCACTCTGCTGGTAATATGATATTTAAATGGGAAATGTACATACAAGTTCTTATACATGTATACTATTCAAATGTTACTAGTCACCTTCTTATACAAACGTCTCCTTTTTTATGGTGCTAGCCAATAAAAACTAATGTCTTTCTGTAGCACATACACAAACTAAATATTTATTTTTTTATTTTTACTTTTCAGGGCCGCACCTGTGGCATATGGAAGTTCTCAGGCTAGGGGCTGAATTGGAGCTGCAGCTGGAGCCTATGCCACAGCAACAGGAACACTGGATCTGAGACGCACCTGTGACCTACACCATAGCTCATGGCAACACCAGATCCTTAACCCACTGAGTGAGGCCAGGGATCGAACCTGCATCCTCAGGGACACTAAGTTGGGTTCTTAAGCTGCTAAGCCAGAATGGGAACTCCAAACTAAGTTTTTAGAGAAAGTAGGGAGTTCCCTTCGTGGCTCAGTGGTTAACGAATCCGACTAGGAACCATGAGGTTGCGGGTTCGATCCCTGGCCTCGCTCAGTGGGTTAAGGATCCGGCGTTGCCGTGAGCTGTGGTGAAGGTCGCAGATGCGGCTCGGATCCCACGTTGCTGTGGCTGTGGCGAAGGCCGGCAGCTACAGCTCCTGTTAGACCCCTAGCCTGGGAACCTCCATATGCCGCGGGTGCGGCTCTAGATAAAGACTAAATAAATAAATAAATAAATATTTAGAGAAAGTAAATTTTTTTATGTATATTACACAAAGGAGAGTAGACATTTTAAAAGGATTGAATCAGAACATCCAATTACAATTAAACTAATAAATTCATATTATGCTGAATTTTTTACATCATTAATAAAATAAAAAGATATTTAAGGGAAACACATTTAATTAAAAATTGTGCATATACTTAAAAAAAGGGCCTAAATTCTTTTTATTTTTTCTTTTTTGCTTTTTTAGGGCTGCACATGCAGTATATGGAAGTTCCCACACTAGGGGTTGAATCAGAGCTACAGCTGCCAGCCTACACCACAGCTATAGCAATGCAAGATCCAAGCTGCATCTGTGACCTACACCACAGCTCACGCACCAAATACTGAGTGAGGCCAGGGTCAAACCCGAATCCTCGGGTTCATACCCGCTGAGCCATAAAGGGAACTCCCAAGCCCCCAAATTCTTGAAACAAAAAGTTGACAGAATTGAAGGGAGATATGAATAGTTTAGAAATAAGGATTGGAGACATTAATCCCACTTTCAACGATGGACTGAACAGCTACACAGAAGATGAGCAAGGAAAATAGAAAACCTGAGCAAGAGTAAAATCAATTGAACCTAACAGCCTCTATAGAACATTATACCCAACAACAGTAGAATATATATTCTTCTCAAGGGCACAAGAAACATCTCTAGGACAGATCATATGTTAGACCACAAAGCAAAATCATTAAATTTAAAAATACTGCAACAATACAAAGTATGTTCTCAGGCCACAGCAGAATGAAATTAAAAATAATACACACCAATGTTCATTGCAGCATTATTTACAATATCCAAGATATGGAAGATACCCAAGTGTCCATAAATAGATGAATGGATAAAGATGTGGTATGTATATATAGAACAAAATATTAGCCCTTAAAAAAAGAAATCTTGCCATTTGCAATAACATGAATAGATCTAGAGAGTATTATGCTAAGTGAAATAGTCAAGATACAAATATATCATCTCCCTTGCATGTGGAATATAAAAAACAAAGAAAACAAAATGAAAACAGACTCATAGATAACAGAGAAAAAATGGGTGGTTGCCAGAGGGGAGGAGGTGGAGACAAAATAGATGAAAAGAATAAAAGGTACAAACATCCAGTTATAAAAGAAATAGGCCCAGAGGTGTAATACACAGCATAAGGAATATGGTCAATGATGCTGTAATAACTTTGTATGGGGACAGGTGGTTACTATACTTACCATGGTGATCATTTCATAATGTGTGAAATGTCAAATCATCATGTAAGTATATTTGAAACGTAATATTGTACATCAACTATATTTCAACTTAAAAAATCAAAAAACATATTGTGGAAAATTCACAAATATGGGGAAATTGACCAATGGAACAAAGAAGAAATCACCCTAACCCTAAAACATTTTGAGATGAATGAAAAAACACAGAATACCAAAATTTGTGGGATGCAGCAAAAGCAGTGCTCAGAGGGAATTTATAGCTGTAAACACCTACATTAAAAAAGAACAAAGATCCTAAATCAATAATCTAACTTTCCACCTTAAGAAACTAGAAAAAAAAGAACTAAACCTCAAACAAGCAAAATAAAGAAGATAATGAAGATTAAATCGGAGACAGAGAATAGATAACAATAGAAATAATAAAACCAAAAGTTGGCTCCTTGAAAAGATCAACACAATTGACAATCCTTTTGCCAGAAGTGACCAAGAAAAAAGAAAGAAACTATTAAAATCAAGAATATATAGAACTACCATATGACCCAGCAATCCCACTCTTGGGCATATACCCGGACAAAACTTTCCTTGAAAAAGACACCTGCACATGCATGTTCATTGCAGCACTATTCACAATAGCCAAGACATGGAAACAACCCAGGTGTCCATCGACAGATGATTGGATTAGGAAGATGTGGTACATATACACAATGGAATACTACTCAGCCATAAAAAAGAATAAAATAATGTCATTTGCAGCAACATGGATGGAATTAGAGACCCTCATACTGAGTGAAGTAAGTCAGAAGGAGAAAGACAAATACCATATGATATCACTAATAACTGGAATCTAACATACTGCACAAATGAA
>PVHT020000886.1:7020446-7032970 GCA_004024745.2 Catagonus wagneri | reverse complement strand
CAGATGATTGGATTAGGAAGATGTGGTACATATACACAATGGAATACTACTCAGCCATAAAAAAGAATAAAATAATGTCATTTGCAGCAACATGGATGGAATTAGAGACCCTCATACTGAGTGAAGTAAGTCAGAAGGAGAAAGACAAATACCATATGATATCACTAATAACTGGAATCTAACATACTGCACAAATGAATATTTATGCAGAAAAGAAAATCAAGGACTTGGAGAATAGACTTGTGGTTTCCAAAAGGGTGGGGGAGAGAATGGGATGGTAGGGGGGTCTGGGGTTAATAGCTGTAGATTGTTGCCTCTGGGCTGGAAAAGCAAGGAGATCCTACTTATAGCACTGGGAACTATGTCTAACCACTTGTGATGTGTAACCCTGTCACCACACTGTACAGCTGGGTATAATGTAAAAAATTAAAAAAAAAATATCAAGAATAAAAGGGAATTTATTACTGAGTTCACTACTACTGACCTTACAGAACAAAAAGGACCATAACAGAATACTATGGGCAATTATATACCAAAAATTAGGTCATCTAGACAAAATGTATAAATTCCTAGGAACACACAAAACATTAAAACTGATTCAAGAAGGAACAGAAAATCTGAATAGGCCTTTAACAAAGGATTAAATTAGGATTTCCCTGGTGGCCTGCTGGGCTCAGGATCTGTCATTGTCACTGCTGTGGTGTGGGTTTGATCCTTAGCCTGGGAATTTCCTCATGCCATGGATGCAGCCAAAACAAACAAACAAACAAAAAACCCCCCAAAAGGCTGAATTAGTAATGGAAAAACTCAAAGCAAAGAAAAGCTCAGGACTAAAAGGCTTCACAGATGAACTCTATCCCACATTTAAAAAATTAACACCAATGCTTCTCAGTCTGTCAAAAAACAGAAGAGGACAAAACTCTTCTCAACTCATTCTATGAGGCCAGAATGACTGTTACTATAGCCAAAGATATCACTAGAAAACTACATGCCAATATCACTTCTGATTTCAGATGCAAATATCCTCAACAAAATACTATCAAACCAAATTCAGCATCATACTATAAAGGATTAAATAGTATGGCCAAGTGAGATTTATTCCAGGAATGCAAGGTGGTTCATCATATAAAAATCAATTAATATACCATATTAATGAATGAAGGAAAAGACCCACATGATCATTTCAATATGTACAGAAAAAAACATTTAACAAAATCTAACGCCCTTGCATGAAAAGAAAAAAAATCGCTCAATAACCTAGGAACAAAATAACCTAGGAACAAAGGGAAACTTTCTTAACCTGATTTTTATAGGCACTTATGTAATGCAGTCAGATCTATATAAGCAGAGTGGAACAGAGATGATAACAGAACTTATTAAACATGGAAAGACGATTGTGAGCCTTTATAATAATCAAAAATACACTTCTGTAACATAGAAGTACTATATTTTTCCCCTAGCAGCTTGGCAAAGATTAAAAGTGTGTTAAATATTCAAAGCTGGCAAAAGTGTGCAATGGACATTGTATACCCTGCTGGTGGGAAGATAAATTAGAACAATCCTTTCAAAGGGCAATCTAATAAATCTATCAGAAGTAAACAAGTTCCTACTCTTTAACAATTCATTTCAAAAAAACAATTACACGGGGAGTTCCCATCGTGGCTCGGTGGTTAACGAATCCGACTAAGAACCATGAGGTTGCAGTTCGATCCCCGGCCTTGCTTTAGTAGGTTAAGGATCTGGCGTTGCCATGAGCTGTGTGTGTAGGTTGCAGATGCGGCTCGGATCCCACGTTGCTGTGGCTGTGGCAAAGGCCGGCAACTACAGCTGCTGTTAGACCCCTAGCCTGGGAAACTCCAAATGCCATGCCAAATGCCACGGGTGTGGCCCTAGATAAGGCAAAAAGACAAAAAAAAAAACAAAAAAAAACAGCACACAAACAATTACAGGAGTTCCTGTTGTGTCACGGCAGAAATAAACTGACTAGTATAAATGAGGATGCCGGTTCAATCCCTGAACTCGCTCAGTGGGCCGGGGGTCCAGCGTTGCCGTGAGTTGTGGTGTAGGTCGCAGATGCGGCTCGGATCCCACGTTGCTCTGGCTGTGGCGTGGGCGCTATGGCCTGGGCGGGCAGCGGTAGCTCTGATTCAACGCCTAGCCTGGGAATTTCCATGTGCCACAGTGTGGCCCTAAAAAAAAAAATTATAATAAAATGGTTGGAAAAGTCAGCAAATATACACACACACATATATATACATGTACATATACAGACACATGTATATGACTATACAAACACATAATGCATATATGCATATGTATACACGCACACACAAACAAGGATGTGCATTTATTACAATAATGAAAGATTTGAGATCTAAACGTCCGTCAACAGAGAAAACCTATATCCAAGGATTGTTAGGCTAGCACTTAAAAGAAAAAGCAAGAAAAAAGAAAAGAGTAAGGTAGCTCTTTATATATCAACACAGAAAGCCAAGAGCAGTATACTGTTAAGTCAAAAAGAAGAGGATAGGATGTGTGTTTCCATGTACCAGAACAAGAAATGCATTTAGAAGTGAGCCTCTCGAATTGGAAAGCTTTAACTGGAAATGTAATTTTTCAGTAAAGTGGTTATCTCTGGAAGAGGAGCATCTTTGAAGAGGCTTTTCTCTATAGTATTTAAATTTTCATTATAATCATCATGCATTACCAGAAAAATAATGAATAAAGGAAAAAAAATATTCTGAGTTCTCTTATGGCACAGCAGGTTAAGGATCCAGTGTTGTCACTGCAGCAGCTTGGGTCATTGCTGCGGCTCAGGTTTGATCTCTGGCCTGGGAACTTCCACGTGCCAAGTGTGTGGCAAAAAAAAAAAAGAGAGAGAGAGCATTAATTAAAATAATGATTTTCAGGAAAAACTTCGATTAAAAATTATGTTAAGGAGTTCCCTCTGTGGCTCAGTGGGTTAAGAACCCAACTTATCTCTGTAAGGAGGTGGGTTCCATCCCTGGCCTCACTCAGTAAATGTCGCCACAAGCTGCGGTGTGGGTCATAGATGCGGCTTAGATCCAGTGTTGCTGTGGCTGTGGTGTAGGCCTCAGCTGCAGCTCCGATTTGATCCCTAGCCTGGGAACTTCCATATGCTGCAAGTGTGGCTGTAAAAAGAAAAAAAATTATGTTAAAAAATAAAGCTAGGAATAGTAGGGCATTTGGAGTCAAAGACTCCAAAGAATTCCAGAATATGCCACTCTAGGACTGTGTGACCTTGGCCAATTATCTTAACCTCTCCAAGTTTCATTTCCTTTGTCCATAAAATGGGCATCATAAGACTTAGCTTGCAAAATTGTTATAAGGATTAGAGCAGGAGTAGGCAAACTATGGTGTGGGTCCAAATCTAGTCCTTTTGGATTAAGGGTTAGAGGTAATTTATATTAAGTATCTAGACCATTAGGGCACCTGGTATTTAGTAGGCTTTCAATAAGATGCTTGCTCACTTGCTCTTTTCCTTCCTTCCTTCCTTCCTTCCTTCCTTCCTTCCTTCCTCTTCTTTCCTTCCTTCCCCCCCCCTTTTTTTTTTTTTTGCTTTTTAGGGCCACACCTGCGGCATATGGAGGTTCCCAGGCTAGGGGTCCAATCGGAGCTACAGGTGCCGGCCTACACCACAGCCACAGCAATGCAGGAGCCAAGCCGTGTCTGGAACCTACACCACAGCACACAGCAACGCCAGATCCTTAACCCACTGAGTGAGCCCTGGGATCGAGCTTAAAACCTCATGGTTCCTAGTCAGATTCGTTTCCACTGCACCACAACATGAACTCCAATAAGATGATCTCCTGATATCCAAGTTTATTTAACAAAAATAACCCTTAACTATCAATAAATTTACTTAGAGCACCTGCTTATACTTAATTACAATAAACAGATTAAGCTGCAATATAACGCTTAAACGAATTTATTTGCAATGTGTTAGATATGCAAATACAATGACCAATAAACTACATCTTTGATGTGCTTTAGAAGAGAATATAAGTTCCAAAATCAATATGATAGAAAATATTTTGAATTTGTCATTTAGAGGTTGGTTGTTTCCTTTTTTTCTCGGGGGTGTCCTCAGCATAAAAATGAGTTTGGTGAATCTCAGCTCTGCCAATTGTGGGAAAGTGATTTAATCTCTCTAAGCTAAGTACTACTGCAGATTTTAAGAAAATTACAAATTTTATTTAGGTGTCCAAAACATAAAATAAGTCCTGTCTTCTAATTAGAACTGTTTCCAGGTTAAAACCGGCTTCACCTTTGGAATCCACTGTATTGTCACCTTATTTTCAAAAGGGTTCATGTGGCAAAACAAGCCCCAGACTCTTCCTTAGCCAGGTTATATTCTTGTGATTAGGCTAGAATCCCGTCAGCTTCTGCTTACCCTCCCCCCAACCACCTCTTGCCCCAGCAAGCTGCCCAATTATTTTTTAATTGTATTAGTAGAGCTTTGCCAGGAGAGGGCACCCTTGCCCAAATGAAGGTGAGCTTTGTGCAGCCTTGTTCTGGGGTTAAAAATTCAACTGCAATTAAAAAAATGTCTTTTTAACTGCTGAAAGACAGTGAAAAATCTGACTCAAAAAAATTACTTCAGTGTCTAAATACTGGCAGATTTTATTCTTAGGATGATACCTCTTCCTTTGATACCACCTTTCAGTTTTAGTGAACTCTAAATGACTCATTGATTAATTCTTACTGAGGTATACTTGATATACCCATCATATTGTATAACTTTAAGGTGTATAACCTGTTGATTTGATACATTTGTACCCTGCAGTATGATCACTACCTTTGCACTAGCTAACACCTCTATCAGGTTACGTAAGTATCATTTCTGCTTTGTGATGGGAACAGTTAAGATCTGGCTTCTCAGCAACTTTGAAGTTTTTAATACAGTATTGTCTATAATCATAATGCTGAAGGAAGCAAGTTTACTTGCTGCTTCCAGAATCCCATGTGTAATATATGCCAGTTATATCAAATTTAGACATTTAATCTGCACATAAAGAGATGTCCAAAAGGATATTCATCAAAATTTTAAGAGTAATTTCCACTAGATAAAGGGTTTTAGGGAAATTTAAAAAGAAACTTTATTTGTATTTTTCTATACGTTGGAAATTTTTTTTAAAGTATGTATCATGTTTACAAAAATATTAAAGCTATTCCAAGAAGAGGAAACTTTAAAAACTAACCTCAGAGCTAACGCTTTACAATTTTGTTTTTTAACCAAGGAAAGAGTATGTGTGGTCTGGTACTTGTTTTGATGGATAATCTCTAGATTACCAACGGAAAGTGTTTTCTATGTTGCAGTCCTGGGTCACCTATATCAGAATTACTTACGATGCTTGTTAAACACACGGAGTTTCAGGCTCCCTTCTCTACCACTGCTCTACCCCAACCAAAGCAAGTACATCAACGTCTCTGAGGGTGGGAACCTTACGTGGCTCCCTAGCACTCCTGGAGACATGTATGCATACTTAAGTCTGAGGATCACTACTTAGAGAAAGAAAAAAGGGAAGGATTGGCAACTTCATCTGTGTCATTATGTCTATATTTATATACATTCCCTCTCTCTCTCTTTCTCGCTATTTTCCCACAATCTACAGAAGCTAAAACTGAGGTGAGCCAAGGGCCTCAAATATCAAGTGTTTAAAGGATTAAAACATTTAGGAAAACCCACAGAATGGTGGATATTCATAGAAATCAGCAATCCTTTCGTCTCCATTTCTGTCTCAACTTACCTGGTACTTGGGTTTTTGATGAAGCCAGTGTTTACGAAATTAGGGCAGAGACATGTTGTTTTGACTCCAGTTCTTTTTAAGGCTGCCAGTTCTTCACTCAAAGCTTTATGAAATCCAACAGCAGCAAACTTGCTTGAACTGAAAATAAACAGAGATCACAAAATAATTCAAGAAAGCTGCTGCATCTATTTAGCTCAGAGGTCTGTTTTCCTCAGTTAAGTGTGGTCCTCTAACAAGTAGCATGGGCAACATTTGAATCTCAGGGCCTGGCTGAGACCAACTGAATGAGAATCTACATTCTAGATGATCCTCAAGTAAATTTATAGGCCCAGTAAAACCTAAGGCACATTGGTATAAACATTTACGGTATCCCAGCATCATTTATCAGAATGAGAACTAAACAGGCTTAAATGTCTTGTTAGGAAAATTGGTAGGGTGTTTGTTTTTGTCGTTACTGTTTCTATAAAATTTAATGTTGCTATGGACTGTTCATTATTTACTATAATATGTTCATGAAATTCACTGGGAAACTTTCCTGGATAAGTTCTATTCTTCTTTTAAGTCTTAACTTCCTCAAAGAGGCCTTGCCTGACCCCTAGTCTCAGTTATCTCCCCATTATATAGCAATCTTCTGTTTTCCGTGACAGTACATTTTGGATTTGTAATTAAATTTTCATTTGAGTGAACTTTTTTAATGTCTAGCTCCCATACTTTTACTATAATAATCTCCATGACTGTTTTGGTCTCTAATGAACCTGCGACCGATGGCACACCTTGTGACAATGCCAGATCCTTAACCCAATGAGCAAGGCCAGGTATCGAACCCACACCCTCACAGAGACAACGTATATTCTTTTTTCCCTTTCAATATATACTCATATTCTTTATTTTACTAACCTGTGTTTTCTGATTTTTCTTAACCAACTCCAAACTGCAGAAATGTATTAAAACTCATAGTTAATGAAATTGAGTGTGCTAAAGAAATTTTATACTTTTGAACTTCAGAGTGAATTTGTTTTTAGACATACATATATGAAAGCTAAAAGTGAGTGGATTTTTTTCCTGCACTTTGAAATATATCAAATTTCTCCTTATTGGAATTTCCTTGGTGGCACAATGGGATCAGTGGCATCTCTGGAGTGCTGAGACACAGGTTTAATCCCTGGCCCCAGCATTCTGTGGGTCATGGATCCGGTGTTGCTGTAGCTGTGGTGTAGGTCACAAGTGTAGCTTAGATCTGATCCCTGACCCAGGAACTCCATATGCCTGCTGTGGGACGGCCAAAAAGAAAAAAAATTTCTCCTTACTATCAATAATCTGAATTAATGTTTCTTTTTCCAAATTTTATTTATTTATTTATTTGTTTGTTTATTTATTTATTTACTGTTTTTTTGCCTTATTTAGGGCCGCACCCGCAGCATATGGAAATTCCCAGGCTAGGGGTCTAACAGGAGCTGTAGCCTCCGGCCTTCGCCACAGCCACAGCAATGCGGGATGCGAGCCTACACCCCAGCTCACGGCAGCGCCGGATCCTTAACCCACTGAGCAAGGCCAGGGATCGAACCCGCAACCTCATGGTTCCTAGTCGGATTCGTTAACCTCTGAGCCACGACAGGAACTCCCCAAATTCTTTAAATAACATTTATTCATGAGCTAATGGCCAGGTCTCAGTTTTGCCATACCTTCCCATTCTTGTAACATTCATGTTTATAAACTGGCTACTAGAGTTGATAAGATACACTAGCCAGAGTTTACAGGTCAACAAAAAGAACTTTTGTGAGGATAGTCTAATCACACCCACAGAATGGTTGTTCTTAGGTAAAGACAGGACAAATGATCTTTATTTTGTTATTTCTATTCATCTATATTTTCTTTCTTTCTCCCTCCCTCCCTACTTCTCCTCCTCTCTTGTGGCTCAGTGGGTTAAGGATCGAGTGTTGCCACTGCAGAAACTTGTGTCACTGTAGTGACGTGGGTTCAGTCCATGTCCCAGGAACTTCCATATGTCACGGTTATAGCCAAAAAAAGAAAAGATGAAATACTGCTGAAGCAGTTAAGGAAAGATCTACTGTATCCAGATTGCATACTGTTTCTTTCAGAGCCAGTTTAAGCTGGGTGATTAGCCCTGAGCCCTCAAATGCTAAGATGGCATTTATTCTACTCCCTTGATAAAAGAGTTTCAGGTGATAGTTTCATATGAGATAGCTGCTGCTAAGCTCATATGCTCATATCTCATATGAAAATAAGTTATGGGGTGTTCCCTTAGTGGCTCAGTGGTTAACAAACCAAACTAGGATCCATGAGGATGTGAATTTGATCCTGGCCCAACTCAGTGGTTTAAGGATCCGGTGTTGCCATAAACTGTGGCATAGATCCCAGATATGGCTCGGATCTGCATTGCTGTGACTGTGGCATAGGCCAGTGGCTGTAGCTCCAATTCAACCCCCAGCTTGGGAACCTCCATATGCCGCAGGTGCGGCCTTAAAAAGCAAAAAAAAAAAAAATAAATAAATAAGTTACTTACCTGAGCCTATGTCTATATATTACACACATACCTACAGCTGCATGTACAACTACATCTATGTTGCTTCTAGAATTTAGATACTTAATCCCCAAAGAGCACAAAGGTAGAAAACAAATTTGAGCATTATTGTATACATATTTATTTGTATAGTCGTAATTCAATATTGAAGAGTTATTACTTGCTAAAATACATAAATGGCTAAGAACTTGGCTCTGGTGCTCTCACTGATCAATTCCTCATAGCAAACAGTGGAGCACACCATTATTGTGCCCTGTGTACTATAGTAAGTCCTCAAGTTATGACAATGGTGTGGGTTTTTTAAATGAATAGCTATTAACATTTGTTTTTACAACAATTCCATTGTTTGGATGTTTTTCATGTTTAGAACTCCAGATTATACTCTCTTTATATTGTTTTGTTTCCACAGAATTACTTTATTAAAATTATTAACATTAACTTTTTTCATAGTGCAAAAATGTTGCTCTTCTTTTAATTCCTTGCTGCTAAAAGGGATGAGAAATACTTTAAGCACCTGGCTTCCTATTGCATAATTTCCCTGTAGTCACCTCTAGAAAAGTCAGCCTAGGAGAGGATTAATGATTGGCTATGCTGTTGTTTAAGAGACCTTGGACAACTCTTTCTGCCTACTTTAGCAACTTAGAGCCCATCACTGTTTTTTTGCTTTTTTTTGTCTTTTGCCTTTTCCTAGGGCCACATCCGTGGCATATGGAGGTTCCCAGGCTAGGGGTCTAATCAGAGCTGTAGCAGCCAGCCTATGCCACAGCCTACACCACAGCCACAGCCACGCCAGATCCAAGCAGTGTCTGCGACCTACACCACAGCTCACGGCAACGCCAGATCCTTAACCCACTGAGCAAGGCCAAGGATTGAACCCACAACCTCATGGTTCCTAGTCGGATTCGTTAACCACTGAGCCACGACAGGAACTCCGAGCCCATCACTGTTGACGGTAGTTCTTATTAAACAGGGTAAGAAGCCACACACAAGTTAAGTCTAGGAACCCAATGACAGAAACACACGTTCACATACCAATAAGCCAGTAAGAAGGCGACCCCAGTATGCCCAGCTGCTGAAGCCACAGTGACAATATGGCCATGATTATTCCTCATCATCTCTGGAAGAAATGCCTTTGTAGTCTAGAAATAGTTTTAATTAAGAGAGAAAAACATTGTTATTTCTGATTGACAAACCCACTGGGAATATTTCAAAGCAAAGGAATATCTTGTAAACATTGCTTTTGGTATAAATGAAAAAAACCTAGATTAATTGCCAAATGTGGCAATATAAGGCAACAGGATAGGATGCCCAGATTAGAAAAACTAAGTGAAACAATGGACACTGAAAGCTTTGGGAATCCATCTCATTTAAATTGTTAACATCTTTTTTTATTTTTTTGCTTTTCAGGGCTGCACCTGAGGCATATGGAAGTTCCCAGGCTAGGGGTTGAATCAGAGCTACAGCTAACAGATCATACACCACAGCCACAGCAACGTAGGATCTGAACCATGTCTGCAACCTACACCCAGGTCATGGCAACACCAGATCCTTAACCACTGAGTGAGGCTGGGATCAAACCCGCATCCTCATGCATCCCAGTCAGGTTCATTAACTGCTGAGCTGCAAAGAGAACTCCCTAAATTGGTAACTTCCTACGTCCCCAGGTCCTCCACCTGTCATTGATGTCTTTTATCATCTCATAAACTGAACAGGTATAGTATCTAGAGTCATTAAAACAGTTTACATTTAATGTGAAACTGTTAGAAAATAGTGTGGTTATATCATCAAAATACCAAAGTAATAGCAATCTTCCGATGTTACTGAATGATTCATGCAATATTTAGAACCTACTCTATGCTGGGGATCAAGAAAAAAAATATCCTACATTTTAAGAGAGGCAGAAAGAGGCAAACTTGCAAATCATAAAAATGGATATCAATAACTCGGGAATATTAGCATTCCTGTTGTGGCTCAGTGGGTTAAGAACCCGACTAGTATCCATGAGGATGTGGGTGTGAAATCTGGCCTTGCTCAGTGGGTTAAGGATCTGGCATTGCTGTAAGCTGCAGCATAGGTCACGGATGCGGTTTGTACCTAGTGTTGCGGTGGCTGTGCCATAGGCCCCAGCTGCAGCTCCACTTTGATCCCTAGCCTGGGAACTTCCTTATGCTGCAGGTGTGACTCTAAAAAAAAAACAAAACAAATAGATGCAAACTATTGCATTTGGAGTGGATAAGCAATGAGATCCTGTTGTAGAGCACAGGGAACTATATCTAGTCACTTGTGATGGAACATGATGGAGGATAATGTAGAAACTGACATAACACTGTAAATCAACCATAATGGAAAAAATAAAAATCATATTAAAAAACC
This sequence comes from Catagonus wagneri, assembly GCA_004024745.2. Taxonomy (NCBI): domain Eukaryota; kingdom Metazoa; phylum Chordata; class Mammalia; order Artiodactyla; family Tayassuidae; genus Catagonus; species Catagonus wagneri. The sequence continues at coordinate 7,022,284 of PVHT020000886.1, read as the reverse complement.
CTTGGGAATATTAATATAAAACAATACTACATTTTTGCTAACTAAATATTTTTTAATTGAAGTATAATTGATTTATAGTATTGTGTTCATTTCAGGTGTACAGCAGTGATTTATATTTATATATATATAGATTTATATACACACATGTATATTCCAATTATTTTCCATTAAAGGTCATTACAAGGTATTGAATATAATTCCCTGTGCTATACGGTAAATCCTTTTTGCTTATCTATTTTATGTATAGTAGTTTGTATCTGTTAATCCCACACTCCTAATTTGTCCTTCCTCCTTTCCCTCTCCCTTTCAGTAACCATAAATTAGTTTTCTACGTCTGTAAGTTTGTTTCTGTTTTGTATATAGATTTATTTGTATTATTTTTTTAGATTCTACATTCAAGTGATATCATATAATATTTGGTTTTGTCTGACTTAGTATGATCATCTCTATATCTATCCAGTATGTAAATGGCAATACTTCATCCTTTTTATGGCTGAGTAATATTCTGTTGTATAAATATACCACATTTCCTTAAGCCAATTATCTGTTGATAGACACCTGGGTTGTTTCTACATCCTGGCTATTATAAACAGTGGTGCTATGAACACTGGGGTGCATGTATCTTTTCAACTTAGAGTTTTCATTTTTTTCAGATGTATACCCAGGAGTGAGATTGCTAGATCATACGATAGCTATATTTTAAGATTTTTTTTTCTTTTTATGGCTACACCTGCTGCATATGGAAGTTCCCAGGCTAGGGCTCGAATTGGAGCTACAGCTGAGGCCTACGCCACAGCCATGGCAACACTGGATCCGAGGCTCATTGGTGACCTATACCACAGCTCACAGTAACACCAGATCCTTAACCCACTGATTGAGGCCAGGGATCAAACCTGCATCCTCATGGATCCTAGTTGGGTTCTTAAGCCACTGACTCACAACGGGAGCTCCTGTTTTTAGTTTTTCAAGGAGCCTCTATACTGTTTTCCTTAGTTGCTGCACCAATTACATTCTGAGACTACTCATCCCAAACTCACCTCCAAGAAAATTTGGAGGGACTCTTTTATGAACTTGCTATTTGGCCAATATTTAAACTTTCTTTCCCTTATTCTCTCTCACTCTTTATATATCATTTAAGACGTGAATAGTGAGATTCATAATAACGTTTGCAGTTTGGGGAGCAGGAAATAACATGAAACCTGTCTCATGAGAATCTGAGAGTAAACTGGGTTTATCTTTTATAGAATCACAGCAGATGACTCAGATGATGATCTCTAATCCTTTCTTTCATCCCTAAACAGGATCACAAAGAAAGGTGAAAATCTAGCTTAGAATTAAAAGATATATAACAGATAAAGTTTATTTATTTATTTATATTTTGCTTTTTAGGGCCACACCCGTGGCACATGGAAGTTCCCAGGCTAGGGCTCAAATCAGAGCTGTAGCTGCTGGCTTATACCACAGTCACAGCAATGCAGGATCTGAGCCATATCTGTGATCTACACTACAGCTCATGGCAACGCAAGATCCTTAACCCACTGAGTGAGGCCAGAGATCGAACCTGCATCCTCATGGACACTAGTCGAGTTCATAACCAGCTTAACCACAATGGGAACTCCTGTTAAAGTTTACTCCTATTGGAGTTCCCGTCGTGGCGCAGTGGTTAACGAATCCGACTAGGAACCATGAGGTTGCGGGTTCGATCCCTGCCCTTGCTCAGTGGGTTAACGATCCGGCGTTGCCGTGAGCTGTGGTGTAGGTTGCAGACGCGGCTCGGATCCTGAGTTGCTGTGGCTGCGGCGCAGGCCAGTGGCCACAGCTCCGATTAGACCCCTAGC
>PVHT020000886.1:6982964-7016129 GCA_004024745.2 Catagonus wagneri | reverse complement strand
AAAAAAAAAAAAAAAAAAAAAAAAAAAGAAAAGAAAAGAAAGCCTGAGTAGCAATACTCCTATCAGACAAAATAGACTTTAAGATGAAGAACATTTTAAGAGACAAGGAAGGGCACTACATAATGATCAAAGGATCAACCCAAGAAGAAGATACAATAATTTGAAATATCTATGCACCCAACATAGGATCACCAGAATATATAAGGCAACTGCTAACAACCTTAAAAGGAGAAATCAACAATAACACAATCATCACGGGGGAATTTAACACCCCACTTACAGCAATGGACAGGTCATCCAGACAGAAAATCAATAAGGAAACACAGGCCCTGAATGAAGCATTAGATCAGATGGACTTAGTAGATATTTATAGGACATTCCATCCAAAAGCAACAGAATACAGATTCTTCTCAAGTGCGCATGGAACATACTCTAAGATTGATCACATCCTGGGCTACAAATCAAGCCCCAGTAACTTTAAGAAAATTGAAATCATATCAAGCATCTTCTCTGAACACAATGCTATACAACTGGAAATCAACACAGGAAAAAAATGGCCAAAAATACAAACACGTGGAGACTAAACAACACGCAACTAAACAACCAATGGATCACTGAAGAAATCAAAGAGGAAATTAAAAAATACCTAGAAGCAAATGACCACAAAGATATGACACTCCAAAACCTCTGGGATGCAGCAAAAGCAGTTCTAAGAGGAAAGTATATAGCAATAGAAGCCTACCTCAGGAAACAAGAAAAAGCTCACATAAACAACCTAACTTTACATCTAAAGCAGCTAGAGAGGGAAGAAGCAAGGTCATGGAAACAGCCTAAATGCCCATCGACAGAGGAGTGGATGGGGAAGATATGGTACATACACACAATGGAATATTACTCAGCCATTAAAAAGAATGAAATAACAACATTTACAGCAACATGGAAGGACCTAGAAATTATCATGCAAAGTGAAACCAGTCAGACAATTAGACAGCAACACCCAACTTACATGTGGAAACTAAAGAGACACAATGAACTTCTTTGAAGAACAAACAATGACCCACAGATTTTGGAAAACCTTGGTTTTTTAAATAAGACAATCTGGGGGGTGAGGGAATGCACTGTGGGTTTGAGACACAAAATCTATCAAATTGACTTGTGATGATCTTTGTACACCTATAATTGAAATAAAATTCATTGTTATAAAAACAAAAACAAAAACAAAATAGCTACATCAACCCAGACACCACAAGTAATCTTCAGTCAAGTTATCTTCAACAAAGGAGGCAAGAATATACAATGGGAAAAAGAGAGTCCTTTCAGCAAGTGGTGCTGGGAAAACTGGACAGCTCTCCAGTAATCTTCCAGTCAAGTAATCTTCAACAAAGGAGGCAAGAATATATAATGGGAAAAAGAGAGTCCTTTCAGCAAGTTGTGCTGGGAAAACTAGACAATCACATGTAAATCAATGAAACTGGAACACACCCTCATACCATGCACAAAAATAAACTCGAAATGGCTTAAAGACTTAAATGTAAGACAAGACACCATCAACTCCTAGAAGAGAACATAGGTAAAACATTCTCTGATATCAACCTTACAAATGTTTTTTCAGGTCAGTCTCCCAAAGCAATAGAAATAAAAGCAAAAATAAACCAATGGGACCTAATCAAACTGACAAGCTTTTGCACAGCAAAGGAAACCATAAAAAAAACAAAAAGAGAACTGACAGAATGGGAGAAAATAGTTTCAAACGATGCAACTGACAAGGCCTTAATCTCTAAAATATACAAACAACTTATACAACTCAACAGCAAAAAAGTCAACAACCCAATTGAAAAATGGGCAAAAGACCAAAATAGACGTTTCTCCAAAGAAGATATACAGAATGGCCAACAAGCACATAAAAAAATGCTCAACATCACTGATTATTAGAGAAATGCAAATCAAAACCACCATGAGGTACAACCTCACACCAGTCAGAATGGCCATCATTAATAAGTCCACAAATAACAAATGCTGGAGAGGGTGTGGAGGAAAAGGGAAAGCTCCTGCACTGCTGGTGGGAATGAAAATTGATACAACCACTATGGAAAACAGTATGGAAGTACCTTAGAAAACTATACATAGAACTACCATATGACTCAGCAATCCCACTCTTGGGCATATATCCGGACAAAACTTTCCTTGAAAAAGACACATGCACCTGCATGTTCATTGCAGCACTATTCACAATAGCCAAGACATGGAAACAACCTAAATGTCCATTGACAGATGATTGGATTAAGATGTGATGTATAGATACACAATGGAACACTACTCAGCCATAAAAGAGAACAAAATAATGTCACTTAACAGCAACACGGGTAGAACGAGAGACTCTCATACTAAGTGAAGTCAGAAAAAAAAGACAAATACCATATAATATCACTATATCTGGAAGCTACTATATGGCACAAATGAACCTTTCCACAGAAAAGAAAATCATGGATGTGGAGAACAGACTGATGGTTGCCAAGGAAGGGGAGAGAGTGGGGTGGACTGGGAATTTGGGGTTAACAGATGCAAACTATTGCCTTTGGAATGGATAAGCCATGGGATCCTCCTGTATAACACTGGGAACCATGTCTGGTCACTTGCAATGGAGCATGACAACGTGAGAAAAAAGAATGTATACATGTATGTGTGACTGGGTCACCTTGCTGTGCAGTAGAAAATTGACACAACACTGTAAATGGGCTATAATGGAAAAAATAAAAATCATTATAAAATTTAAAAACAGAAAATAAAACAAAATAGCTATATCAAAATATCTGATAATCACATGTTCATCGCGTGTACTCTGTTTAAACATTTAGTTTATCTCAGAGTAAGTTCAGTAAAAAAAGAATGGAATAGGTTCAAATAATAAAACTATCTTTTTTAGAAAAGCCTATTCCCAGATGAATCTGGAAACAAATGTTTTCCGTTTAGGTAACTAAAGATATTGGGCTAGTAAATCCCCTTAACATGGGCCGATAACAAAATCAAACAGATAATATTGGTGATTTTACTTTAATACTAATAACTAATTCTTACAAACTGGCTACTGAGTGCCAGGTACTGTTCTAAGAAGTGTACACCATTAATTCACTTAATCTTCATTAACAACCCTGAGGTCAGTCTGCTGTGATCCCCGTTTTATAATTTGAGAAAAGTTAGGCACAGAGAGGTTAAATAATTTGCCCTAGGTAACATAGCTACTACTAACTGGAAGAGCTCTCATCTCTATGAAGGAATATCACTGTGAACTTAACTTAAATAGTTACTGTTTTTTTAAAAACATTTTCTTATACGTGATCTACAATGTTCTGTCAATTTCTGCTCTACAGCAAAGTGACCCAGTTTTTTATATATATATATATATATATATATATATATATATATATATATATTCTTTTTCTTATATTATCTTCCATCATGTTCCATCACAAGTGATTGGATATAAAATAGTTACTGTTAATGCAGACATTTCTTATCTATAGGCCTTGCTTTTACTGTACCCCTTTCCAGGAAAGCCATTTCCTAACACTGGCCTGAGTAATTTCTTCTTATTCTTTTGACTTAGCTCAAGTTTTACCAATAATAAAGAGACATCGGTTTGAAATAAAAAAAAAATTATAATCTAAAAATAAAAGTTAAGGGAGTTCCCGTAGTGGCTCAGTGGTTAATGAATCCGACTAGGAACCATGAGGTTGCGGGTTTGATCGCTGGCCTTGCTCAGTGGGTTAAGGATCCGGCATTGATGTGAGCTGTGGTGTAGGTTGCAGACGCGGCTCGGATCCCGCGTTGCTGTGGCTGTGGCATAGACCAGCGGCTACAGCTCCTGTTAGATCCCTAGCCTGGGAACCTCCATATGCCGCGGGTGCGGCCCTAGATAAGGCAAAAAGACAAAAAAATAAAATAAATAGAAGTTAAAAATGACCCCAAGGAGTTCCCGTCATGGCTCCATGGTTAACGAACCCGTCCAGTATCCATGAGGACAATGGTTTGATCCCTGGCCTTGCTCAGTGGGTTAAGGATCCAGCATTGCCATGAGCTGTGCTGTAGGTCATGGACGCGGCTGGCCATCTGGCCTTGCTGTGACTGTGGTGTAAGCCGGCAGTACAGCTCCAATTCGACCGCTAGCCTGGGAATCTCTATATGCTGCAGGTGTGGCCATAAAAAGACAAAGGACAAAAAAAAGTGCCCCCAAATCTAAAATTCCCTAAACAATGAGGTTCTCGAAGACTGGTTGAACTGGAATCTTCATACTGCACTAAATCAGAACATCCAGGGGTGAGGTCCAGGAATGTATATTTTAAAGAATCTGCCCAGGCTCCAATGAACTTTCTACTGCTACAGTATTTAGTTAACAAGAATGTGTATGAATGCAGTCAGTGTGAAACAGCATTACATAGAGCACATTTCAGTTGCATATAGAAGAGGTAAATATTACTTTCTAAAAATAGATCTATACATGATCAAAATCTAATAAACAGTTAAGTTTATCCTAACTTCCTAACTCAGCTTTTTTTTTCCTTTTTTTAGGGCCGCACCTACAGCATATGGAGGTTCCCAGGCTAGGGGTCCAATCGAAGCTTACACCACAGCCACAGCAACCTGGGATCCGAGCTGCGTCTGCGACCTACATCACAGCTCAAGGCAACACCAGATCCTTAACCCGCTGAGCGAGGCCAGGGATTGAACCCACATCTTCATGGATACCAGTCAGGTTCATTAACCACTGAGCCACTACAGGAACTCCCCTGAGTTTTCTGACTGGGCTTTAGAAAACCCTATCAGTGATTCTGCAGGTCATTGAAGGACTCAGCTACATGAGAAACTGATGAGCAAGATGGGGGTGTGGAGAGTGCTAACCATGCAGATTCCTGGGACCAGCCCTCAGCCTACTGAAAGAAAACCTCTGTGGTGCCTATTTTTTAGCAAATTCCCTGGAAGATTCCTGAATACACTAAAGTCTGGGAATCTCAGTTCTAGGCTCTGGTTCTGCCACTAGCTGGCTGCACAGCCTTGGGCAAACCACAAAACTTGTGTTATTTTGCCTATATTATAATTGGGTCATCTCTGAAATCCCTCCAAACTCTGACACAATATGATTTGAATCAAATATAAAACTTCACCTTCTTTGCAGAGCTGTAAATATCTTCTCGGTTACTGCAGTCTACCACAAAGGCATGAGCCTTTGAACCCAGTCTCTTGCATTCAGCAGCTGTTTCCTCAAGTCCATGCTAGAAAAAGCAACAAATGGCAAACAGAATAAAATAAATGACACAAGCATATTATATCAACAGCTGAAAATAGTTAAGGGTAGTTAGATTCTTTGGACTAGGATTGGGCAAGAATTTCACTGATATAATTTTGACAGGGACATAGGCACACTTCGCTCTCTATATGTTGCCTAGCTTCTCTTATTTAAGAGAATAAATAAGAGAATTTATTCTCTTAAATAGAAATTAAAGCAAGCATTTTTAAAGAAGACAAAAATCTTAAAATACTGGGTTTGTATTCATGAATTTTATATACTTTGTGAATTTATGTGTGTGTGTGTGTTAGTGTGTATTCCATATCAGGCTTTAAAAAATGATGGCAAGCTTTTTTTCTGTATCACTAAAAACTATTCAGGGACATCCATTTTCTGGCTGTAAAATAGATAAACGAGGGGTTAACAGTTCATTCATTCACTCATCCCACCAATATTTTAATGTGTAGGTTGTAGTCACAGTGCTTAGGAAGAGCCTGTGAACACAGAGTCCTGATTTCAGCAAGCTCACAGTGTAGTAAAAAGAAATATAAAATAAGTATAACGTGGAGTTCCTACTGTGGCTCAATGGGTTAAGAACACAACGTAGTGTCCATGAGGATTCATGCTTGATTCCTGGCCTCACCCAGTGGGTTAATGATTCGGTGTTGCTGCAACCTGCAGCATAGGTCACAGATGCAGTTCAGATCCAGTGTTGCTGTGGCTGTGGTGCAGGCCTGCAGCTGCAGCTGCAATTCAGCCCCTAGCCTGGAACTTCCATATGCCACAGGTGAAACTGTAAAAAGAAAAAGAAGAAAAAGAAAAAATATAAGTATAGCATTTAGGTAGGACCATATGAAATCATTACTGCTTTGGAATAAAGGACTGAATATTTCATATGGCTCAAACTAATACACTGTGATAAGTATAATAATATAGTTATATAAAGAGAGTTTCGGGAATATGGAGGAGGAGCCTGCAATGCAATTCTAGAAGAGAACCCTGAGTTGGGTGTTAAGCGTGAGTAGAACAGCCAGATACAAAGAGAGCAAAGGGCACATCAGGCAGTGTAAGCAAAGGGATGGACAGGACAAAGGGCCTGTGGGGAAGCACTAGCCGATTGGTACTGCTGAGTTCAAAAGTTCAAGGCCAGCGGGAGTCCAGATTACAGGGCTTCAGATGTCACATTAAGTTTTCTCCAAAAACTCAGTGTAGAGCCTCTAATTAAATTATAGAACTGGATTTGTGTATTATATTGTTACTCCTTCTAATGTATGGAGGACAGATTTTAGGGGTCAATATTGAAGGGAGAGAGAAAAATTAGCAGGCAGTTACAGTGATTTAGCAAGAGATGATACAAACTTGAATTGTGGCACCAGTAGAAAGAATTTAGAGAAGAGAAAATCTTTAAAATATATCTTCAGGAGTTCCCTTCGTGGTGCAGCAGAAATGAATCCGACTAGGAACCATGATGTTGCAGGTTCGATCCCTGGCCTTCCTCAGTGGGTTAAGGATCTGGCGTTGCCGTGAACTGTGGCGTAGGCCAGCAGCTGTAGCTCTGATTAGACCCCCTAGCCTGGGAACCTCCATATGCTGCAGGTGCAGCCCTAAAAATCACTAAAAATAAAATAAAATAAATCTTCAGGTGGCAATATCATCAGGATTTGGTGACTGGATGAAGACGGTGGGAGGGAACCAAGTCCAAGGTCCTTGTTTTTCTGTTTTGCTAATTGGCTACAGGTCAGTTGGAGATCACAAGGAGAGAAGATTTGAGATAGGAATGATGAGCCCAATCACGGGCATTAATTTTGAGTCTCCTTAAAGATCAGACCATAGGGTTGTGTGTCTTTTTCTATTTTTGTTTGCTTGTTGGCTTGCATCTGACCAATTCTGTAGCTTTTCTGTTTGAAAGAATGTCTCAAAAGGTACCTCAGGTTGAGGCTTAATTCGTGAACTCTGTATGCCAAGAAATTACTGTCAGCTAATGCACAAGTGGACAGACTCACTACACAGACCTGCAGTAAATGTAGTAAAAGAACTTACTCCATTTCCCTACAGACAGAATGGTAAAACAGAAGGCTAGTGTGCAAATTTGCTAGTAAACAGCATTTACTTCTGCGGGAAAATCAAATTTGGACATCTATGGAAAGAATGAGCAGTTTGTGAAGTGAATGTATTGTGGCAATAAAAGGAAACAGGTGTTTTCCCTTTACCTAAATCTCCCACACAAAGTGTAGTATACTCTGATGAGGAGCCTTGATATCAAGGGATGTCAAACCCCACGGGATACTAAGACATCTCAAGTAAACCTTATGTTGCCCTCCTGTACCTAACAGGCAGCTTTTATCACTTTCCTTCAAAAATATATTTATTAATGTGGCATATGCATATGATGGAATATTATTCAACTTTCAAAAGAAATTTTTTTTTTTTTTTTGCTTTTTAGGGCCGCACCTGTGGCATACAGCAGTTTCCAGGCTAGGGGTCGAATCGGAGCTACAGCTGCCGAACTACACCACAGCCACAGCAACATGGGATCCAAGCCATGTCTTAAACCTGTACCACAGCTCACAGCAATGCCAGATGCCCAACCCACTGAGTGAGGTCAGGGATCGAATCGGCATCCTCATGGATACTAGTCTGATTTGTTTCTGCTGCGCCATAACAGGAACTCCCAAAAGGAATAAAATTCTGACACATGCTACAGCATGGTTAAACCTTGAGGATATTCAACTAAGCGAAATAAGCCTGAAACAAATGCCAACTATTGTATAATTCCAGTTATATGAGATACCTAGATAGTCAAATTCAGAGACAGAAAGTGAAATGGCTTCCAGGGGCTAGGAGACAGAGGAGAATTTGTTTAATGAGTAGAGTTTCAATTTGAAATGACGGAAAAGTTCTGGAAATGGGAAGCAGAGATCATTGCATTATAATACTTTTTTTTTTGTCTTTTATGGCTGCACCTACGGTATATGGAGGTTCCCAGGCTAGGGGTCAAATTGGAGCTATAGCTGCTGGCCTGTGCCACAGCCACAGCAATGTGGGATCCTAGCCTCGTCTGTGACCTACATCATAGCTCAAGGTCATGCTGGATCCTTAACCCACTGAGCAAGGCCAGGGATTGAACCTGTGTCCTCATGGATACTAGTCAGATTTGCTTCCACTGAGCCACAATAGGAACTCACACAATATGAACAATCTTAATGCCACTAAACTATATACTTAAAAATGGTTAAAATGGAAAATTTTATGTTATATATATCTTACCACAATTTAAAAAGTATAAAAGGCATAAGGTATTGATTTTTTGGGTCTTATCGTTATAAAATTCTGTCCTTATTTGGTCAAATTAATCAATAAAAATCTAGTTACCAGAGTTCCCATCTTAGCTCAGCGGAAATGAATCTGACTAGCATCCATGAGGATGCAGGTTCAATCCTGGCCTCGCTCAGTGGGTTAAGGATCCAATGTTGCTGAGCTGTGGTGTAGGTTGCAGACGTGACTTGGATCTGGCTTGACTGTGGCTGTGGCTGTGGTGAAGGCCAGCAGCTATAGCTCCGATTAGACCTCTAGCCTGGAAACCATATGCCATGGGTGCAGCCCTGAAAAAAAAAAAAGGACAAAAAAAATCCAGTTACCATTTATTTCATTTTCAGAGATTTGCTTACTACTGGTTGGCTTTCTTTGTCAATGGACAGAGTGCATGGAGGCAAAGGTGCCTCATGATGAATATGAAGACATCTGTCCCCGACGTCCTGAGATGGATATATTTGGACAATGTTATCCTTGCTGTGTTAAGGTAATCCTTGAAATTGTCCCTGGGAACAATTTGTCTTTGTACCTCAGGTGAAAAGAATTTTTAAAGGCCCTTCCCTGCCTTTCCAGTTTGATCCTAAAACAATCCTAAACTCTCTCTTCACTTTCTTACTCATTTTCCACATATCCACCAGCCCAAAAGTTTTACCTTTCTAGGTTCTGCTGCCTGGACCGCTCAAAACTTCTACCCTGTTCTCCTTCCCTAGTCAGATTTAGTGGTTTCCGGCATTTCAGAATTTTTAAAATCTGTAAAACTGCAAGAAAAGTAGACTGGGGTGAATATACTGAACTAGGACTGCCAATCTTTTATTTAGCCAAAAAACACAGCAACTATCATTTAAAACTATCTGTGAAACTTTATATATATATATATCCTACCAAAAAGTAGGAAGTTCATAATGTCAAAATAAATGACGAATTATTTAAATTAAATAAGTAATAAAAATTCACTATATTATCCTTGACTTTCTGACTACTTTTGCTACTACTGGCCTGATCTGATAAGCTGGCATCATCTCCTACCTGGATTATCACAAAAGGCTCCTGCCTGCTCTCCCTGCAAACCAGTAACTAGCTGGAGGAACCTCTTCAACAGAAACTGGTTCTAGGAGTTGCTGCTGTGGGACAGCAGAAACGAATCTGACTAGTAACCATGAAGTTGTGGGCTCGATCCCTAGCCTCGCTCTGTGGTTTAAGGGTATCCGGCCTTGCCATGAGCTGTGGTGCAGGTCGCAGATGTGGCTTGGATCCTGTGTAGCTGTGGCTGTGGTGTAGGCCGGCAGCTGCAGCTCCGATTCGACCCCTAGCCTGGGAACCTCCATATGCCCTAGGTGCAGCCCTAAAAAAAAAAAAAGAGAGAGAGAGAGAGAAAGAAAGAAAGAAAAGAAACTGGCTCCAAACCCTCCACTATCTCCCCCAATAAAAGCTGAAGCATAAATAGTCTACAGGAACCTTTATGATCTGGAGCTGCTGGTCCTTAAGTCTCTAGACCAGAGTCATCTCATAGAAATATAATGGAAACTACATACTGAATTTCCCCATAGAAATAAAATGCAAGGTTTGTATTTAATTTTTCTAGTGACACATTAAAATTTTTTAAATTTAGTATATTTTATTTAACTTATATCCAAAATATCATTTTGGAATATTTATTATTATTATGGAATATTATTTCAATATGTAATCCATGTAGAAGTTATTAATGAGATATTTTACATTATTTTTTTCATACTAAATCTTTGAAATCCTGTGGGTACTTATGCCTACAGCACATCTTAACCTATATTTCAAACATTTGAGAGCCGCAAGTGGCTGGTGGCTACTACCTACTATTGTACCAAAAGAACAGTAGCAGAACTCAAGATCTTTCTTTTACTTCTCTCCCTTTTGTGCCAGGCTTTACCTTTGTGGATCCCTCTCTGCAGGAGATTCCCTATCACGTTTTATTTTTTCCTTACACTTATCACCATCCAACAATTATACATTTTATTATAGAGTCTTATTACTGTCTCTAGCTCAGAAGATTTTCCATACTGCTGTATCCCCAGTTCTGCATTAGAATGGTGTTGGGCAGATAGTAGGTGCATGATAAGCATTTGTTGGGTAAATGCACTTCACACCAGATCAGAAAAACTTCATGCAAACCAGCACTGGGCACTGAGTCATGAACCTAGATGTATAACTGAACTCATACACTTCTGAATTTTAACTTAAATTTTACTTTGTGAAGGAATAATAACTGACACCCTAGTGTGCTTACCATTCGTCAGACACTGCACAACACGCTTTGCTTATGTTATTTGGTATAATCTCCCAACCCTCTAGGGAAAGTACTGATGTTTTGTCTGTTTTGCAGAAAAGGAACCTAAAGCTCTAGAAGCTACCCATGATGCTGAGTAAGTTAGCCATGAAGGGTAAACTCTTCATGAGTCTGAGCACACATTACCTCACCTGCCATGCCCACCACTCATGGCAGTGACCACATCAGATGAGGCTGGGCCTGGTTGCTACCTTTCATTGCACAGGTAATTATTTAACGTTTATTTTCTCTACTAGATTCAAAGCAGGAGACCTTATATCTTGTTGCCACTATGTTCTTCAATATCTAGGCAACAGATACTGAATAAATATTTGTTGATGTAATCTCAGTCAGACACTCACTGGTTAGCTCTCAGCCAACTTCAATCCCCTGAATTCTCATTTACAGCATTGGATGTTGACTAATGTATAAGATATAGTGTTTCAGGCCATCAAGTGCCACCCAGAAACCCCTCTGTCCATCACTCCAAATAACACTGGCCAATTCCTTTTCTTAAGCTACACCTATTCTGGTAAAACCTTACACTGAAGTGTTTTTTTTTGTGTGTGCCTCACTGTTTTTTACCTGTGGGGTGATTTAAAAAAATTACTCTTGGCAATAACTATGGCACAGTAATTTTGCTTTGTGTTGGGTCTCTTTTGCACTTATCTCAGTGACTATAAATCAGTTTTCTCTTAACAGGTGCAAACATCTTTCTCTTTCAATATATTAGCTAAAACTATTACTTTCTCCATGTTATTTAAATAGTGGGATCAGTGATATCAAGTTCAGGAGGATATTACAAATTATTTTCAGAGCAAAAGTGAGTATAAATTTACAATGTCAAATTAGTGATGGGCAGTAACTGGGAATCTTATATCCTCTAGGATCATTTATCATGTGATCATCAACACATTAATCCATGATCCCTACCCCCAAAACCCATCTATAAAATGACAAAACTAGTAATTATTTTCTACCCGGTTTACAGAGATGTTCTAAGGAGTTGTTGCCAGCAAAATGCAACACAGCTTAAAGGTACCAGAAAGTAAAACACAGTAAGCACTATTACCTTATTTATATCCCATAGGACCAGTTTGCATTTAAGTTTGGCAAATTCATAGGCAGTCAGCCTCCCAATTCCATGCCCAGCTCCAGTAATCAGGATGATTTCTCCAGTGACTGATTTTCTCTTCTTAGGAATAAAAAGCTTCAGGAGAGACTCTAAGGTGAAGATGAGCAGTAAGGGCAGAAGTAGGAGGCAGTTCAGTAGGAATCTCAATCTCTTCATTGCTGCGAGCATATTTTCTTTTACCAGTCACTCTAAATTTCTCTAGCCAGACGGGTTTCATCAAACACCAGAGAGAATAAAAGCAGGAACTAGGAAGGGTTCCAGTAAAAAAAAAGCAAACGTTCCTTCCGCTGGGCTGGGCTTGATTAGGTCTTTTGCAATTGGCTCAGGCTGCAGTGTGGCATGACTGCTTGCCAGCTCAGAAATCTGGGAGGGGCCAAATCCAGAGGAGAGCACAGCTTCCTAGTTCTGGGTGGTCCAGCCCCTTCCAGGCGCGCCGGGATGGAGGCGTGAGTCGTCCTTTACTCAATTTCGCCTGGTCAGGCCAACCTGGGAGGGTTAGTTGCCACTTGTTTTGCTAAATTTGATTAATTCCTTTAAAAATCACAAGGCTAATTGACAGTGTCTGCAGTCCAGTTGCTTCCCGGAAACTTGATGGTTGCCCTAAGGGATGCAAATAAAATTTTCTGTCTTAATAGAACCTGCGGAGAAATGTTCTGCTCTGACTGAGAAAGCATTCTAGTTTGAGCTAAGCACGATTTCTGGAGGACAGAGGAAATTTTGTCCTTTCAAGGACATGGATAATCAAGCCCCAGAAGAAATCTGCTCATAATAAGGGAGATTGCTTCCACAAAGAGCTGTGTTTGGATAAACTTTTTCACTCAGCTTATTAGAACTTGTGCAAAAACATATATTACACTTCAGTAACTGTATCTTTAACCAAGTTAATAAATCATTGCTGCCAGAATAAAAATAAAGAAAATATGTCTAAATTTTCACCTTGCCTAAAGATCACCTATGTGATTTTTGGTTTAGTAGACTATGTATTTAATATATAAGTGGTGATTTAAACAAAAATGTTAGATATTGGTTATTGAAAGAAAAGACTTAACCCTGGACTTGCATGCAGTAAGAACTTAATAAATGTTCTTTATATGTATTTTTTTCCAGTTCAGTTCTTGACAATAATTGAACTGGGGCTTTTTGCGAGCCATTATAGTGCTTGGAAAGATAACTTTGTCATAAGGGTCACTAATGGTCACCTTTTATATTTAGAAGGCAGGAAGATCACAAAAATTTGTTCACAAATAATTCACACTCACTTCTTCCTGTTAAACAGTCTTACACTGTTATAGTGGATGCAGTGATAGTGACAGTTCTGCAATGTGGAACTCCATCACGGAGCTCCTGAAGATTCTGAATATCATTTGCAGTTTTTTTCTTCGAATCCAAGTTTATGATAGTAAAAACATTTGTATAGAAAGTTTACAGTTTCCAGAGCTTTTTTCCGCATATATAATCTGATTTTCAAAAACTTGCTAGGAAGTAGAGAATAAAACCCATATCCCCCTGTTTTAAGAACAAATAAATCAGTCAGATAGACTTTTTAAAGTTCCCACAGCAAGTAAAAGTATTAATTGGGGCTAGACACAGAGTCGGTGTTTGTCAAGCTTTTTGCCCCATATCTATTGTAAGAAATCAAACTTTACATGTGATGCTGTTTATATTGCATGTCTGCTTTTGTATATGTTGACTTTTATATATTGAGGTATTGGCTCTGCTATTTTTCTATTTTAAAAAATTGTATTAAAAAAACAAAACAGGAAGTTGTTGTGATGTGTCAAAGGTAACGAGCCCAACTAGTATCCATGAAGAGTTTTAACTAAGTTGACTGAAGTTTCATTGGTCTAGGGAAAAAAAACCGTGTTTGAAAGCCTTCACACCTGAATCTGGCAAGTGTCTGTGAGTGCACCTCCGTGACTATTTCCTAATTTGTACTCCGATGTTACTAACACAGGATTTTACCCTAAAGGATTCTTGTTTAATTCAAATGAGTTAACATAAAGCACACTGCTTTATCACTTAGTCAACTCTGTATAAATTATAATTAACCTTAGTAGAATCATAATGTGAATTGCAACCTACACCACAGTTCACTGCAACGTGGGGTCCTTAACCCGCGGAGGAAGGCCAGGGGTCGAACCTGCATCCTCATGGATGCTAGTCAGATTCATTTCCGCTGCGCCCCAACAGGAACTCCAGGGAATGGAATCTTAAAGCTGTCAATCAGGAACCATCTGATCAGCACTAGTTAGGTAATCTACCTGACAGACCCCTGTGGATCCCCTACAGGAAAGTAACTTTGCAATAACCAACCCATTTTTTTTTTTTTTTTTTTTTTGCCTGGTATAACTTCCTTTATCCACTCCATCCTGTCTATAAAAGTCTTTCATTTTATACAGCTCTTCAGAGCTTCTTTCTACTGCTAGATTGGATCCTGCTAGATTCAAATTGATTTTTGCACAAATGAAATTTTAAATTTTTTAATATACATCATTTACCTGTTAATAATCCCAGATACTGAAGAAGTATTAAAACAGGTAAGCATAAGCGTCCTTCTCAGTGATATTTTGAGCATTTACCATGGCCAGGCATTTTGCTAAATGTGTTCACATAAACACATGGTTCAGTATATCCTCTCAATAACCTTAACCAGCAGGGTCATTTGATAAGTCTCTTATGTGAATAAAGACACAAAGGATTAAGAGAAATAAGCCAATTCCTGTGGTCATAGGATAAGAGGTAGGCTTGAATTTAAACTTAGGCCATTATCACTAGATTGCTTTCTTTCTTAAGGCAAAGAAGAAAGGTTAAACCGGTTCTAAGTCTCTTTGAAAAATCAAAAGGATCTAAATGTTTACTATTCATAGCACCACCTACCACTCAACTCCTGAAATTTTTTTTTTTTTGGTCTTTTTGGGCCCCACTGGCAGCATATGGAGGTTCCCAGGCTAGGGGCCAATTGGAGCTGTAGCCGCCAGCCTATGCCAGAGTAACAGCAATGCGGGATCTGAGCCACATCTGCGACCTACACCACAGCTCACGGCAATACCAGATCCTTAACCCTGAGCAAGGTGAGGCCAGGGATCGAACCCGTGTCCACAAGGATGCTAGTCGGGTTCAATAACCACTGAGCCACAATGGGAACTCCAACACCTGCAATTTAAATGTCTAGTTTGCAGGTGTCAGGGAAGAGGAAATTCCCCCCATACTTTCTAAGATCTTTTGGAGGTATAATAATTAAATTGATACAAGATAGGGGTTCCTGCTGTGGTGTGTGGCTCTGGTCACTCCTCAGATCAACTACTTTAAATCCATTTTGTAAGAAATTGGTTTAGCACGGAAAGAGGGGAGAAAGAAAGGAGCAGGGGATGCATGCAAAAGGCGGTGATCATGATTTATTGGAGAATTTGGCTCCCAGGTGAGGTTCCATGACTCTCGGGCATGGAGTCAGGGAAGTCGCGCCCGGGTTGGGAAGCACGGGGGTTTTTAAGCCTTGTTGTTTCCGGGTCTGGATCCGGGTAGTGCCTTTGCCAAATTAGGCAAGGTACCACCGTGTCCTTAGGTGATTGGTCGGATAGGCGTTTGGGGCTTTCCGGGTAGGTGTGGCCTCGATCGTCCGTTGGCGCGGGTGGGGCTGGCGGCCTATCTTCCCGCTCAGGCTTGTCCGTTCCTGATGGGGTCTGTTTGATATGAGGGGTCTCTTCGCCATTTGGGGGGCCGCTACCCGTCCCCGCCAGCCTAACATTCCAACCCTTTTGGTGATATAGGGTGCCGAGTCTGGTCTGGCTACTTCCTGCTGGCATAGGGGCATCGTTGGGGATCAGTTGGGATTGAGGCTGGCAGAGAGCAGGACACTGCTGCCCCAAGTTAGGTGAGGCTGAAGGGTCCCCGGGAGCGACTTGAGGGCGGTATGTTGTCGTATATATCTTCGGAGAAGGAGATGCGTGAGTAGGGTCGGAGCATCATCTGTCCAACCGTCACTCGTGATACCTCTCTCATCCGCTCGCGGAGGAACCGAAGGAGGCAGGGGAGAAACATCAGGATTACACAGAGTATTACAGGGGTAACTATGGGTAGGAGCCATGTAAACATGGGGTTCTGCCACCAGGACTGGTCAGACGTGGGGGAGGAGTGGCCAGATGGGGGTTTGGATTTTAGCTTGTGGAGGTTTTGGACATTTGTCTCTACTATCCCTGACTCATTAACTTAGTAGCAGCATTGTTCCTGTAAGAACATGCAGGTTCCCCCTTTTCCCGCCGTTAGGAGGTCAAGGGCCCTCCTGTTCTGAGGTGTCACTTGGGTTAGGGAGGTGATTTGCTGCTGTAGGGAGGAGAGGGATGATGCTGAGGCCTCAATTGCCTGTTGGATTTGTTCAGATAGTTCTTGTTTGGCTTGAATGGAGTGGATAGGGCTCCCCATCCCTAGCCTGGCGGCAGTGAGCAAGGCTGCCAGGGACAATCCCACTACCATAGATAGAAAGACTGATCTCTTGGTTTGGGGTGGGTGTGGGTTGGAGGGGAGTGCTAGGGTAGTGAGTTCCCCAGGGGTGTAGAGAGTGAGATGGGGTACCAGAGTGACTGGGAGACAGAGCTTGGCCGGGGGTATGGAGGATAAGTTTTTTGTGAGGGTCCCGTTACACCATATGTGCCCTCCGAGAGGAGAGAGGATGGGGATGAAGGTGTTGGGTTTAAGTGAGGAGTTGCACTGTTTATATGGATCTGAATAGCAAAAAGGTGGGGTCGGGTTTTCGGGGTCCAGCAGGAGAGGTGCAGAGAGATGGGGGGTGATGGTCCGGATAGTTCCATTTGTCTGGAATGGGCGGCCATGGGGGACCGCTAGGACTGGGGATTGCCCTAGGGCGGCGCAGAGGAAGCAGTCAGAGAGGTTAGAGAAGCCAGTCAGGTTGAAGAGGGAGATACCCTCCCTCACCAGGGTGAGCCATGAGAAGGGTTCAGCAGGTAGGGTCTGGGTATGTAAGGTTTTTTCATTGCGGTGTATGTCCTGGCTGAGGTCGACCATGTCCTGTAGGATCTGGGGGGTAACGCGGACGTAGGCCCGGTAGATGCGGAGGGCCCCACAGGGGTAGGAGTGGAAGGGCCATTGGTAGATTTTGGCGACAACCTCGTCTTGCCATCTGGGGTCCCAGGGATCTGGGATGTTTATAAAGATCCCCGTTCCAGTGGATATGAGCCTATAGCTACTTCTCAATTGATTCTTTGTGTCTAGTTTGGTGACATGCATGGTGCAAGAGTTTTAAGGGCAACCACCGCTCGTCTGTACCCAGGTGTCCCGACAGGTTGCGTGCTGCTGATCGGCAGAGCGCCGGGTTGGATGAGCCCATGGGGGCACACTTGAATGGGAGGTACCTGGAGCCAGAGGAGGCGTTGGCATCCTGGTGGATCGCAGTCAGCGGTTCCAATAACAGCTGAGAGAGGCCTCCCGGTTTCCACCTCTTTCCTTTCCTCCTTGACGAAAAACCGCCAGCGGTAGTGGGGGCTGGTTATAGCTAGGGGGTAGTGAAGGAGGAGGAGAAGGAGGTATGCGGGCTTCATGGGTGCAAAGAGGTCAATAGACAGACAAGGAGGAAGGTGTAGAGGGATATCTCGATTGGGGTATAGGCGGAGAGGACTCCCTGTAGCCAGCAGTTGGTGACCCAGGAAAGAAGGGAGGAGAGGGAGTGTAAAGGTAACATTGGCCCGTTCTACCTTACTGGATGACTGAGGGTGGTAGGGTATGTGTAGTTTCCAGGTTATGCCAAGACTCTGCGAGACCTGTTGAGTGATGGAGGAGATGAAGGCCCGGCCCGTTGTCAGATTGGATGTGCCTGGGTAGACTGAATCGAGGAATGATGTCCTGGATTAAGATGTTTGCCACTATTGTGGCTCCCTTGGTGGAGGTTGGGAAAGCCTTGATCCCACCTGTCTCAATGACGTTGTTGGTGACTACGGCGTATGCGGCTCGTTTGCGGCCCTGGGCATCTGTCAGGGAGCTCCCATCAACGAACAGGGTCAGGTCTGGGTAGGTGAGGGGTCTGTCCTTCAGGTTGGAAGGGGGTTGAGAGAGAAGATCCACCACTTCCAAGCAGGATTGGGTGGGGGTGTCAGAGGAGGTAGGTAGCGGGATGAGAGTGGCAGGGTTAAGCTTTGGACAGGGCTGGAGGGAGACCTCAGTGTTCTCGATAAAGAGGAGATGGAACCCCTGTATCCAGGAGGGAGAGAGGTCAGCCAGGGCCTTCTGGGAGAGGAGTTTCAAGAGGCGATGAGGTGAGTAGACAGTCAGCGGGCAGTGTAGGGTTAGTTTGAGGGCCTCCCTGGTCAAAATGGCTGCTGCAGCCAGGGCTCACAGGCAGGGTTGCCACCCCCTGGTGGTAGGGTCTAGCTGCTTAGATAAGAAGGCGACCGCTTGGACCTTGGGGTCGTAGGCCTGTGCCAGTAGACCTGTGGCAATTCCTATCCTTTCTTCCGTGTACAGTAGGAAGGGTCGTGAGGTGTCAGGGAGAGAGAGGACCGGTTGGGTAATGAGTGAGTGGACAAGTTGATGGAAGCCCCTTTCTACTAATCCGGGCTCGGTAAGGGGACCACTGGTGGTTTCCTTAGTGGCCTTGTATAAAGGAGTGGCCAAGATGGCGAAATTGGGAATCCAGTGTCTGAAAAATCCCACTAGTCCCAGGAAGGAAAGGATCTCATCTGCATCGGTTGGTGGGGCTAAGCTTTCTAGGGCCCATATCAGTTCTGATGTCAGGGTCCTGGAAGTGGGTGTGAGGGCTATTCCAAGGAAGGTGACCTCTGTTTTACATATTTGTGCCTTGGTTGGGGAGACCTGGTAGCCCAGGTCTGCCAGATGTTTAAGGATAAGGACTGTGTCCTTCTCTAGCTTCCCTTTTGAGGTTCCGCAGAAGGAGATCATCTACATACTGTAATAGACTGCTTTGGCCCGCTAGGGGGCAGCTGAGTAGGTCCTTTGCCAGGGCCTGCCCAAATATGTGGGGGCTGTCTCGGAATCCTTGGGAGAGAACTGTCCATGTTAGTTGGCATGTCATGGAGGTAACCGGGTCTTCCCAGGTAAAAGCAAAGAGGAATTGGGAGTCTGTGTGTAGGGGGTATGGTGAAGAAGGCATCTTTGAGGTCTAGGACAGTGAAGTGGGTAGTGGTTGAGGGGACCTGAGAGAGGATGGTGTACGGGTTGGGGGCAACTGGGTGGATGGGTATTATGGCCTCAATGATTATTCGTAGGTCTTGGACTAGACGGTAGGAGCCATTGGGTTTTTTGACTGGCAGGATGGGGGTATTACAGGGGGAGTGACAGGGGATCAGGAGGCCCACATCCAATAGGCGATCAATAATAGGTTTGAGGCCCAGCCAGTGGGTCTGAGAGATAGGGTATTGGGCCCATGAGGGAAAGGAATGTGGGTCTTTGAGCTTAATGAGGATGGGAATGTGATGGGTAGCTATTTTCGGAGTGGAGGTGTCCTAGACCTCGGGGTTAACCGGGAGGTCAGGGATGGGGAGAGCCTTGGGGATGTGGTCTCAGAAGCCATGGCGAGGAGGAGCTGGGTGGAGGGGGGTGAGGAGGTGTTCGGGTGGATGGAAGCTCCTAACTTATGGAGGATGTCACGCCCCAGCATGGGTAAGGGACAGGAGGGCATTATTAGGAAAGAGTGGGAGAAGTGGAACCCATCCAGGCAGCAAGTGAGTGGCGGGGTAAACAAGCGGATGGAGGGCGTACCATCAATACCCATGACTGAGATGGAGGATGGTTGAGTGGGTCCAGAGAATTGCAGCAGGACAGAGTAGGCAGCCCCCATGTCCAACAAGAAGGAAATGGACTTACCTGCTACCTGAGGAGTTACCCTGGGCTCAGTGTGGGTCACTGGGGTGACTGAGTCTGGGCTCCGTCCGTCTTTGTCCTCCATGCCCAGCAGCTGGAAGGTAGCGTCTAGTTGAGGAGAAGCCTTGCCACATGGAGGCGCTGCAAGTCTGTCGCCCCCGGCGCCTGCAGTAGGACAGTCAGATTTCCAGTGCCCTTTTTGTTGGCATAGTGGGCAGGGGTTGGTGGGCTTTCTTGGGTGAAGACACTGACGGGACCAATGGCCTTCTTGGCCGCATTTGAAGCATGGACCCGGAGGGACCCGTGGGCCCCCAGGCCCTCCGCCTCTTGAAGTGGCTGGCCACAGGGCAGCTACCAGAGCCTGGGTCTGCATTTGAACCGTCTGTTGGAGACGGGCCTGCCTCCGCTGTTCTTGGGCCTCCTCTCTGCCATTAAAGGTTCTAAAGGCCATCTTTACCAAGTCAGCCATGGGGGTCTGGGGCCCATCTTCGGCCCTTTTTAAATTTTCTTTGTATATCTGGGGCCGATTGGGAGATAAAATAGGTAGCCAGTACAATAGCCCCCGCTGGAGTGGTTGGATCCAGTCGAGTATATTGAGTGAGGGCTTCGGTGAGGTGACTAAGGAAGGCCGCAGGGTTCTCATTGGGTTCCTGTATGATTTCCCGGAGTTTGTTAAAGTTTACTGACTTGTTGGAGGCGGCCCGCATGCCGGCCAGTAGGCATTGGACCATTTGGTCCTGGTGTCTGCGGCCATTTCCCCCGTTGGTAGTTCCAATTAGGATCCACCACTGGAACGGCTTCCGCTCCAACTGGCATGGTTTGGTCGGTTAGGTGGAGTTGATCTGCATGTTCACGAGCTGCCGCCTGGATGTGTCCCTTCTCTTCAGGAGTGAGGGTAGAGGTGGGGATTACATGTATGTCATGCCAGGTAAGATTTTAAGCCTGGGCTAGGTATTGAAATTCCTTAATCTACTGGGAGGGGTCAGCAGAAAATGAGCCCATCCGCCTTTCGATGGCAGAGAGGTCCTGTAAGGAGAAGGGTACGTGGACGCGCACCACGCCCTAGGCTCCCGCCACTTCCCGTAAGGGTAAGATGGTGGCTGGAGGCTGTTCATGGGCGGGTAAAATGGCGTCTGGGTGTGATCCGGGTGGATGGGTGTGTGCTCGAGTTTAGGACATGACAGGCGGCATAGGTGGCTCGACAGGAGGGGCAGGGGAAACATTAAGGGGATGGACCGTCGGGAGGTCTGGGGCAGTAGGAGGCCTGGCCAGGTCGTCTAGAGGGTCTGAGATAGGCGATGGCTGAGCAAGGTTGGGTGGGAGCGGAGATCAAAAAAGGCCATTACATAGGGTATCTCTCCCCACTTTCCTTGTCGGTGACAAAAGTTGTCCAAATCTCTGAGAATTTGAAAATCTAGGGACCCTTCGGGTGGCCATTGGGATTGATTATCTAGCTTATATTGAGGCCAGATCATCGTGCAGAGGCGGACCAGCTGACTACGGCGAAGTTCACCCTGAAGTCCCAGCAGCCGGAAGTTTTTTAAGAGGCACTGTAACGGGGTGAATGGGGAATCTGGTTTAGATTTGCTGTTCCCCATTCTACGGCAGGGCGAGGCGTCCCTCGTCCGGCAAGGAGGAGGAGGAGCGCGAGCGTGCAGTAGGGACGGCAGAGTGGGGAACCCTGTTGGTCCCTCACTCGGAGGTGAGCTCCCTTCTTGCAAGACGTCTGTTACGGTACTTGAGATCCCCTGGACGGAGGAGGAGGAGTGTCCAACTTACCGGCTTGGCTGGATGGCCCTCCCTGGATCGACTGGGAGAGGAAGGAGCTACAGCCAACCGCGGCGAGCTACTACCTCCTCCCGAGTTTCGGCACCAAATCTGTAAGAAATTGGTTTAGCACGGAAAGAGGGGAGAAAGAAAGGAGCAGGGGATGCATGCAAAAGGCGGCGATCATGATTTATTGGAGAATTTGGCTCCCTGGCGAGGTTCCGTGACTCTCGGGCATGGAGTCAGGGAAGTCGTGCTGGGTTGGGGAGCGTGGGGGCTTTTAATGGTTCCGGGTCTGGATCCGGGTAGTGCCTTTGCCAAATTAGGCAAGGTACCACCGTGTCCCTAGGTGATTGGTCGGATAGGCGTTTGGGGGCTTTCCAGGTAGGTGTGGCCTCGATCATCCCTTGGCGCGGGTGGGGCTGGCGGCCTATCTTCCCGTGCAGGCTTGTCCGTTCCTGATGGGGTCTGTTTGATATGAGGGGGTCTCTTTGCCATTTAGGGGGCCGCTACCCGTCCCCGCCGGCCTAACACATTTATCTGTCTTTTGTAGACTCTTTATCCTTCCTAATAAAATACAATTAGGGGATTACAATCAATTCTATTTAATCCAATTCAATAAATATTACAGCATTCTAGGTGCAAGGCCAGGTGAGAGAGATGAGAAAAAGACCTCTTTAGGAAACTACCTTCTAAGAGAGCACAGACAAATAAGTTACTCTGGGGAAAACAAATATTTGAACAGAAGCAAAAACAAGGGAGTTTCTGTTGTGGCACAGCAGAAACGAACCCACATGAGGATGTGGGTTCGATCTCTGGCCTTGTTCAGTGGGTTAAGGATCCAGTGCTGCCGTGAGCTGAGGTGCAAGTCACAGACACTGCCTGGATCCCACATTGCTGTGGCTGTAGCGTAGGCCGGCAGCAGTAGGTCTGATTCGACCCCCTGGGAACTTCTATATGCTGGGCGTGTGGCCCTAAAAAGCAAAACAAAAAAAGAAAGAAACAAAAACAAAAAAGTGCTACCTATGACAGTAAAGAGGAGAGGTTGATTTTGAAACCAAGCAGGGCCCTGTGGGCTCCTGGGCACACAAAAATTTCTGTGTCCCCCATTTCTTGTTTTTAGGAAATAAATTTCAGCCTCCACGACCTTCCCCGAGTTCCTAAGGGCAGGTTCAAATGGTTGCTAATCAGGGAAGGGAGGGGGTGCAAAGACCAGAGAGGAACAGTCAAGAAAAAATAGTGCAGCTTTTGGCAGGGTCCTGGTCGCTCAAGGAATATAGATAACAATATCTTTGAGTTCTTCTGCAGAATGAAAACCCCCAACAAAGGGAAGATGTTAATGAAGCATTCTTTATTCTGGAAATAAGACCACTGAATACCAGCTTTGAAAACAATGCAAACTTGCCTCTACCCTGATCCTTATCTGTGGCCCTATTTTTCACTCCCAAAATTATAAAACCACCTTCCAATCTCACCTAAGGGGGGCACAGTCTTTGAGGCATTAGCCTGCTGTGACCCTCTTGCCTGGCAAAGTAATAAAGCTATTTTTTCTCCTTTGCCCAAAACTCAGTCTCCGACTTTCTGTTTGGCACTGGGGAGCACAGGCCAAGTTCCGGCAACGATTTGACTGGTTAGGAATGATGCAGAAGGTTGGACTTGATTTGTGTCCTGAGGGTGAGCAGGACTCAGGCAGGCTATTGGGTCCGGGCATTTCAATCCTGTTCCTAAATCCAACCAGGACAAAAAACCCAAAAAGGATTATGTTGGTCCATGTAAGAAGTCTTCATTTTCAGGAGAGTGAGCCCTATTTTGCTTAAGACAATGAAACTTGTTTAAACCCATTCAGTGTTATTGTTATAGGCTTCAAGTCCCCTTCAAGGAGAGTAAGCCCAAAAGCCTTTGGCCCAGTCACATTGTAATGTGGGATGCAGGTGGGTGGAGGTGGGGCTCTATCCCAGGGCCACCGCAGGGCGTCTAGGACTGCACTTCCAGATCCTTGTGTATAGGCAAGGACCGAGGGAGAGAGAGTGCAGAGCAGAGGAACCTGACATTATCAAGATTACTTGCTTCCTCAACAACTAAGCAGAATAAAGGAAATTCTGACCACCTGGGAAAGAGTTTTGGTACTCCAATCTGGTGTTTTTTTAAAGTTGTGCATCATTATCTATTAATGAGTCAAAGAATTAATTTTGCTGTGTAATCAATTTAAAGGATTATACCAGCATTTAAAAAGATTATACATAGAATATTTATAGCAAATAGCATAGGGTATTCCTTTGGGTATGTATTCTGGTGAAACCTCTTTCAGTTTTCTATAGGTAGATAGAAGGGGTGGAGGAGTGTGTGTATGTACCTGCTTGTACTTAGTTACTTGAGAGGCAACAGAGCAGAATGTTAAGAGAATAAACTCTGCAGCTAGATTGTCTGGGGTTGAATCCTGGCTCAGCTAATTACTCTCTGTGACCTTGGGCAAGTTACATAACTATTTGGTTTCAGTGTCCTCATCTGTAAAAGGAAGATAATAGCATCTATTACCATGATTACTACAAAGATTAAATGAGATAATATTTATAAAACGCTCAGAATAGGGCTTGGTACACAGCTGTGCAAGTATGACCAAGAGTCTCAGGCAGAAATTTTTGCAAGCCACTGTTGTAGTCAAATCTGAATTAGCCCACTGTTTTAATCAAATCTGAATTAGCCCAAGTGCTTCAGAATTTGCCAGGAACCACTTGATTATTTACCAACAATTATTTTAGGTTGAAGGTATGGTCTATGATATATCTTTGACTTTTTAGTTCCCCTTTGAGAGATTTAAATATTGAATACATGAAAAGGAAAGTAAAACTTTATGAATACAATTTACAAAAGAAGATAGGTTCAGGGAGGTCAAGTAACTTGCCAAGATGATGCTGACAAGTTCTGGGGGCTTGGATTTATTATATCCATGACTTTTATTTACCAACTGATTGACTGATTGCTGTGCAAGCAGCATATGGAAGTTCATGGGCCAGGGATCAAACCTGTGCCACAGCAGTGACCCGAGCTGCTGCAGTGACAATAGTAGGTCCTTAATCTGCTGCGCAACCAGGGGAACTCCACTAACAGCTTTATTGAGATATAATTCACATATAAAATTCACTCCTGTAAAGTATGTAATTCAATGGTTTTTAGACATGTGTAGAGTTGTATAGCTATCACCAACAATTTTAGAACATTTTTATCATCCGCTCCCAAAAAAACCTTGTACCCATTAGCAATCACTCCTCATTCCCTCCCATCCCATCTTCTCCAGTCTTAGACAAACACTATACTACTTTATGCATATATAGTCTGTTCTGTACATTTTATATGAATGGAACTATTAAATATGTAGTCTTTTGTAACTAGCATCTTAGAATAATGTTTTCAAGGTTCATGAATGTTGTAGCATGTATTAATATTTCAATTGTTTATATTACCAAATAATATTCCATTGTAAGGATATACCACATTTTTGGTTTATCTAGTCATTAGTTAATGGAAATTTGAGTTGTTTCCACTTTTTAGCTATTATGAACAGTGCTATGAACATTTACGTACAAGTTTTTGTGCAAACATATGGTATATACCTAGGAGTAGAATTGTGGATCAAGCTCTATGTTTAACTTTTTGAGGAACTACCAAACTGTTTTCCCTAAGGAGGGCTGTTACACTTTTATAGTCCTAACAGCAATGGATGGGGGTTTTAATTTCTCCACATCCTCACCAACGTTTATTTTCCTTGAAAACTTATTATGGGGAGAGGGATAAATTAGGAGTTGGGATTAACATATACATACTACTATATATAAAAGGTAATCAACAAAGACCTACTGTTACAGCACAGGGAACTCTACCCAACATTTTATAATAACTTACATGGGAAAGGAGTCTGAAAAAAAATGGATATGTGTATAACAGAATCACTTTGCTGTCCATCTAAAACTAATACAACATTGTAAATCAACTATAATATAAAATAAAATTAAAAATTTTTTTCAAACTTAAAAATCAAAAAAAACAAAAGAGAGAGAGAGAAGAACCATACCTATGGACTAGAAGCCATTATTTGGGCTTTTTTCCCCCTTTTTTTTTAAGGGCTGCACCCAGGGCATAAGGAGGTTCCCAGGCTAGGGGTTGAGTCAGAGCTGTAGCCGCTGGCCTACGCTACAACCACAGCAACACAGGAACCGAGTCGCGTCTACAATCTACACCACAGCTCACGGCAATGCCAGATCCTTAATCCATTGAGCAAGGCCAGGGATCAAACCTGGGTGCTCATGGATACGGTTGGGTTCGTTAACCACTGATGACAGGAGCTCCTACTTGGGAATTTTTAGAAGAATCAATTAGGAGAACATGAGAAAAAGCAGGCATGAAAAAAAAGCAGCTGGAACACAGGAGGGCCACAGTGAAGTGTTTTCAGCCCGTCAGTGTCTTGCACATTTTACCGATAAGAAATATTCAAGTTCCCTTTGTAATTTTAAGAATTGGAGATTTCAAGGGCCTGCCAGAAGCAAACTCTTGGCATTTTTTGATTCATAACATTGTTACCAAGAGAAGCTTTTTGAACAGGAGTTGGCAAACTACAGCTTCAGCTTGTTTTTCTAAATGAAGATTTATTGAAACATACGCAAAAAAAATTATTATTATAGCCATCTTAGTAGGTGTGATATGGTAACTCCTTGTGCTTTTGATTTGCATTTCCATAATAACTAATGATATTGAGCATCTTTTCATGTGTTTGTGGCCATTTGTGTATTTTCTTTAAGAAATGTTGATTCAAGTCCTTCATCTATTTTTAAACTGAGTTATCTGTCTTTTAGTTGTTGAGCTGTCAGAGTTCTTTGTTATTTTCTGGATACTAGACCTTTATACGATATATGATTTGCAGATGCTCCCATTCTTTTCACTTGCTTGATAGTGTCGTTTAATGCACAAAAGTTTTCAGGTTTTTTTCCCCTTTTTCAGTCACCCCCATGGCAGTTCCCAGACCAGGTTTGAATCCAGATCAGGGATTGAATCCAGGCCTGGGACTCAATCTGAGCCAGAGCTGAGACCTATGGCACAGCTGTAGCAACAATGGATCCTTAACCCACTGTACTACAAGAGAACTTTCCAAATTCATTCTTTCACATGTGAATATCCAGCCCCAGAAAAATTTGTGGAAAAGACTATCCTTTTGTCATTGAATTATCTTTATAAGCTTGTCAAAAATCATTGTCCATACATGCATAGGTTTATATTTGGACTGTCAATTCTATTTCATTGATCTATTCTATCTATTCTGATATCAGTACACACTGTAATTATTACTGTAGGTTTGTAGTTAGTCTTGAAGTCAGGAAGTATGAGTTTTCAAGCTCTGTTTTTCTTTTTAAAATTGGCTTTTCAGTTCTTTTTCAAAATGATTTGGCTATTCTGGGTCACATGCATTTCCATATGAATCTTAGCATTAGCTTTTCTATTTCTACAAAAAAGGCAACTGGGATTTTAATACGAATTGTGTTGAATCTATAGGTCAATTTGAGAGTACTGTTATCTTTTCTTTTTCTTTTTTAATTTTATGGTGGCACTGTGACATGTGGAAGTTCCCAGGCCAGTAATTGAATCCAAGCTTCAGCTGTGACCCGTACACCATAGCTGCAGTAACACCGGATCCTTTAACCCACTACATTGGGCTGGCGATTGAACTTGCACCTCCACAGCAACCTGAGCTGTTACCATAAGATTCTTAACCCGCTGCACCACAGCGGGAACTCTAAGAGAGAGTTTTGTCATCCTAATGTATTGTCTACTGATCCATGAAGTGTCTTCTGAATATTAAGTGTCTTTCCATTTATTTAGATTTTCTTTAACTTCTTTCAGCAATATTTCAGTTTTCAGAATATTTCATGTACTTCTTTTGTTAAATATACTCCTGATTATTGTATTCTTTTTGATGCTATCACAAATGGAATTCTTTTCTTTTTTTAACAGCTGCACCTGTGACAAATGGAAGTTCCCAGGCTAGGGGTCAAACCAGAGCTGCAGCTGCAAGCCCACGCCCAGCCACAGCAACACTGGATCTGAGCCACATTTATGACCCTACACTGCAGCTTGTAGCAATGCTGGATCCTTAACCCACTGAGTGAGAGTGGGATGGAACCTACATTCTCACAGACACTGTGTTGGTTTCTTAACCTGCTGAGCCACAATGGGAACTACTGGAATTGTTCTATTAATTTCATTTTCAGATTATTATTGACAGTATGTAGAAATATAATTTATTTTTGTATATTGATCTGGAATCCTCCAACCTTGCTGAACTTATTTAACACAGTCTCATAAATGTTTAGTCAATTTGTTAGCCTTTTCTATATACAAGATCATGTCAGAGTTCCCGTCTTGGTGTAGAGGAAACGAATCTGACTAGGAATCATGAGGTGGAGGGTTCAATCCCTGGACTCTTTCAGTGGGTTAAGGATCTGGCATTGCCATGAGCTGTGGTGTTGGCCGCAGATGAGGCTTGGACCCTGCGTTGCTGTGGCTGTGGTGTAGGATGGCAGCTGTAGCTCCAATTGGACCCCTAGCCTGGGAACCTCCCTATTTCCCGCGAGCGGCCCTAAAAAGCAAAAAAGAAAAAGATCATGTCATCTGCAATTAGAAATACTTCTTCCTTTCCTGACCGGTTGCTTCCCCCCCCCCCCAAATTTTCTTGCTTAATTTGCCTAGATAGATTTTCCATTATAATGCTGACTAGAGGTAACTAGAAGTGATGAACGGTAAGAATATGAACAGAGATGTCTTATTCCTGATCTTGGGGGACAATATTCAGTCTTTTATCATTAAGTATGATGTGAGCTATGGGTTTTTCATAGATGCTCTTTATAAGGTTGAAGAATTTCCTTTCTATTCCTAGTTTGTTGAATGTTTTTGTCATGAAGAGGTGTTGGATTTTGTCAAATGCTTTTTCTATGTCTATTGTGATAATCTTGTGGTTTCATTTTATTGATATAATGTAAATGTATTATATTAATTGATTTTCACATGTTAAGCCAATCTTCCATTTCTGGGATAAATTCTATTTAATCATGGTGTATAATCCTTTTCACACATTGCTGAATATGATTTACTAGTATGTTGTTGAGGATTTTCATGTCTATACATAAAAGATATTAGCCCATAGTTTTCTTCTGATGTCTTGATGTCTTTCTCTCTTTTTAGTATCATAATATTGAACTCATACACATGTTCAGAAGAGTTTTCTTTCTTTCTTCCTCTCTTTCTTTCTCTTGTTAGAGCCACACCTGCAGCATATGGAAGTTCCCAGGCTAGGGGTCAAATTGGAGCTGCAACTGCTGGCCTATGCCACAGCCACAGCAACACTAGATCAGAGCCATGTCTGTAACCTACACTGCAGCTCACAGCAATGCCGGATCCTTAACCCACTGAGCAAGGCCAGGGATTGAATCTGCATCCTCATGGATACTAGTGGGGTTCATAATTTACTGAGCCACCATGGGAACTCCTGAGTTTTCTATTTTTTAGGAAGAATCTATGAAGAATTAATATTAAATGCTTACTAGAATTCACCAGTAAGGCCAAAAGCCTGGGTTTTGCTTTGTGGGTAGGTTTTTTTTTTGGGGGGGGTTTTTTTTTTTTTTTTTTTTGTCTTTTTCAGGGCCGCTCGCGGAACACATGGAGGTTCCCAGGCTAGGGGTCTCACAGGAGCTGTAGCTGCCAGCCTACATCTCAACCACAGCAATGTGGGATCCGAGCCTCATCTGTGACCTACACCATAGCTCATGGCAACGCGGGATCCCTTACCCACTGAGTTTGGCCTGGGATCAAACCCGCAACTGCATGGTTCCTCGTCAGATTCGTTTCCGCTGAGCCAAGACGGGAACTCCTATTCAAAGGTTTTTATATTTCTTCTTAAGTTAGTTTTCTTAGAATTTTTCCATTATATCTATAAAACCATGCCTCTTTTTTTTTTTTTTTTTTTTTGTGGCTGCACCTGAGAAATGTTGAACCTCCCAGGCCAGGGATCAAATCTGTGCCACAGTTATGGCCTGCACTATAACTTCAGTAATGCCAGATCTTTAACCCCACTATGCCACAAGGGACTTCCCAAAGCTGTATCTTTTTGAAGTCAAAGACCAGTTCTCTTTCACTACACTGTGTAGCCTTTAGCTATTTGTATTCTTTAAAAAGATATATTTGTTCTTTGTTTCTAAAGCATTTAAAGGCAGCCAATGCTCATTTATTATATTTTCCATGAATCTATTGACACTGTTAGCCAAACCTTTTTTTTTTTTCTTGGCCACGTGTATGGCATGTGGAAGTTCCTGGGCCAAGCATCAAACCCGCGTCACATCAGTGACCAGAGCTGTAGCAGGGAAGATGCTGGCTCCTTAACTCACTGTGCCACAAACTTTTTTTTAATCCAAATATCTTAATTTTTTCTTTTTTTTTTGTCTTTTCTAGGGCCACATCCGTGGCAAATGGAGGTTCCCAGGCTAGGGGTCTAATCGGAGTTGTAGCTGCTGGCCAACGCCACAGCCATAGCAATGCAGGATCCGAGCTGCATCTGTGACCTACACCACAGCTCATGGCAACGCTGGATCCTTAACCCACTGAACGATGCCAGGCATTGAACCCGCAACCTCATGGTTCCTAGTCAGATTCGTTAACCTCTGAGCCACGAAGGGAACTCCTCTTAATTCTTTCTTTTTGGATAATTTGTATTTGTATTAACATCCTTCTCACATGTAAAACACCTTCATTACATTCCAACAGTCCCCAAAATTTTAACTCACTTCAGCATGAACTCTAAAGTCTAAAATCCAAAGTCTCATTTATATATCATCTAAATCAGACACAGGTGAGACTCAAGGTATAATTCATCCTAATGCAAGTTGCTCTCTAGCTGTGAGCTTGTGAAACTGGCATGTTATGTGCTTCAAAAATACAATGGCGGGAAAGATATATCCCATTCCACAGGGCATGGGATAGACAGTCTCATTCCAAACGGGAGAAATAGAGGAGAGAAGAAAGAACAGGTTCCAGCTAAGTCTAAAACCTAATGAATCAAGCAACATCAAACAATCTTAAGGCTCAAGAATAATCCTCATTAGCTGGATGCTCTGTCTTCCAGGCTACAGTTCAACCTCTGCATCTGTCCCTGGTTGGGGTCGGGCGGCCGTGGCTCAGCAGGTCTGGAGTCAGCGGAGTGCCCCACCCCCACTCCATTGGATGTTGCCCTAATGAGGGCTCTCAGCCGTGGCCCTGCCCTTTGATATCTATGTGGAGGCAGCCATGACCCTTGGCTCTTGAACTTTGTGTGCAGTAGAAAAAAGTGCTGCAATGAGACTGCCAAAGTTTTCCACCTGTGCCCTTTGGAAGGGCACCAGGCCACCAGGGGTGGCCAAGAAACATGGCACCAAAGTGCAGGGAGTAGAACCTAAAATGTAAGGCAGTGCTGCGCAGGGCGTGCCAAGGTTCTGAGGGTCAGGGGGCTCCTCTTTTGAAACCGCTCTGCCTTTAGAGCCTTTGTACTCTGGGTCAATGAGGTGTGGGACAGCCCGCACAGCTCTGGATTGCCTTTAGGGTCATTCTTCTGTTTTCTTGGAAAAATAGCTTCTATTGAGATGGTTGAGCTATAGTAATCTCCTTAATAAATAATCACTTGGGCACACCCTTGGCACTCTATTCCGACCTTGCTTTCTCATTTTTCACAATACACACAGCCTGATAATTTTCGAAATCTTAAGTCTTCTACTTTTTGATAAATCCATCCGTGAATCATTTCTCTCTTTTTTGCATTTTACTTGTCAATGAGGGTAATCAACAAACAATCTATAACAGGAATAGAAAAGAATCTTATTTGTGCCAAACTGAGAACTATAACCCCCAAGAAGGCATCTCAGATAACTCTGAGGAACCTCTCTGGAGAAGCATGGTTTTCAGCACAGTTTTCATATCTTGTCAGAACAAAGCATATCAAACAAGTCAGGGATACTTTCCTTCAAGATTTCAAAAAAAAAACAGATCAGGAAATAACACAGTGAGTTAGTATGGCCTTGGGAGTTTTGGGAGTTTTACATAGGAGTACCACCACTAGCATTCCAGGAAGGGAGGCATTTCATCTTTAATTTTCAACAGAGATTTTTTTTTTCGCTTTTTAGGGCCAGACTCGAGGCATATGTAAGTTCCCAGGCTAGGGGTAGGAGCTACAGCTGCCAGCCACAGCAATGCAGGATCCGAGCCGCATCTGCGACCTACACCACAGCTCACGGCCACACCGGATCCTTAACTCACTGAGCGAGGCCAGGAATCGAACCCACGTCCTCATGGATGCTAGCTGGGTTTGTTAACTGCTGAGTCACAATAGCAACTCCAATTTTTTTTTTAAAGGTGGTAAGACTAAAGGTTGAATCACAGAAAAGAGGGTCAAATAGGTATGGAAGTTAATAATTACTAAGCATCATTCAGCCACAGTAGTGGAAAGTTTCAGGAAACTGTCATCTATAAATCAATGACCAGTAAGAACACACTCTACAAGGAAATTATCTAAGTTTGTACTCTAAGTATACCAGTAAATTCATGAGAGGGATTATAAAGATGTTAAATCAGATATATGTTAAACCAGTTGGTCCAGATATATTAAATTTTTTCCTGTTTCATAAATGAGACTAGAATTTGAGCCTGGATATCTTATCTAAGAAATTCTGTATTTATAATGTACAAACTACACTATTTTTTTCCCCACAGTGTGCATTGTCTTGATGTGGGATCTCACTTCCCAGACAAGGAATTGAATCCAGGCCACAACAGTGAAAGCACTGAATCTTAACTACTAGACCACCAGGGCACTCCCAAAACTATACAATTTTTAATCTGGGATTTGAAAGAGACTGGCCTCTACACTGTGCACTGGAACTTAATGTTGTTTCCATCAAATTTGTATACCGTTTTCTGTTATTCAGTGACTTGAGTAAACCTTGAACTGAGAAAAAAAGATATAGAATCTTTTCTATAATCTCCACCTTCATTTCATTATAAGTTGTTTTCTTCTTCACACTACTGTGGATAGTCATTGTAACTTGATTCATTTTGTAGTAAAATACTCCCTTATGGAGAGATGAAGGAGTAAACAGAAGAGAGAAGAGCATACAGGATTATTCTTGACTTGTAACCGTAGAAATTAGAGGGATTTTATGTAACTCAGTTCCTCTTTTCCCCTATTACTTCATCACAGGCAAAAGCACTCAAGACTATTCCATTTTTGTCACCTTTACTGTCTGTAACCTTCCAAGCCACCAGTTGGTTTATACTCTTGATTTTCCTTGGAACTTTATAAAGCTTTGTCTCACGATTTTTCCTGTGTGAATTTTAAGTCTATGTTCCGTGTCTTAAATCTACCTGCTGGTGATAATCTCTGAGAGTTCACTGATACTTCATAAACCTTGACACTATGCCTCCTGAGAACTGCCAAATCTACCACTACTGTGCAACCGTTAAAAAAAAAAAAAAAAA
>PVHT020000886.1:6946585-6965629 GCA_004024745.2 Catagonus wagneri | reverse complement strand
TTTTTTTTTTTTTGCCTTTTCTAGGGCTGCACTTGCAGCATATGGAGGTTCCCAGGCTAGGGGTCTAATCAGACCTGTAGCCGGCCGACGCCACGGCAATGCAGGATCTGAGCCGCGTCTGCAACCTACACCACAGCTCACGGCAATGCCGGATCCTTAACCCACTGAGCAAGGCCAGGGATCGAGCCCACAACCTCATGGTTCTTAGTCGTATTTGGTAACCACTGCGCCACGACGGGAATTCCTGGAATTCTTAATTATTTTATTTTTAGCGTAACTATCAATTGCAGTAATTACATATACTGCTTTCCTATTTAAAAATATTTATTTCCAATGATCTTTTGCCTGTCTCACCAAATATTATAAGATGACCTTAACTGTTGGTATCTGGTTTCTAAAGAAAAAAACAGGAGTTCCCTTCGGGTTCGATCCCTGGCCTTGCTCAGTGGGTTAAGGATCCGGCATTGCCGTGAGCTGTGGTGAAGGTTGCAGACGCGGCTCGGATCCCGCATTGCTGTGGCTGTGGCGAAGCCCGGTGGCTACAGCTCCTGTTAGACCCCTAGCCTGGGAACCTCCATATGCCGCGGGTGTGGCTCTAGATAAAAAGGCAAAAAGACAAAAAACAAAAACAAACAAAAAATAAAAATAAAAAGCAAACCCCTCACTTTCTTAAGTTTGGATGACACCAATTTAATTTGAGATGTGTACAGGGTATGGAGAAAAGGGAACTCTTCTACACTGTTGGTGGGAATGCAAATTGGTGCAACCACTATGGAAAACAGTATGGAGGTCCCTCAAAAAACTAAATATAGAACTACCATATGATCCAGCAATCCCACTTCTGGGCACATATATGGAGAAAACCATAATTTGAAAAGATACATGCACCCCAGCATTCACTGCAACACTACTTATAATAGCCAAGACATCGAAAAAACTAAATGTCCATCCACAGAGGAATAGATAAAGATGTGGTACATATATACAATGGAATATTATTACTCAGCCATAAAAAAGAAAATAATGCCATTTGCAGCAACATGGATAGTCCTAGAGATGATCATACTAAGTGAAATAAGCCAGACAGAGAAAGACAAATATATGCTATCACTTAATGCGGAATCTAATAAAAATGATACAAAAGACCTTACTTATAAAACAGAAACAGATTCAAAGATTTCACAATCACACGTATGGTTATCAAAGGGGAAATATGGTGGGGGAGGATAAATTAGGGGGCTGGAATTAATATATACACACTATCAAATAGACAAATAAGAAGGACCTAGTGTATAACACAGGAAATCTACTCAATAATCTGTAATAACTTATATGGGAAAGAATCTGAAAAAGAATGGATATATATGTAACTGATTCACTTTGCTGTACACTTGAACTAACGCAAGATTGTAAGTCAATTATACTCCAATAAGCAATAGTGAAGAAAAAAATTGAGATGCGGGTAGACAGACAGTAATATAAAGCAGTAAATATTTCAGATGGCATTACTGTTCTGCCCAAGAGTGGGGTGCAGCACATACTCACTACATTCTTGCAGACCTGGGAGTACATGTCCCTGAGGGAGGAACCCAGGAGTCATGGCTGTTGAGCCAAATGTGCTACAGGCCCAGTGCCAAGAAGCTGGTTTTGTTTGCATTCTTGTGCAGTTAAGTCCACTCCAACCTCCCCTTAAGGAATGCAGTGTTAGGAAACTAGCATAGGGGTCTTTTCTCTTTCTCCTTTTCTTTGGGTCAGAGGTTTTGTGGCTCAATGCCTTACTTTCTTCTCCCTATTGACTAATTTGTCAGCTGAACTACTTTGGATAAAGAGATTTTTTTTTTTTTTGTCTATTTGCCTTTATGTAGAGCCACACCCGCGGCATATGGAGGTTCCCAGGCTAGGGGTCTAACAGAAGCTGTAGCTGCCGGCCTTCGCCACAGCCACAGCAACGCGGGATCCGAGCCGCGTCTGCAACCTTCACCACAGCTCACGGCAACGCCAGATCCTTAACCAACTGAGCAAGGCCAGGGATCGAACCCGCAACCTCCTGGTTCTTAGTCGGATTCGTTAACCACTGAGCCACGAAGGGAACTCCTAAAGAGAATATTTTTAACAGCACCTGCCTGATAACATTTCCAGTGTTAAAAAAGGTCCAAAATGGAGTCACTTATGCTAAGCCCCACATAAACAAATCAAAACTGAATTGCAGTTTTAGCCTTTCCCAGGAATGTAATTTTAAACCAATCACTCTGGAATTTCCTGATCAACACTAGTGAAGTAATCTGCATGCTATACCCCTCCCCTTCTTGGAACCCAGCAGGACCCAATGGGGCCTTCCTGGGGCAGGCCCCTTCACCATAGCCTCTGACTAGCATCCACAAGGATGCAGGTTCGATCCCTGGCCTCACTCAGTGGGTTAAGGATCCAGCGTTGCCGTGAGCTGTGGTGTAGGTTGCAGATGTGGCTCGGATCTTCCATTGCTGTGACTGTGGTGCAGGATGGCAGCTACAGTTTTGATTCGACCCTTAGCCTGGGAACCTCTATATGCTGCAGCTGCAGTCCTAAAAAGACAAAAGTAAGTAAGTAAATAAATAAATAAATACATTCTGTGCAATTTTGGTTCAGGGAGTTTAGGATATTTTGGGGGCATGAGCCAACCATCTCCTTGGATGGCCCAGCAATGAAACTTTCTGTGCTCCAAACTCCAACATTTTGGTTTGTACGGCCTCACTGTGTATGGCACATTGACTTGTGCTAACATTTTCCCAGAGGAAGGTGACCTTGCCTGAAAGAATCCTTTCTTTTCTTTCTAAATTCCTTGTTTCACTCTTGCTGTCTTTATTTATTATTATTACTTTTTTTCTTTTTATGGCCACACTACAGCTTATGGAAGTTCCCAGGTTAGGGGTCAAATTGGAACTGCATCTATGGCCTTTGCCAAAGCCACAGCAACACCAGATCCTTAACCCATGAGGGAGGCCAGGGATCAAACCCATATCCTCATAGAAACAGCACTGGGTTCTTAACCCACTGAGCCACAAGAGAACTCCCTTTCTGCCTTTAAAAACCTTCCCTTTGTACAGCTCCTTGGAGTTCCTTTTTTGTTAGATGGGATGCTGCCTGATTCACAAATCATTTAATAAAGCCAATCAGATCTTCAAAACTCACTGAGTTAAGGGCCACATCCGTGGCATATGAAGTCCTCAGGCTAGGGGTCAAACTGGAGCTGTAGCCGCCAGTCTACATCACTGCCACAGCAATGCGGGATCCAAACCATGCTGGCGACCGACACCACAGCTCAAAGTGACACCATCACTAACCCACTGAGTGAGGCCAGGGATCGAATTGCATCCTCATGGATGCTAGTCAGATTCATTGCTGCTGAGCCATGATGGGAACTCGTGAATTTTTTTAAAATACAGTTTAAGCAGAGGTGTCAGTATTGATGGCTGTCAACAATATTAAGAGCAAAGTTTATCTGACTTTAGGAAGCTAAGTCCAGATATTTTATTTTTTAAAAGGCAAGCACATTTTAATGATAGTACTGGGTGAACTGTGTAAAGATAAACAAACCTGGACAATAAAGTGATAAGGATATATTTTGTTCAGTAATACTACAGTATGAAATGAACTACACTTCCCTGAAACAGAAAGGCAGGGTGCTGGGGTGTGCTAAGTGAAAAGCACTGCGGGGTGGCAGGGGTGGGTAGGTGATCCATGTGACTAGGCCATTTGGGTTTGTTAATTGGCAACTGTTAGAAAAACAAACTTCTGTCTTTGTAAAAGGAGGCAGTAGTGCAGGTTGAAGAAAGGTACCCACTGAAGTTAGGTCCTTATCCTCCCACAAACACTAGGAGCTAGCACAGACAGTTATCTCCCTGAATATTTGCATTTTAAAGAGAGGGGCTCTCAGGTTCTTAAGGAAACAGTTCTGGGTGTGGTAGACTTATATCACAAAGGTCAAAGGTTTTACAATTGCAGGCTTTCTGAAGAACCTGCTCCATGAGAGGGGCCTGGGGTCCGTCTGCCAACCAGGTTTTGCCTGGAGCAAACAGCAAAATTTTCTGGCAGTGTTGAGCTTTTCTAGACAGGTATTATAAAGGGGTGGGGATGATGCTGGGATCATCCTATGGACAAGACCTTAAGCTGCTAGAAGCCATAATTGGGTGATGAAATAAAATTGATATTTTAGGGCAGGACAAGAAAAATTTCAACATAAAATTTTCTGTGTTTGTCTGGGCCCCCCATCTCACCACCAATGTGCACTGTGCATCTGCATTACACATTAACCAGAACCTCTCAAAGATGGGAGTGCTTATGCAATCATGAAGATAAATTTTTTTTGTTTTGTTTTTAATTCTGATGCTAGTAGTGTAACTTCTTAAAAAAAAAGGGGGATCATAGAGACTCCATGCTCACTTGGCAAGTGCTTACCTGGACTATGTGTTCTCGGTGAACTTAATGTAAAGTATCAGTATGTCGTTTTGATGTATAATCCTTTGTCTCAAAAATGTGTATGACCAGGGCTTTGACTTCTAACAGAACAGTTCTCAGAGCTTTCTGAGACTCTGCTTCCCGTGTTTCAATCCTTGGTTTGGCTCAAATAAAATTCCTTTTTTTCTTGACAGTTAATTGAATTTTCTTGGACAAGATTTGGGCAAGTCTTAAGGCAGAGGTTCAGATGGGGCCTTCACATGCCAAGAACTGTCGTCTTCAGAACAGTCATTAAAGTTTGATAAATCTGGCTTTTAAGATGCTCAAAAGTTTTATGTGTGTGTCCACGCCACTGCAATGGCAGACTGTGTATTTAATGGTTAAATACTTGCATACATCGATAAGATAATGGCTATCAAACATGAAAAACCACATTGCCAGCCGTTTTGGACAATCTTGATTGCCAATGTCCAGTTTGCTGTGTGAATAATTCCTGCTTCTTGAGTTATCTCGGGGGTCGCCCTCTGTTCCTCCTTCAGGATATGTACCTATTTCATAACTGGTTTACTCTTCGGCGGGATTGCCAGGGACACACAAGGCAAGGCCTTGTGAAATTTACCCACTGCAGTGAACAACTTGGTAAAAGGGAAGAGAAGAGCCTTAGACACAGGATTGCAAGTCTCTTGCCTAGTTGCTTCCTCTGTAATCACTTATAATTCAGCTATGACTAAGACAAGTGTGATTCACTACACCAGCTCTCCAGAACCCGGCCCGGCCTGAAAATCAGGACCCTGTTGGAGGTTTACACACACTTTTTTCAATACCCTTGCCGTCTTTCCCCTTCCAGCTAGCACCTCGTCTTCTTTCGCTTCCCCCTTTCTCTTCCGCTTTTTCGGTACCACAACCGCCTTACTGTACCCACCGGGAACTCTAGAAAGCTCGCCTTACCAAACCAGCAATGTCTCTGCGTCACTACCCGATGAACCGTTTCCAGTGGTTGGAGCACGGCGCCCAGGCGTCGCTTGGAAGTCTTGCTTTGCGGCGGGGTCGTAAAGTGCCGTCACGCACCGGGGACGTCACCACCCCAGGAGCTGTTTCCCGCGGTTGGCGCATGGCGCCTGGGCGTCGCTTGGGGATCTTGCTGGTCTGTTATTTTGGTAGGGCATCCGGTGGCTGTGTGTTGATGAGCTAGACGTGGCTACTCCCTCTCCACAACGGGAAGGCGGCCGGGTCCTAGTGCCCTCTGGACACCCAGGGCCCGGGCTCCGGACTGTGGGGCGGGCGGAGGCTGCGGCCCAACTAAGAGCGCATTTCGCTCCGCGCTTTTTCCCGCGGGCAGCTGATGGCCGGACGCGTCCTGGGGAAGGCTTTAGCCACTGTGTCTCTCTCTGTGGCCTTGGCCTCTGTGACTCTCAAGTCCTTGGGCTGTTGCAGCATCACGACGTACAGGTATTCCCCCTTATAGCGCTGGCTCCTTCTTCCGAGCCTTTGGGTTGTGGGCGGGAACCAACTCTTGGTCGGGTGGTTTCGGTAGGTTTTGCCTGCGTCAGGGATTTTTACAGCCATGTATACGTTTTTTATTTTCTTTTAATTTAATTTTTTTTTTTTGATCGTGCTGCCAGCATGTGGAAGTTCCCAGGCCACGGACTGAACCCGAAATGACAGCTGTGACCTGAGCAAGGCGGGATCCTTAACTGCTAGACCACCGGGAAACGCCATCTACACATTTTTTAAAAGGCTCTAATATCTTACCTGTCTTTTGAGAAAAACAGGTGGTAGTATCTTTTCTTATGATACAAGAGATTTGCCATCCTCTATGAGTCACTAATAATATTTTCTCTAGAGAATTTAAATAGCTCTTGTTTGGGTGTGGTGGTGTCCCGTGGCTTTTTTTTTTCCTTTCAGTTAATACTTTAAATATTATTAAAATTAGTGCATACATGTAGTTTAAAAATATGAGCAGTATAAACGCTGTAAAGTGAAAAATATGAGTCACTCTCTACATTTCAGTTTAGGTAATATACTTATATATTTTTAAAAATTTGCTTTAAAATTTGAAATTTGCTTTTAAAAATTTTCCTTTGTGGAGTTCCCGTCGTGGCGCAGCGGTTAACGAATCCGACTAGGAACCATGAGGTTGCGGGTTCGATCCCTGCCCTTGCTCAGTGGGTTAACGATCTGGCGTTGCCGTGAGCTGTGGTGTAGGTTGCAGACGCGGCTCGGATCCTGCGTTGCTGTGGCTGCGGCGCAGGCCAGTGGCTACAGCTCCGATTAGACCCCTAGCCTGGGAACCTCGGAACCTCCACATGCCGCGGGTGCGGCCATAAAATGACAAAAGGCAAAAAAAATAAATAAATAAAAAATAAAAATTTTCCTTTGAAACTAGGGATTTGTGGTATCCCACACTGCCTCCTCCTTTTATTCCTCTCTCCTTTTGGTTTCTAAACATGATGCCCTAGATACCATGCCCATGCTAGGCACAGAGTAATAAACAAGTTTTATGAGGCTGCCTCTAGGAGTGTGTGTGCTAATTTTTTTTTTTGCGTGGCACGTCATTTTTACTTTTGAACAAGGAAGTTTTCTTCTATTTGCCCACACCCTCCCACCCCCACCATTTTTCTTCTGTTCTGTCCTTTTTTCCTTGAAGCTCCAGTGATAGCTTTTGGATTTTCTGAATAGAACCTGTTTTGCTCTTTCTAATTATCCATTGGTTTGTCTTTTTGTAGGACGCTCTTAGAGATTTTCTTCAAATTTATCTTTTAGGTTATTAACTCAGACTTCAGTCCTGTGCACTCTGTTAGTCATCTCTTCTTCTGAATTGTAAATTTTGACAAGAATGTCTTTTCACTGACTGCTCTCTTTAATAGCATCCTTTGAATAATATAATGGTCCTTTGAATCTATAAAAATGATAATTAGAATAAAAATTAATCTTCTGCTTCCTGAATTGTCTGTTTTGGGTCAGTGGTTATGTTCCTTTTTGGTAGTTTTCCTTCTGTTTTTTCTGAAACATCTGGTGGATGCCAGTTATTTATATTTTGATTAATAGGCATTGTTCTCTTTAAATAGGAGGACTGAATGAATATGGGCTCCATATAACAATGGACACAGGAAGGTTTCAGTTGAGGGTGTGGGAACAGGTAGGTAGCAGGTGATAGGCTAAGGACCTCCCGCTTCCCCTTTCATTCCAGACTTCATACTAGTGGAGCACCTTCTCTGTTGAGCATAGCTGCTTTCATTTTATTTCCTTAGTGAATCGTAGAGATATTAAACCTGAGCTTCTGCTGTATTCTCTAATACCAATATTCACAATAGAGATTATAGTCCTTCATTAGTCAGCTAACCACTTATGCTGAATTTTTGTGTGGGGGGGTGGGGAGGGAGAAGGATTGATTTCCATGGTTACTGACCTACTGCCCACTTACAATATTTGGGCCCACCTACTTCAAGCTTGAAACCTCTTAAGCCGCCTCTTGTAGGAAGGGCATCTCTCCCTCACCCTTTTGTGTATGTTCTCAAATCTAATTGGTTCTGCTTTGCTTTTTAGGTCAACATGATTCTGCCTACTTTTTATATTGCTGAAATTAAGTTAAACTCTCTGTCACTGGCAGTGTCCTAGTCTCTTCTGCTGTAGATTTTGTTGCCTTTTATACAACTTTATTTCTTTTCAGTGATAACATCTAAGCCCTCTGGAAATCACTAATGTGATTTTTGATAGATACCACTAGAACAGTGTAAAATGGCTTGGCAGTTATTCTTTATTTTTATAATGCTGGGAATCCTAGGTGAAGTGAGGCATATCTAAAACCAGTGACTGCTTACTGGCATGGAAGAAAAAGCCCAAAGTTAAGCCTGTAACAAGTCTGTGTTGAGTATCTGGTATCTTAGGTTGCAAGCACCCTGGAAGAGTCAAATTGATCCTCAAGAATTTTACCACATTTTCATAATTTGGGCAAAACCAGAAAGTCATAGTTTTGAAATGGGTTTTGTGATTTGACTAGAAAGTTGCAAATGCCTATTTTCTAGAAAAAATGGTTACAATATAAAAATATGCTAATTTTCCAAAGGCTATATCAGCAACATGTCTGGAAAATGGCATATGTTTTATTCCTGTGACTACATATAAACATATGTGTAAGCTGAAAAGTCAGGGTAGTAGAGCGTAATTGTAAGAGCTTGGGATTTGGACTCAGCTTGCCTAGGATTGGATTCTGATTCTGCAGTCAGTTGTGTGACCTTGGTAAACTTTAACCTTTCTGGGTTTTTTTTTCTTTCTTTCTGAAATGGAAGATGATAATACCTAACCTTAGAATTGTGAGGATCAAATGAGTTAATATATTACAGCACAAGAACAGTGCCTTGCACATAGCATGCAATATATACCTTTAGCTATTATGACTATTTTTGTAAATTTATTTTATTTCAAACCAGCATATCAGATTGCGTTTCTTCACATCTGTTTTAGTAACTGGTTTTTGTTTTGTAAACTGGCAGTGGCAGTTTATTAATGACCAATTCCCACTTGCTTGGTTAAATATATTTTTTGTACCTGTTCAGTAATGCAATAAAAGAACTTAGGCTAGGAGTTCCCATGTGGCTCAGCTGGTTAAGTATCCCATGTTGTCACTGCAGTGGCTTGGATCACTGCTGTGACATAGGTTAGATCCCTGGCTTGGGAACTTCTGCATGCTGCATGTGGTGCCAAAAAAAAAAAAAATTTGGAGTTCCCATTGAGGCTCAGCAGGTTAAGAACCCAACATAGTGTCTGTGAGAATGCAGGTTCAATGCCTGGCCTCACTCAGGGGTTAAGGATCTGGTGTTGTCATGAGTTGCAGTGTAGGTCACAGTCGCAGCTCCGATCTGGTGTTGCTATGACTGTGGTGTAGGCCAGCAGCTGCAGCTCCGATTCGACCCCTTCCCTGGAACTTCCATATGCCACGTGTGGGCTGTAAAATTTATTAAAAAAAAAAAAAGTAGATAAAACCAATGAAAGGATAGTGTTTCAAGCAAGAATGGTTTGAGTATCAAAGGATTAAGGGAGGTCTTGGGGAAATTTTGATGAAGGTGTGTAGTACCTTTGCTGAAATTATCCACTCTGATTTGACTGTGAAGGTATAAAAAAAAGGTGAAGTTTGCTTTATAATGCAGTTATAAATAAACTGTGATATAATTTAAATAAAATATGATAAAGATAAAAAATTAATTCCTTGTTCTAAGACTTAGCATGTCAATGTTAGCCTGTTTACCTATAGTGTAGAATTTATTTTGCAATTTCCCCCCAGTTTTATTGACATATAATTGATACACAGTACTGTATAGGATTAAGGTGTACAGCATGATTTGACATAAATATATCATGAAATGATTATCACAAGTTTAGTGGTGAACATCTATCATCTCATATAGATTAAAGAAATAGAAAAAAATTCTTGTGATGA
Organism: Catagonus wagneri; assembly: GCA_004024745.2. NCBI lineage: Eukaryota > Metazoa > Chordata > Mammalia > Artiodactyla > Tayassuidae > Catagonus > Catagonus wagneri. The sequence continues at coordinate 6,955,758 of PVHT020000886.1, read as the reverse complement.
GAACTCTTTGAATTTACTTTCTTAACTACTTTCATATATGTAACATACATCAATGTTAGTTATATTTATCATGTTGTATGTTATAGCCCAGGTATTTATCTTATAACTTATAGTTTGTACCTTTTGACCACCTTCATTCAATTCCCCTTTCACTCTTCTCCCCGCTCCTCCTCTGGTAACCACAAATTTCATCTCTTTCTCTATGAGTTTTTGAAAGATAATTGACCTACAACACTATGTTAGTTCCTGTTACACACAACATCGTGATTTTTCTATGCATTTTAATGCGCTCACCACTATAAGTCTGGTCACCATACAGAGATAACATAGGTGTTGACTGTATTTGCCACACGGTACATTTCATACCCATGATTCATTTATTTTGCACCTGGGAGTTTGTACCTCTTAATCTTCTCCCTTTTCTACTTCTTTCTATCCTCAACCACCCTCTCTCTGGCAGCCACCTGTTTGTTCTATGTATCTATGACCCTGCTGCTGTTTTGTCACATTTGTTCATTTGCTTTGTTTTTTTTTAGATTCCACATGTAAATGAAATAATACAGTATTTTTCTTTTTCTTTTTTTTCTCTCTCTCTGACTTACTTCTCTTAGCCTAATACCCTCTAGGTCCAACCATGTTTTCACAAATGGCAAGATTTCATTCTTTTTTTTATGACTAATATTCCCTTGCCTGTGTGTGTGTTTCACATCTTTATCCATTCATCTATTGCTGGACATTTAGGCTTCTTCCATATTTTGGCTGTTGTAAATACTGCTGCTGTGAACATACGAACATAGAGGTACATATATCTTTTCTGATTAGTTCTTTTGTTCACATAAATACTCAGACATGGAATTGCTGAATCATGATTTTTCTTTTTTTAATTTTTTGAGAAATCTACTGTTTCCATAGTGGCTGTACCAATTGATATTTCCATCAGCAGTGTACAGGTATTCTCCCTTCTCCACATCCTTGCCAGCACTTGTCATTTGTTGTCTTTTGGATAATAGCCATTCTGACAGGTATAAGGTGATAGCTCATTGTGGTTTTTTTTTGGGGGGGGGCATACCCACAGTATGTGGAAGTTCCCTGGCAAGCGTCCCAACCCACCACAGTGACAATGCTGGATCCTTCATCTCCTGCATCACAAGGGAACTCCTCTCATTGTGGTTTTAATTTGTACTTCCTTGATGATTAGCAATGTAGAGAATATTTTCATGTTCCTGTTGGCTACCTTTGTGTCTTCTTTAGAAAAATGTTCAGATCCTCCAACCATTTTTTAATTTTTTTTTTTTTTTTTGGCCTTATCTAGGGCCGCACCTGTGGCATATGGAGGTTCCCAGGCTAGGGGTCTAACAGGAGCTGTAGCTGCTGGCCTTCGCCACAGCCACGGCAAGGCGGGATCCGAGCCGCGTCTGCAACCTACACCACCACAGCTCACGGCAATGCTGGATCCTTAACCCACTGAGCAAGGCCAGGGATCGAACCCGCAACCTCATGGTTCGTAGTTGGATTAGTTAACCACTGAGCCACGACGGGAACTCCTTTAATTTGTTTAGATGTTGTGTTGTATGAGTTTTTTGTATATTTTGGTTATTAATCACTTACCATATATATTGTTTGCAAATATCTTCTCCCATTCAGTGGGTAGACTTTTGTTTTGTTGATAGTTTTCCTTTGCTGTACGAAAGCTTCGTAGTTTGATGTAGTCCCATTTGTTTATTTGTGCTTTTGTTTCTCTTGCCTGAGCAGGGCATATTGAAGATAATATTGCTAAGACTGATGACAAAAAGTGTTCTGCTTGTGCTTTCTTCTAGAAGTTTTATGGTTTCAGATCTTACATTTAAGTCTTTAATTCATTTTGAAATTATTTTTTGTGCATGGTATGGGAGTGTAGTCCAGTTTGATTCTTTTGCACGTTGCTGTCCAGTTTTCCCAGCACCATTTATTGAAGAGGCTGCCTCTCCCATTGTATACTCATGCCTTTGTTGTAGATTATTTGCCCACATAAGTGTGGCATCATTTCTGGGCTATCTTTTCTGTTACATTTATGTTTTGTTTCTAGTCTCTATTTCATTTATTTCTGCTCTGATATTATTTCTTTCCTTCTACTAACTTTTGGTTTTGTTTGTTCTTTATTTTCTGGTTCCTTTAGGTGTAAAGTTAGGTTATTTATTTGAGATTTTTCTTACTTCTTGAGGTAGTCTTGTATCACTATGAACTCCCCTCTTAGAACTGTGGGTCCCTTAATTGTTCTGAAGTTGATTGAAAATAAAGTTGTTTATTTTTAATTTTTTTTTCTTTTTAGGGCCACACATTTAGCATATGGAATTTCCTGGGCTAGGGGTCAAATTGAACCGGCAGCTGCCAGCCTACATTATAGCCACAGGAGCACCAGATCTGAGCTGCATCTGTGACCTACACTACAGCTTGCGGCAATGCTGGATCCTTTAACTCACTGAGCAAGGCCAGGGATTGAACCTGCATCCTCATGGATACTAGTTGGGTTCTTAGCCTGCTGAGCCATAATGGGAACTCCAAAAATAAAGCTGTTTGGAAATAAATTGCATTAGGAAATAATTAAACAGAAGTGAAAAGTAAATTTAAACTGGGATTTGTAGTGTTGAACTCTTTGAGCTTTTGCTTGTTTGTAAAACCTCTGATACCTCCATCAAAATCTTGCTGGGTTCAGAGTATTCTTGGTTGTTGGTTTTTGTCTCTCATTACTTTAAATATATCATGCCACTTTCTTCTGGCTCTGCAGAGTTTCTGCTCAAAAATGAGCTGATAGCCTTATGGGAGTTACAGGTCTTAACTATACCATGTATCTATGCCTATTACCTGTCTTACTGTGGTTCCTTTATGTCTTTAGTTGTAGATTGTCTCTGCTAGTCTTCTGGTCTTTTTCATCAATAGCTGCTTTGTAGATGGATGTAATTTTCACATGCCTGTGGGAGGAGATAAGTTCAGGGTCTACCTATTCTGCCATTTTGGTCACACCCCTATTTTCATAATTTGAAGTTAAAATTTCTTTTTTTCTTTGGCCACCCCGAGGCATATAGAATTCCTGGGCCAGGAATTGAAACTGCTTCCTGGGATTACAGAGACACAGCTAATCGTGTTACGCCACAGTGGGAACTCCTGCCCCAGTGGAACTCCAAGATTTAGCAATATTTTAAACATTTTTTTTATTTGAAAATAATTTCTCATAGTTATTGGACCTCTATCGTAATGTGCATTAAATTTGAATGTTCTGATTTTTAAGTCTTTGAAATTGAAAAGTATATTTTTTGGTCTTTGAGTTAGGTTAATTAATTAATTTTTTTGCACTTTTTTTTCTTCCTTCCAGAAACTCATTTTTATCCTGTGGGTTTCATCTTAGCTCCAACATGATGCCTGGTTCTAATGGTACTAAAGAGAATTCCCACAACAAGGCTAGGACATCTCCTTACCCAGGTTCAGAAGTTCAACGCAGCCAGGTTCCTAATGAGAAAGTAGACTGGTTTGTTGAGTGGCAAGATTATAATCCTGTGGAATATACTGCAGTCTCTGTCTTGGCTGGACCTAGGTGGGCAGATCCTCAGATCAGGTGAGCAAATTAGCCAGCTTTAGCTGGGTACTTGACTTTTGGAGAAGATAATGGTTGTATTTGTAAATTATCACTTGATAGCTGAAAAAATTTTTATGTAGGGCTTGACTTTATTATAGCTTGATTTCCACATTTGCTCGAGTTCTTGCCGGTTCATGTTAGTTTATTCTTTGGGGGTTTTTATGATAATCCTTCCAAACAGGTAAATCTATTATATTGTGGAGTTTTTAATCTTATGAAATGACAGGCGGTGGTTTCTGTTTTCATTTGTTCTGTTTCGGTTAACAACAATACCTTTTGTGATCATTTTCCAAAATAACTAGACTTGTATTTGAAGTAGTGAAAATATTTTTCAAAAACCTTTTTCCAGATTACTAAGAATAGGATGATGATAAAAATTATGCTAGTGTGAAAAAAATAGAAAAGGGATAAAGGAGAGAGGAAAGAGGAAAACAAAAAACTCAAGCAAAAATGCTTTAACTAAATGCATAGAAGTGCTGTGTTGGTTCACGTTTTTATGTTTCTTTTGATGAATATAATGATAGAGTTGTAAAATGTACTATGAACTAGGCACTGTATTAAATGTTTTATAAGCGTTATTTTATTTTATTCTTTTAACTATTCTGGAAGGCAGACAGGGTTGTGATTTCTGTTTTACAGAAAAACAAACACACACAAAATGAAAACACAGAAAGTTTGTCCTTTGCATATGTTCGTGAAGTTAGTAGGTGGTATAGCTTGGACTTGAACTCAGTTTGACTTCAGAATTCATGCTCTTAACTACTCTGTTAAACTGCAGCCCTGTTTATGGAACATTTTATAAGTTTGATTTAATGATCTGTTTGTTGTAAATGATAGTCCTCTTAAGACATTATTTTGTTAGTTAAATAAAAAATTTTGCTAGTTGGATTCATCCAGTATTTTTTCATTAAGATTGTTAAACTTTACCAGGTCACTTAGTACTGTGGCTTGATTTTGACCCACAGTTTCCTTATTTAATCCAAAGATATGTTTGTGGTAGTACTTGGATTATTAATTAATAATGAAGCTAACTTGTGGAGAAATTATTAGCTTTAGCTGAGTTCCATTTCCCTCATTTTAGAGAATGTACATATTTACACATGCATCGCACATACACATTATGCACAATTAAAATTAATGATGTTGGCAGGGGTGCTATACAGTATAAATAGAGGAGGATTGAATACGTTTTCTTATTGTTCATTTAGTTTATTTTAAAGTTAAATTTGTATCACTATATAAATAAAGCTTTATTACTCATATGCTTCCACTATAACTAGATTCATGTTTTTTTTTAATGATACATTTCTAGAATCCCAAGAGCATTGTAACTCTGGTTTTATAACATCATGATTGTTACCATTTACTTTTATTGTGTGTTTGATGGAAGAATGATTAGAAATCTTGAGAGTATGCATTATTCAAATTGGAAATTATTTGCAAAACAGCACAAATATTTCTATGCTCACTTATTGGAATTAAAGCAAGAAAAAAATGAAACTTACGTCAGAACTACCTATGAACTATCCACTGCTTTATAACTCTATTCACTGTCAGTGCAGTTATGTCAGTGATTTCATAATACTGAGGAAAGTAGTTTGTTTATATCTTTTAAAAAATATTTTTATTGTGGTATGACATAAATGCAGTAAAGTATACATTTCTTAAGTGTGCAGGTGTAGCTTAGTAAGATTTTACATATATATATATATTTTGTCTTTTTGCCTTTATCTAGAGCTGCACCCGCGGCATATGGAGGTTCCCAGGCTAGGGGTCTAACAGGAGCTGTAGCTGCCGGCCTTCGCCACAGCCACAGCAACGTGGGATCCGAGCCGCGTCTGCAACCTACACCCCAGCTCACGGCAGCGCCGGATCCTGAACCCACTGAGCAAGGCCAGGGATCGAACCCACAACCTCATGGTTCTTAGTCGGATTCGTTAACCCCTGAGCCACGACGGGAACTCCAGATTTTATATTTATATAACTCTAAACCAGATCTATATTCAGATCAAGATCTAGAACATTTCTAGCATATTATATCTATTTTAATCTCTGTCTTGGTCATTATGACGTTTGTGGGGTGAATTCATGTTTTGTGGACTAACTTTGTTAAACCAGTATACATTTGAAAAAGTTAACCAGTATACATTTGAAAAAATTAAAATTAACCAGTAAACATTTGAAAAAATTAAAATTAACCAGTAAACATTTGAAGAAATTAAAATTACTTTGGGACAGTAGAAATGACAAATTGTCAGAAGGAATCTTATTTTTAGAACTATATAGAAACCAGTAATTTCCATATTGTGCTCCCAGACAATTTCTCTTTACTAGTATGTAGACTTTTTTGTAGTATGAGGGAGGAGCTCCAGTTTGTCTGCCATTAGTCTTTCCCAGAGAGGTTAGAACACACATCTTTGTCTTACAAGATGTTTTGGTTAAACACTTTTTTTTTTCCAGAAACTGTTTTGAAGGAGTAAGATGGATTTGTAAATGAAAACTAAATTCGTTAACTAAAACTTTCAAAATACTGCTTATTATAAATAACCAAGTGGCATTTATTAAGCTTTTGATAGTATTGGGTCATTATTTATTTTGCATTGATGTTCTCGTTACAGTGAAAGCAACTTTTCTCCCAAGTTTAATGAAAAAGATGGACATATTGAGAGAAAGAGCCAAAATGGCCTGTATGAGATAGAAAATGGAAGACCTAGGTAGGTACTGGGAATGGAATATCTTATAATAGTGGGTCTCTAAAAGGTAGAAAATATTGCTGATGAGTATGTAATTAATAATCAAGGTAAGAAGGAAAAATGGAATTTTATTTGAACCAAACTGAGGATTATAGCTTGGGAGATAGACTCTCAGAAAGCTCTATGAATTGTTCCGCCTGTTAAAAGTGTATTTATAGACATTTTTGAGACATAGGATTGTACATCAAAATGACATATCATTATTTTAACAAAGTTCACCAAAGATACACAGTCCAGGTAAGCACATACAAGCAAGCAGCATGTCACCATGACCCCTTTCAGAGTTGGGAAAGAACTCTACTCTTTTAAGAAATTAGATTGCCAATGTCAGAAGAATGGGGAAAAAATTGATCTTTACACTTGAGCAGGCACTCCTGTCTTTGAGGAGTTCTGGTTAACGTGTAATGTAGATGCGCTTTGCTCATTAGAGAGGGACGGAGGAGACCCAGATCGACAGAGAGAAACTATTATAAATTTTAATATTTATAATTTTGATATTATAATATTTAATTTAATTAAAATTTTCTTGTCCTGCCTTAAAACATAAATTTTATATCATCAATATAATTAACATGTATTGTGTGGTTGTATATGCCAGGCATTGTATGAAAGAATTTATATATGTGATCTAATAAAATCGTCACAGTAACCCTGTGGGTAGATGTTTTTTGTTACATTTACAGAAAAGGGAGGAGAATATAAGCAGTTTGCATACAATGAGTAAGTGGTGGGGACACGATTTGAGTGCATCTTTTTGTAATTCCACAGTTGACCTTTGAACAACAGGACAGGGCTTGAACTGTACAGAGTCACTTATACATAGATTTTTTTCAATAATAACTGTTACAGCACTACACCATTCCAGTTTGATTGCGTCCCTGGGTGTGGAACTATGGATACAGAGTGCTGACTATAAGTTTATTATTTTTTTATTGTTTTGTTTTTTTTTTTTGGTCTTTTTGCTTTTCTAGGGCCACACTCGTGGCATATGGAGGTTCCCAGCTAGGGGTCTAACAGGAGCTGTAGCTGCGGGCCTACACCACAGCCACAGCAACGCGGGATCCGAGCCGCATCTGTAACCTACACCACAGCTCACGGCAACGCCGGATCCTTAACCCGATCCTCACCCACTTAGCAATGCCAGGGATTGAACCCGCAACCTCATGGTTCTTAGTCGGATTCGTTTACCACTGAGCCATGACGGAAACTCCAAACTATAAGTTTAAATGGGAGTGTTATTCAAGGGTCAGTTGTAATTAAGTAAATTAACAGAGAAGGACGGGATTGAACCTTGTATTTCTGTAGTTATTTATAAAATGAAATAATACTGTAGAGTAAGAATTTATCCAAATATGTAAGAGTGAAAACCAAAATAACCCAACAATTTAACATCAAGTTTCTTATACTTTTAAAAAGGATTTTTCTGTACAACTCTAAATTTTTCCATTTTCCTTAAGAAGGCATTATAAAAGTTAGGAAGAAATGTAGAAATTAGCATGTCTCAAATAAAACAAAAGAAGAATCACAGATTTGGTAATGAGGCTTTTCACCTAGTAAAAATGTTGCAGTTTGTATTCTTAGTTCTTCTAGAACAAGAGAGTGTGCTCCTCTCACCCCCTACCTGGTCTTTCAGTTTTACTGAATTCTTTCTTTGCTCATAACTTACTCACCTTTCTGTGTTACTGCATCTTATCAAGTCAGACTCTCCTTGCATTTAGCTTATCCCTTAGATTCTTTTCTAAGTAAAATATGTTAAAAGATAGGTACACATATAAAGGGATACTCAGCAAAGGTAAGATAGCCAATTTTTTAGTCAAGATTCTCTGACTAATGGAAACCAACTCTAGGTTGTCTGAGTAAAAAGTGAACTTTACTCTAGGCTATAGGGTCATCTCCAGGAGCCCAAAGCAGAAATGCAGCTAATTTTAGGGGAGGGTGGAATGGAAATCCATTAGGACTGTCTCTCTGCCTCACATCTCTTTTTCTTTGTATATTGCCTTCATTTTTCTTTTCTGCAAACAACTTTCTCTGCTGCTCAGGTAATAGGATAATCTATATGTCTTTTCTGCAGCTTCCAGTTTATAAGTTACAGGCTTGGTCATCTATAAAAACTAACATTCTCTCTCTTAATATTGACTTTGATTATTTGTGTTCAGGGGTGTATGGTTACATGGAACAAAACATAGTTGCTTCTGCTCTGCCCCTTCTCCTGAATCTGAAAAGTTGAATTACTGTCACCTGGTCAGGTGTTATGTCTTATTTTTCTGTTTTTATTTGCAGGTCTTGCTGAAATGTTTCCGAGTCCAGTACAAAACAGTATAAAAATTCATTCAGCTGTAGTAACTGTCACAGGAAAGACCAAAATAAAAAGAGATGGTTGAAAGGGAGGATTTGACAAGTTGTTTATTTACTTTCACATACTGGGAGGACCAAAAATATAGTATTAAATTGATAAGATTGTAGATGAGGGCATTTCATTTTATATAATGAACTTGAACATTTAAGGAATATTAACTTTAAGATAATGACTCAGGCAGTCATTATCTTTACATGTTTATCAGACAGATTTTTTAACATTGGGTTGTGGCATTAGGTTAAATAGTAGGTTGGCCTTTTTTTTTTTTTTTCTCTTAATGGATTTTATTTCAATTATAGGTGTGCATAAATCATCACAAGTCAATTTTACAGATTTTGTATCCCAAACCCCCAGTGCATCCCCCCACCCCCCCAGATTGTCTTATTTGAAAAACCAAGGTTTTCCAAAGTCTGTGAGTCATTGTCTGCTCTGTAAGAAGGTTCATTGTGTCTTT
>PVHT020000886.1:6820856-6945585 GCA_004024745.2 Catagonus wagneri | reverse complement strand
TAATTTTATTGATTTGTGTCCTCTCTCTTTTTTTCTTGATAAGTCTGGCTAAGGGTTTATCAATTTTGTTGATCTTTTCAAAGAACCAGCTTTTAGTTTCATTGATCTTTTCTATGGTTTTCTTTGTTTCTATTTCATTGATTTCTGCTCTGATCTTTATGATTTCTTTTCTTCTACTAACTTTAGGCCTTGTCAGTTCAGTAGGTTGGCATTTTTATAAAGTTGTTTTTTTAATTGAATTTTGGTATATTTGAAATCTTGAAATATTAAATACTTCTACCTCATTATATGCTACATAATATTTATTACTGATGATAAAATATAGAACCCACTGTGAAAAAAATGGATTTCAAAACGTAACCGAAATTATTTGAATGGGAGAGGTTGTAGGAGAGTGGAATAGGAAAAGAGGATGAGGAGAGAGTGAAGAGAAGTTTGGCTATCCTGAGTGATAAAGCATCACTGTTGTAGAGAGAGAGGCAGTTAGATACAAGGCATTTCATCCTTTGAGATTTAAGAGTCCAGTAAGGCTGTAGTTTGAATTCTGAAGTGTAGGTGAAAACTGAAGTTCTTATATTGTAGAACAACTTTCTAAATGAGATCAAGCCCAAAGTTTAGGACATACACAAAAGAAAAGTTATATAACACTATAAGGAAGTATGTATTTTCAGTGCCAAATATGTAATAGTGCTACTGGATTTGTATGGAGATATATTTTCCTTTAATTACTCTTACTACTTATTTTGGGCCAAATCAAGTTGGGTTAAAAAGGATGAGAACATTCAGTTGCTTTACATGTTTGTTTTTTTCTTTGCAGAAATCCTGCAGGAAGGACAGGACTGGTTGGTCGGGGGCTTTTGGGGCGATGGGGCCCCAATCATGCTGCAGATCCCATCATAACAAGGTAAGAACTGAAAGCATATTTTAGTGGCAAGGAGTTAAGTAAATGGAAACATATAGACTCTAACCTTGTTTTTACATATACATGATATACACACAGATATATGTATGTATATGTATGTGTTTGTATATACAGTTATCCCATGGTATCTTCGGGCAACCCCCTGTGCTTCAAGCAGATACCAAAATCTGTGGATGCTCAAGTCTCTTACATAAAATGGGTAGTACAGTTGGCCCTCCTTATCCATGGATTGTGCATCTGCGGGTATGGAGAGCTGACTGCATATACATGCATATATGTGTGTATATACTCACACATGCACATGTGAATATACTTTCATATGTATACATACGAAGCCTATATTTTAAAAGGACTTTATGTAAAATTATAGTAATATGTTATAAGCATAAAGCTGTAGTTTTATGTTGTGTGAGCAGATTAGGCATTATCTAAACAACATTAATTCAGCAGATATTTATTGAGCATCTGTGTTCTTAAAATTGAGTAAGTGCTTTCAAGCTTGTAAAAAAGTATAACAGTCTTAAAATTCAGCTTCCTTTTATTGAGGAGCTATATTTTCATTTGCAAGATAGAAAATATGAAATAAAACATATCAAAGTAATATGAATGATACAGGATGCTTCAGAAAAGTAGAGAATTGGATATGGGGCATGATGATGGTTAAACTAGGGCACCCAAGAAAGGCATCATAAAGGAGGTAGACTAGAGCTGAACTTGAAGCTTGGATAGGGGGATAAGAGGAGGTCTAGGCACAAGGCTTGTAGTAATAATCTATTTGAGTATTGAGGGACTATGAAAAGATCAGCTTGGTTTAAATAGAAGACTCTTGTAGGAGAATAGTGGGTGATATATTAGACAAAATCAATGTTTATGCATTTCTCTTGTGGAGAATATTAAATGCCAGAGTTAAGGAGTTTGAAGTGGAGCCACTGAAGATCCCAGAACAGGGGAAAGGCATTCTCTTCCTGAGGCAGTTCTATCTGATAAGCCAGATCATATTCAGAAGGTTTCTTGGTGAGCATGGATCACAGTAAAAGACATAGGGGAATCTGATATTTAGATGGACTTAGCCATATCCATCGGAATCATTTTCCTAGCACGTCTAAAATATTCCATCCTCTTTCATCTATTTATTTATTTATTTATTTTTATTTTTCTCTTTTTTGCCTTATCTAGGGCTGCACCTGCAGCATATGGAGGTTCCCAGGCTAGGGGTCTAACAGGAACTGTAGCTGCTGGCCTTCGCCACAGCCACAACAATGTGGGATCCGATTCGCGTCTGCAACCTACACCGTAGCTCACGGCAACGCCAGATCCTTACGCACTGAGCAAGACCAAGGCTTGAACCTGCAACCTCATGGTTCCTAGTCGGATTCGTTAACCACTGAGCCATGATGGGAACTCCTATTTATTTTTTATTAAGATTTCTTCACTGAACACCTCACTCCTCATACGTAATTGTCATTTTCCTTCTTTAAATAATGCAGATACCCTTAATATTCTTACTTTTTTAGTTTTGATATTTTGAGAACCTTCCTTTCTTCTAGGAGACTTTTTTTTCCTCTTATCTGGGGTATAATAATGATTTCATAGTTTAACTCTAGGAAAGCTTATTTTTAAGTTATTGAAAGAAGCACTGATATTCTCCCCGTCTTATTCTCTTGCTTGCCCTTTCATTTCTCCTGCCAAAAGTGATCATAACCCTATACCCCACCCCTGTTTTATCTTATATCCATCCATTCACCCAACTACCACCTACCTGCCTGCCTATCTACCTACCTACCAACCTACTTCTATCCATTTAGAATTCCTTCAGAGACATTATGGTTTAAGCAAGATGGTAAGAGTTAATATACTCTTATATAGTGAAATAATATAAGTAAATATTAATGGTGGTATCAGTTTCTCTTGATTTTGGTGAGGCTATCTAAAAACAAGAAGATGTGAAACATTTGAAGCAGGCATGCTAGTAAGGGGACAAGAAGCAGAAAAGGGAAGCCAGAGACTTGAAAGTTTTTCTCTGTTTAACTTATCTTGGAGTTCCTGTTGTGGCTCAGCAGTTAACGAGTCTGACTAGCATCCATGAGGACGCAGGTTCGATTCCTAGTCTTGCTCAGTGGGTTAAGGATCCGGTGTTGCCATGCGCTGTGGTGTAGGTTGCAGACGTGGCTCGGATCTCGTGTTGCTGTGGCTGTGGTGTAGGCCGGCAGCTACAGCTAGGATTTGACCCCTAGCCTTGGAGCCTCCATATGCCATGGGTGCTGCCCTAAAAAAGCCAAAAAAAAAAAAAAAAATCTTTTTGGTGGACCAAATAGCAGCTAGGAGTGAACATGGTGATTGTATGTCAAGTTGATTTGAAATGGTAGATTTTTTGAGCTTAACTCATTGTTAAATAAACAAGAAAACTGAAGGCTTAGAGATCATCCAAGGCTGTAAAAGAACCTGCAAGTGGAAGAGACTAGCTTTCAACTGTAATCCTAGGTTGATGTTCTTTGCTATCTCAGTAATACGTATATTAACTGATGAGTCCCTCTGAGTAGATGAGGGTCAGGAGAAATGAAAGGAAGAGAAGCATGAAGTGTGTTGAAGAAAGTATCAACAGGATTAAATAAATTGTTAAATATATTGCTCTAGGCACTCTGCTAGCTGCTATTAATTAGTTTTTACATTTGTTTCGCACAAAAACTTCTCAAAGTAGGTATTAACATATCTATTTTATAGATCCGAAAGTGGAGACTTACTGAGGTTGACTTGGCCTCTATCTTGGAAATCTGAAATTTGAAACGGGTATTTGGCTCCAAATGTTGTACTTTCTCTTTATACCAGTCTTTCACTAATGAGTAATCATAAAAATCACATAGGCACTTTTAGAGCAAAAATTCTATCCTCTTTTTTCCCAAGTACTTCATGATGAAAAATAGCATTGAATTGTGCAGAATTTCACAAACTTTCTTTTTCAGAATCTCCAGGGAAAGTGTTAAATTTTCAGATTCCCACTACCTCTCCTAGAGATTTCCCATATATAGTGGGAAGTTATCTGAAGTTCCTTTAGGTCCTTTAAAGTCAAAATGAGATGGGAAGTGCCAGTGTATTATTGTGAATAGACTCATGTCAAAAGTTAACGCCGATATAATTTTCTTTCCAGTTCTGGTTAAAGGAAGGTGTGGACCATCAGAAGAGAGAATATTACTAGTACATAGGAATATCATAGATATTTAATAAATTTTTTTTTTGCCTTTTCTAGGGCTGCATTCACATATGCAGGTTCCCAAGCGAGGGGTCTAATCAGAGCTGTAGCTGCCAGCCTACACCACAGCCACAGCAACACAGGATCCGAGCTGTGTCTGCAACCTACACCACAGCTCACGCCGGATCGTTATCCCACTGAGCAAGGCCAGGGATGGAACCCGCAACCTCATGGTTCCTAGTTGGATTCGTTAACCGCTGTGCCACTGTAGGAACTCCTGGTGATAATGTATTTGGTACTAATAAAAATATAACAGGAAACTATTCTGCTTAAAATTTTTTAAATGAGTCCCTTAAGGATAAAATCTGAGACTGTAAGCATGATATGCAAGCTTCATCATCTGTATGGTCCTGCCTTCTTAGCCAGCAGTATCTCTTGCTATTCTGTTTCTCTTCCCAGTGCTCTACCCACAGCTGGCTCTCTGCTTGTCTAAATAGCTAGGGCTCTGTGTTAGTCTTTGCTTTCCCAGCTCCTGGCATATGAGATTTACTCGGTGTTAGTAAATGTGAGTGAACAGAACCATCGTTTGCTACCTTACTTCACCTCTTAATTAGTTTTTCATTTGTTTGATTTAAGTAAAACAGTATAGTGATTAAGAGCATAGATTCTGGAACCAGATTGCCTGAGTTCAAATCTTGGTTTACACAACTTTTTACATTGGAACCTTGGACAAGTTACCTTCTTTGTGCCCCATTTTCCACACCTGTAAAATAAAGACAATAATACAACTACTGTATAGGATAGCTTTCAGGCTTATGTGGGTAAATACATTAAGACACTACAGTATCAGGTCCATAAGTACAGTGTAAGTGACTTTTAAAAAGTAAAGGTGGAGTTCTCGCGTGGCTCAGTGGGCTAAGGATCCAATGTAGTCACTGCTGTGGCTCTGATCCCTGGCCTGGGAACTTCTGCATGCCATGGGTGGCACCAAAAAAGGAAAAGTAAAGGTAAAATTTGTCCTTTGTCCATTCTCACTGTCTCAGCCTCAGTTCTGTCCTCATCATCTTGTACCTGTATCATGGTAAAAATCTTCTAGCTAATTTTCTTGCCTCCTGTCTTGCTTCCCTCCAAACCAACTTCCAGACTTTTATCAAAGTGAGTGAACTTTCTAAAATCCAAATTGCTTATGGCTCTACTCTGCTTTAAAATATTCTCTGGCTCTAAGCAGATGAATATGATGAATTCTTTTCCTGCTTCTCCAGCCTCATCACCCATCTTTCCCTCACAGATGCTTATGTTGCCACACCCCACACATACTTTCAGTTTCTTTTTTTTTGTTGTTGCCCATGCACGTGGAGTTTCTTGGCCAGGAATCAGATCTGAACTGCAGTTGCAGCAATACCAGATCCTTAACTCACTGTGCCGGACTGCGGATCGAACCTGAATCCCAGCCACTGATCCACTTGCACCACAGCAGGAACTCCTACATTTAGTTTCTCGAGTACATTAACTTTGTCACTTTGTTTCCTCTCTCTGTCATCCTCAAAAACAGATGTCTTCTTAAATAATTATTCATTTCTACTTACTGTACTCATCAGACTGTCACTCTTGTGGATTATTCAGTTACACGTGGAGCTCCACTGCAAGACTTTGGGGGGGAATTATGGGTTAGATGTTAGATAGAGGATGCAGCCACAATATAAAGGAGGTCGGACACTCATATCTAAACTATTTTCTTGAGTCTCATGCAGAGTGATGATTAGATTATAGGCTTTCTTTTTTTGGTTTATATACAAAGTTTGAAATCTTTGTCTTTGCTTAAGGGACTATTAGAATTATTCCTTTTTTAATTTTTAAAAAAATTTTTAAATTTCACCTGAGGCTTGTCCTTGGCCTGTGGTCAATGAAATCGTTGGGAAGAAGCATCACAGGTGTTGTTCTTTCCCATAAACCCACCTGTTAATATTTTTGTCTCTTTTCCTTTTCTCTTTTTTTCTTTTATTTTTATTTTTAGAGCTGCACCTGCAGCATATAGAAAATTCCCAGGCTAAAGTTTGAATGGAGCTGCAGCTGCTGGCCTGCACTACAGCCACAGCAACACCAGATCTGAGCTACATCTGCATCTTACGCCTCAGCTTATAGCAACACAGGATCTTTAGCCCACTGAACGAAGTCAGGGATGGAACTGGCATGCTCATGGATACTAGTTGGGTTCTTAACCTACTGAGCCACAATGGGAATTCCATAACTTTTCTTAAAATTGATCTGGAGGAGATGGATGTGGTGGGTATAGGAGGAGAGATTTATCAATATCTCTGGGAAGGAAGCTGTGGCTAAAATAAACACATTCAGAAATTAACATTGCCTTGATGCTTTAAAAAAAAGCATGCAGTCGAATTTGAAATATAAAGTTAAAGGATAGAGTAAGATTTCTTATAAAAAGAGGGGATGAAGATTGAGGAGCAGTTCTTTTGAGGCCAACTGAACCTATATCATACAATGTGCTTTTCTGAAAACATAGGGTAAACTGTTAAATGTGAATATTGCAGATCTTTTTCACTATTTATAATTCTTTAAAAGGATCCTTGGATTTAAAAAAAATGATCCTTTAAATTCTGTTCTTTAAATTTTTTGATAAATTTTGCTTTAAGTAGTGAAAACTGTTTATATCTTGGATTTTTATTATGGAAACTATAATATTCTTTATGGAAAGTAGACTTTTGTCTTGGTTGGTAACAGTTATAAATTATATTTTAAATATTTTTTTATACAGCTGGCTGATTCAAGATAAATTTATATAACTCTGTTATAAAGAAACATACATCTTTATAACTTTGTCTTAAGCTTGAGATAGAACTTTGGTCTTTGTTCTAAATGAGTTATGATCTTATACTGTTTGTAGGTGGAAAAGGGACAGAAGTGGAAATAAAATCACCCACCCCATTTCTGGGAAGAACATCTTACAGTTTGTTGCAATAAAAAGGAAAGACTGTGGAGAATGGGCAATCCCAGGGGTAAGCATTAAAATTAAATCAAATCAAATCAATGTTTTAAGTTCTTTTTAATTTCTTTATCTACTGCAAGGGTATTGCGTGTGAATCTTTTCTACTCCATTTAGTCTCCATTCCTCCCTACTTGAGTTAGTGATTCTTTTGTCATTTCACTGCAATGATATGTCATTATCCATAACAAATGTAGGATAATGCAACAAAACTGTTAGAATCTGAGTCCAATTCTAAAACCCTTGGGAAAAAACATGGACTTTGGCATTAGACCTAGGCTTGTATTTTGGCCTTTCCACTTTGAGCTGAGTGATATGGAATTCAGGCCTTTGTTTTTAAAAATAACCATATCTGTTTCATAGGATTATTAGAGATAGCATATAAATAAAGCACCCAGTATAGTAAATATTCGTTAATGTTGGGTCTCATCTTAGAACCTAACTCCTACTCCAAGTCCAAGGTAAGATTTTTAGTATTTTTTTGTTGAATTCTGATAACTTTAGACATAAGGAAAAAAAAGATACCACTTATTACTTACTGTTCCTTGTAGTTTTTTAGGTTTCCATAATGTCAGGAAGAGTATACTCTTTTTGAGTTCATGTCAATAGTATATTTCAAGTGACTTTTAAAATGTGTATGTGTTCAGTAAAGGGTTTTACATTTTCTGCCACATTGTGAAATGGAGATAGTTTGATGACAAGATGACTCTTGACACATACTGCTATCTGCAAGAATGATTTTTTTCTTTGTAAGGTAAAATGGACTGTAAATAAAGATTGCAGCTGACTGTGATAAAAGCTTAGGCTAATTATTATGAGCCAAATAGTCACACTTCACTCATACTGAGTGCAAAATGCAATAATGATATCATCCTTGAATCTTTTATTTTTATTGTCATTTGAATTCTAATTAGTCAGGAAACTGTCATTAATATCATTTTGAGTATCATCCATCTACTCAATATATTTTGAGCATCTGCCTTTTGTCAGTTAATATTTTAGGCATTAAGGATACAGCAGAGCAAATAAACATTGTTGTCTGCTTGGTGCTCATACGCTAGTGAGGGAGGCAGATAATATAAGATTAAATAAGTTATTGTATGTAAGAAGGTGTTAAGTATTAAGAAAAAACTAAAGCAAGGAAGAAGACTGGAAAGTGTTTGAGAGTTTGCAATTTTATATAAGGTGGTTAGAGAAGATCTGAGAAGGTGGCATTTGGTAAAGATCTGAAGGAATTGAACCATGTGGTTATTTGGGGAAAGCATCTTGGACAGAAGTAATAGCAGGTTCAAAGCCCTGAAGGTTGCCTGGCTCATCCTAGGAATACTGAGGAGGTTAATGTGGCTGGAATTGAATGATCAATGGGGGACGTATTAACTTGCTGTATTCTTTCTTGCCTCCATAGCTTGAGTTTGGAAAATACCAGGAAAGGAGTCAGATTGACTAAGTTTACCAAAGGCTAACCTTGGACCAATTACTGTGGTTAAATATTGAAATACCCTGCTGGGCTACTTCTGCTAGAAACAAATGATTTATCACAGGAGATTGTGGTCAGGTAGAGCAATATATGTCCACTGCATCATGCAGTAAATATTTATTGATTGATCTAAAGCTTATTACTTTTTTTTTTTAACAACAAAAAAAATGACTCATCAGGGGATGGTGGATCCAGGAGAGAAAATTAGTGCCACATTGAAAAGAGAATTTGGTGAGGAAGCTCTCAACTCATTACAGAAGTCCAGTGCTGAAAAGAGAAAATTAGAGGAACAGTTGCACAAACTCTTCAGCCAGGAACATCTAGTGGTAAGAAATGGTGCTTCCTAGGAAGGATTTAGTCCTGGGGATTAATGAAAATTATTTAAAGCCCATCTGGAAATCTGATAGATGATTCTCTGAGTAAAGTGAAATACTTATACATTTGAAATACATATTCATAAAAACAAATTATAGATCTTCACTGTAAATAGGTTTCTACTTTAATTGTTTATAGCCCAGCTTTAGATCGGTTGTATCGTTTAGTATAATACGTTTTTTCCTCTTAGTTTTCCGTTTGACTACGTGTGAGCTAATGTGATGCTGAGCTCTTCCATTTAACAGAAGATCTTTTTTTTGGCATGAATTTAGCTTTTTTGAAAGGACTTTTACATTTTAAATTATGTTATTCAGAGTTTTTCTGGCGTATAACCATATAAGTCTCCTGTCTGTTTTGTCTACATACACTTTTTTTTTTTTGCCTTTTTGTCATTTTAGGGCCACACCTGCGGCATGTGGAGGTTCCCAGGCTAGGGATCTAATCGGAGCTATAGCCACTGGCCTACGCTGCAGCCACAGCAACGCAGGATCCGAGCCGCATCTGTGACCTAAACCACAGCTCACGGCAACACCGGATCATTAACCCACTGAGCAAGGCCAGGGATCGAACTCGCAACCTCATGGTTCCTAGTCAGATTCATTAACCACTGCGCCATGACGGGAACTCCTACATACACTTTTTGATTAAAAAAAATCACTTTACAAAGCACGGTGCACTCATAGTAAGGACAAGGATATATCTTTCTTTTCTTTTTTGTTGGTTTTTGTTCAGATTGCTTTGTTTTCTTTCTATCATTAGGATTTTTTTTTTTTTTGTCTTTTTGCCTTTTATGTAGAGCTGCACCCGCGGCATTTGGACGTTCCCAGGCTAGGGGTCTAACAGGAGCTGTAGCTGCCGGCCTTCGCCACAGCCACAGCAACACGGGATCCGAGCCACATCTGCAACCTACACTACAGCTCACGGCAACACCAGATCCTTAACCCACAGAGCAAGGCCAGGGATCGAACCCACAACCTCATGGTTCTCAGTCGGATTCGTTAACCACTGAGCCACGAAAGGAACTCCTGTAATTAGGATTTCTTAATTATTTATCTGTGTTGTCTGGGTCTGGGGTAACATTTGAGTTAGATGGCTAGATCCAAATCTTTTCATTTTTTAAGAGCTTAAGTATTAGTCTTTAGTAACCTTATTTATAGATCCTTATTTAATTAGAAGAATCTCTTTGTGTATCTAAAACTGTAATCACAGAAATTATTAAAATGGAAAAATTCTTAAATTATAGAGTTTCAAAAGAAGTCATATGGCCCAAGTATGACTGTTCTCAAATTCTGAAATTAGAGTCTCAGGTGTTGAGGGTTTTGTGAATTTTAAAGCTGCCTCTAAATGTTTTTGAGAATATTATTCCCTGGGAAATTTAAAACAAGCATATGGAATGCTCCATTAAAGGTTCTATAATATTTATATTTCTTTTTGTGTGTTGGTAAAAAGCATATAATTTTCCATCTTAATCATTTTTAAGTATATAGTTGTGATAATTAAATGTGCACTGTTTTGCAGCAGGATATTTCTGACTCTAATGAAGGTATCATGCTCTGCTCTACCCATTCCTATTTCACCCTATACTATTTTTGTCTACTTTCTTTTAAAAATAGATATATAAGGGATATGTTGATGATCCTCGAAACACTGATAATGCATGGATGGAGACAGAAGTCGTGAACTACCATGATGAAACAGGTAATTTTACTTATATTGATTAAGTTACCTGAATTAGAGGGTCAGTTTAAATCAAGCAGCCTACTCTAGGGCACAATTAAATCTGGACTACTTTAGCATTTTAAGTCAATCAGTTACTGATTATAGAATTATATTTGTATGAAACCAGATTGTTGATAGTAAAAGAATATGTAGAAGAAAGCTCTAAAAGTGTAACTAGTAATTGATTTCATTTAATCCATGGGTAGCATATAAAATTGAGGTAATATATATATAAAAGCATATATATATATATATATATATATATATATATATATATATATATATGTATGTATGTACTTTGCTTTTAAGGGCCGTACCTGCGATATGGAAGATCCCAGGCTAGGAGTCGAACTGGAGCTGTAGCTGCCAGCCTACTCCACAGCCACAGCAACGCTGGATCCCCAACCCACTAAACAGGCCAGGGATCAAACCCACATCCTCATGGATATTAGTCGGATTCGTTTACGCTGTGCCACAATGGGAACTCCAAGGTTATATTTATAGACCAAAATTATGTGCCTTAGAGTTGTTAAATTGTTTGTATAGTATGAGTCCATTTGTGTAAAACAAAAACAAAAGCAACTTGAAGATTTAGGTAGGAAGTATGGCTATGATAAAGGAAATGGGATTTATATTTGTCTTAGTGTTTGAAATAATTTTAATTAGCATGTGTTATTAAAATATAAAACAATACCAAAAAATTTGAAATACTGAAAAAATTTAAAACGAATGCTTTTTCTGGTCCATTGATTTAAACATTTTAGGAGATGGGTGCTAATCAAACGTGTTATAAAAAGGGAGGGGGAATCTTCTATCTTAAAAATTAATTATAATCTTTAGCTTATACATTGAGTGGCTGGCTTCTCTTGAAACATATTTTATTGCTAAATTGGATGACATTTTAAATATTCTGTTTTCCTCTGTAGCAAAATGAAATGAGAGTACCATATCAGAGAGCTGAATGTTCCACTCACGGCTCCTTTCTGAGTTGTGTAACCTTAATACAAATCACTTGTTCTTCCTTTCTTTTTCTTTTTCTTTTTTGGTCTTTTTAGGGCATATGGAGGTTCCCAAGCTAGGGTTCAATCAGAGCTGCAGCTGCCGGCCACAGCCATGGCCACAGCAACGTGAGATCTGAGCTGCATCTGAGAACTACACTACAGCTCACGGCAAGGTGTCTGTGACCCATATCACAACTCACAACAACACTTAGCCCACTGAGTAAGGCCAGGGATCAAACCTGCTTCCTCATGGATGCTAGTAGGGTTCCTTAACCACTGAGCCATGATGGGAACTCCCAGTTGTTCTCTTGGACTCAGTTTTTTCCTTATAAAATGCACTGGAACTCTATAGAAGATCTGTCACTTTTACATTCTTGGTGATTTTGGGGAAACTCCAAGCACCGATTTAATTACTTCTATGTAACAACTCTGACCACAACATTAGAATTCATTCTTATATTGAGGATGTAGAAGAAATATTTCAAAAGGAGAAATATGCAAATATAATCTAGAAGCAGACCTTTACAACTTAAGTACTAATAAATTTGTTAGCTATTTATATTTGGAATTACAAAACAGTGAGCCTCTAGAAGTTGGTTATGTAGTGTCTGAATTGTTCAGATTACTGTTTTCACCCTTTCATTCTTTCTCTAAACTTAAAAAAAAATTATGGTCTGATAATTCCAGTTCTCTGCTATATCTGAGTCTGATTTGGTTGCTTGATTGTCTCTTCGGTTGTTATGAGAATAGAGAAAGAGCTATTATTTTAGCATTGGAATTCAGAATCCTGTGTGCTAAAATATTCAATTGATTCTTTTAAGAATCAGCTTTATTATTTTATTATTATAACGGCTACCATTATAAAGGTAAAGGAAAAATGTGTTATAGTGAGTTATTTAGATAACCAGTGAAGTAAAGCTGAAAAAAAATATAAAAGATCAGTTATTTCATTTCCCAAAGATACCCACTGTTATACTGACTTGTCTTCTTCCAGACTTTTTATAGCTGTTTTTAAAATAAAATAGGCTCACACTGTACATTCTCTTTTGTTTCTTGAATTTTCACTTAAAAATATATTGTGGACATATTTCTATGTTAGTATTTATAAAAGCCCTTCACTTTTAATGACTGTTTGGGAGTCTGTTATGTAGCTGTCTTACCATTTATTTAATCTATGCCCTTTAGGCGGAAAGTTTGGTTATGTCCATTTTTTTCATTTTGGTTATGAATAATGTTGCCTTGAATACTTCGGTAGGCTTGTCTTTTTATTTCCTTAGGATAAATCTTTTGAAGTGGAATTGTATCCTCGGTACCTAGTATAGAGTCTGATGCCTAAGGGGCACTCTGATGTTTGTTGAATGAATGCTCATCAAAGAGCATTTGCTTTTTAAAAGCTCTTGATGAACACTGCCAAATTGTCTTAAAGAAATATTCCATTTTCATTGCCAACAGTGATTGAAAGCACTTGTTTTTAATTTTTTGATAATTAGAAATATTTTAATAAATATATTTATATGTACTTATAAATATAGCTAAAAATATTTTATTTCATGGTTTCTGGTTTAGTGTCATACTTGGAAAAGTCCATTTATCTTATGACTATAAAGTAAGTCATCAGTAATTGTTTTTTTTCATTTTTTTTAACATGTAAATCTATAATTCCTCTGGAATTTTGATGTGAGTTTTTGTGTCTATTTAATGTGAACTCTTTTTTTCTAAGGATAATATTTTATTTATTTAGTTACCTTTTTATGGCCGCACCTGTAAAAAGTTCCCAGGCTAGTGGTCGATGGAGCTGCAGCTGCTGGTCTACAGCACAGCCACACTCACAGCAGTGCCAGATCTAAACTGCGTCTGTGATCTGTGCTGCAGCTTGCATGCAATGCCGGATTCTTAAACCAGTAAGGTCAGGGATCAGACCTGCATCCTCATGAACACTATTTTGGATTTTTAACCTACTGAGCCACAAGGGGAACTCCTACTTTTACTTTTTAAAGAGAAAAGCTTTCTTACTGGTACCTCTACTTAAAATTTAGGAACTTGGTTAAAATTTGAGCCTTTGGGAAATTTGGAATAGCCTAATTTTTAATTCACTTGGTTACCTAATATAATGATAATTTAAGATTATTTTTAGTAAGAAAACTTGGAGATACAGAGTTATGCTGAAAAAGAAATGAATAAATAAATTGCTTTTTCTTGATGATTTTTTTTTCCTTTGGTAACCAGGTGAGATAATGGATAACCTTACCCTAGAAGCTGGAGATGATGCTGGAAAAGTGAAGTGGATGGACATCAGTGATAAACTCAAGCTTTATGCCAGTCACTCTCGGTTCATAAAACTTGTGGCTGAGAAACGAGATGCGCACTGGAGTGAGGACACTGAAGCTCACTGCCGTGGACTGTAGCTCGCAATCGCCATGCACATCAAAGTCCAGCCGAAGAGCACGTACTGAAAAGAAGGCAGCATCACAGAACTCATATAAGTAGGTCACTTGGAAATTATTTTGCTCACTTTCAAACTGATTTGCATTTGGAAGGTTTTGCATCAGAATAAAATTAGTAAATATGATGAAATAGAACACATAAATTTTCTGCTTTCCAGCCAGAAGAGCTATAAACCATCATATTTTGTATGTATTTTATTTAAGCATGGCTTAAATCAAATTTTAAGAACTGATTCTCTTTGAGGACTCAGAATCTGAATAAAGATAGATTTTTGTTCAGCCGTCACTTCTGGTTCTTATTTGTCAGTTTTTTCTTTCCCTGTTGATCTTTGAGTCCTGAAGGAGGTTCCTGTCACATCAGGCTTCTTTTGGAGGCACACCAACCACCATTTATCTTTAAATTATTCGCTCACATTTTGCTTTATATGATCTTGTTGAAGCTGATTTAAAAAATGGAAGCCTTATTTATTCTTGACTTTAGAGTCAGTTTTAGGAGGAAATTTCCGTCACTCTTTTAGTCAATAAAGATCAAGCTCAATGATCAAGAGCTCCTGTTCTCAGTTCCAAAAATTCTGAGTTAAAAAAATACATCCAGGAAATCAGTAATTTAAATTGATATATGCATTTCACTGTACTGTAACTATATGTGCCATAAATAAATTAAAAACAGATTGTCAGAAAGGAACTGAAATCAGAGACAGTCTTTGCGAGTGAAAGTTTTGTTTATTAGGAAGGGATTGTTAAGGGCTGACATAGGTTTTTTGAAAGACTTAACTGTTAACATTGTAATTCCCAGAGGAAAGGAAAGAGTTGGTGTTCCAGGTGTTCTTGGAAGCAGGGAAGAGGAAGGAAAATAGCACTGCCTTGTCTCGTGGACATGTGTATCACATTCTGGCCACGATATCTATTGGGAAAGTCCCATGACACTAACGCCTGTCGACCTGAGGTATGGACTGTTATAATTCCATCTTAGTTCCAGTTGGACCACAGATGGGGCATATGAAGAAAAGGAGGTTTAAGGGATAGAGACATGGTTGTTTTCTTTTCACATATTTGAAAAAGGTATTAGGCTTATTCTGTAGCTAGAGGGCAAAACTAGGGCTAAGGTAGATCAATCAAAAGTTTTTTGTTTTTTCTGATTTGGTGTCAAAACTCCTTTGGTAGTAAACTTGAACTGAACTGACAGGAAGCTTTTTTCCCATTAGTGTAACTGTAAGTTTTGCTGAGAAACGTTATAATGTTTGATTTTACTGCTTCTCACCCCTCTGGAAGAGTTATAAGGTTTATTAGTTTTCTGAAATCCACACAGTTCTGGCCTTTGGGTATATAATAAGGGATTTGTGCTTGACAAGGATGATCGGCTCAGTGGGTGAGGGGTAAGATGACCTTGACCCAGCATGAAAGAGTCTGATACTACTTTTACTGTTTGGCAGGAAGAGAGTTCTTCCTAACACTGAGTACACTTCTCTAAAATTGAAATTACTTACAAAAGCTCTTGAGAAAGTTTAAGCAATTACCTAAAGAATGGCATTTGCTCATGTTTTAATAGTTTTCACACATCTACACTGACATGAGTAAAGATATTAGGTTATATTAAAATTTTATTTGAAGAATGACTAAAGCACATGAACCATAGATAATAAAATTTTTTGTGCATTTTGTAGTTTTCATTGGAACATTTACAAAGTGTGCAAAATGATAAAACTGCTGTACACTAGAGATGGGGTAGAAGTGGATAATCTTCTAACTGTGAGTACCAGCACCATCTATAATAGAGAAAAACCAGATTGAAATTTTAGTTTAAGACATTTTTGGAGGAACATCTGCTCCTACATCGTTTGGTAATATTGCCTTCATGTTTGCGTTTCTTGTGTTTTAGATATAAGGAATATTTTTATTTTTTAAGAGACATTTAGTAATATAAATAATGATAGCAACCATTTTTTGACTCTCTATGTTATGTCACTTAATTCTCATAACAATCCTGTGAAGTTAGGTGGAATTATTCCCATTTCACAGATGAAAATGATATTTAGAAAGGTTGCCCAAGACTTAGTAAGTAACAGAGCTTGGATATGAAGCTTGGTCTCCCTTGTTCCAGAACCAATTCTCTGTCTGTCGTGTTCCCTACTAAAATTATGAAACTTTTATGATTTGTTACTTTAAGTTTGTAGTTTGGAAGGATATATATATATTACTTAAGCAGTCTTATCCATAGTAAGACATTTATGGTTTATGACTTGAAATTTAAGGGCCTCATTTGATTTAGCTAGCATTGCTGAATTTGTTTACATAATTTTGGCCCAGAGACAGTTTTTGATAAGATAGATCTTAACTTAAGGATGAGTGGCTGCAGTCAGTGTTTGTCTTGCCAGCAGGTGTTCTTGAGATTTGAAAGCATTTCAAACTCAAATAGAAGCAAATGGCTAAATGCTAAAGAGGGCATCTAAAATTTATAACCACTTTTAGAGGCTAAATGCTACTCTGTGTTATGGTATAAGGACTTAATAGTGGTTGCTATTGTTTTTTAAAATATTTATGAAGTTTTAATAAATAAATTGATTTTAAAATACATCCTTCGAAGAAAGCACTTGTGATTAATTTGGTTTTGTTTACATCTACTTTAATCATATTATTAGCTTATCAGTATGGGCACAATCAGGCTATTAAACTCGTAGGATAAAAGTTTTTAAAAATATATAATAATACTTAAAAGATATTTGGAGATTTTACTAACCGTATATAACTTTTGACATAGTAGTTAGAGAATTATTTCTGCCAAAATAAACAGTACAGATTCCAGTTATTATATGAAGGCTTTTTTGCCATAATTTTTTCTTTGCCTCCACCCATGTCTCCCATCTTAACAGTTATTTAACGTTGTTGGGTTAGTATTGGTACAATCGTGTGTTAAGAGGTAGAAAATAATGTGGTTCTGTTATAGCTAAATACTGATAAATTGAACCATCAACTCTCTTTTCTGCAACATAGAGCTTTATTTCTCCCGTTTCACCTTTAATGGCCTGATAAGAGAATTTAAAGTGGCAAGAAACACTAAATAAGCACTTTTGGGCAATGATACCTGTTAGAAAGGAAACTTGGCTGAAATCCAGTTTCTTTCTCAACATTAAGATTGAGAATATTTTTTTTTTTGTCTTTTTGCCTTTTATCTAGAGCCGCACCTGCAGCATATGGAGGTTCCCAGGCTAGGGGTCTAGTCGGAGCTACAACTGCCGGCCTTCGCCACAGCAACGCGGGGATCTGAGCCGCGTCTGCAACCTGCACCACAGCTCACGGCAACGCCGGATCCTTAACCTACTGAGCATGGCCAGAGATCGAACCCACAACCTCATGGTTCTTAGTCGGATTCGTTAACCACTGAGCCACGAAGGGAACTCCAAGATTGAGAATATTTTGATTCATCAGCTCCTCTCAGGTAGGTTAAAAATAAATGCATACTGTATATAATTTTAATTGCCATTACTTCAGATATTTAAAAAAGGAATATACCTTTTTGGTGTGTGTGTCTCTCGTATATATTTTAAGTGAAAGCAAACTTGGGTGAGAATCAAAGTAGAAAGCTCAAGGTTTGTAGCCTGTCCATCAAGAAAGCTGATGCTTATGTCTTAAGGAGATTTTTTAACCTGATACAGGTATTTATGGAAACTGAAGTTTTGTCAAATATTATGGGCATTATGAAAAGAATTTATTTTTAGACCTGCAAAAAATTCTGATATGCAAATCTTAGAGGAAATTAAGTTCATACCTCATGAGCTTTAATTTGAATAGATCAATTGAGTTCCATTCTGGCATATGTTTTATGGTTTAGAAGGATTTTTCTTACCTTTTCCAAGACTAAGTATCACTTTTATCAGTGTAATCATAGGAAAAAAGTCTTACCCCAAAGAAGCCCTAAAAATAAAAATATTAATAAGATATTATCTTCAGTCCATTAAGTACATTTATAGTTTATAAGAGCTTCAAAATTAATATGGACTTACCCCAAGTTGGTTCAAAATAGAAATGATTAACTGTGAAAGAAGAAAAAAATGTGATAGTGACATCAATGGGTTTAATCTTTAGCTTATTTTTAACTTAGTGCATACATTAGCTAAAGTATTTTCAATATGAAAACCTTTGTTTTTATTAAAAAATCAATTCCATTTTACTGCTTAGTATTTTATTTGCATGCTTTAAAATGAATATGTAATATCTAGATTTAAATTCCCTTAATTCACAGAAATATTTTCTTGTAACTGCCTGTAACAGTATTCGCTATGCCTGAAATATAAAAAAAATTGGTTAAGAAACTCACTGTGTGCACTTCCATAAAAGTGCTATCTTTCTTAAATTATGCAAATTCCCTGTTTGAATGATAACTTGAACCAAAATTTGAGGACAGCTATGATTTTGCTTCGAGGGTTTGCCTGCATAAGTAATTTCACTGGAAAAGTATTGCTTTGTAGCTTCCATGTGGTCCTATTTTTAGAGGTGGGCAGCTTGTTCAGAGAATTGACCACTCTGTCAAAAAGATGGATCCCTCTATTTGTAGAGCAGTCCATCCCAGTACATGGGCAAGAATATGTAAGCTAAAACTGTCTCATTGTTCTTAGGCAAGAACAGTGCCCCAAGGTGGCATTTGTCCTCTTAGGATACCTTTTCCTATTTCCTGACTTGCTTTATTTTACTTCTAAATGAATTGTACTAATAGAGATGGTCATTTTTGTGATGAACTAGATCATCTTATAAAGGGTGTTGAATGTAATATTTTTATAAACTTTACAGATTAACAAGGCAGATGTATTTACCGCTATAAGATCATTAAAGGTCAGGACCTAGAATAAAGGAAACACAATCAAATAATCAAAGAACTGTAATTCAGTATTTTATCTATCTTTTCTATTTTATACATATTATATTAGTTTCATTAATGAAAACATGCTTTTTTAGAATTCTCAGCATTTATAAAATTAGGTCAGTAAGATTGACATTCACAAATACCTACCCCTTAGGATCCACCCCGTCTTCAAACCTACTGTCTCTGGAAACATGTAATCTACATTTTCTTTTGTGGACTCTAAACGTAGCAGGGACTTCTTGGAAAAATCATTAAACTTATGCTTATAGGATTGGAAAAAAGGCTGTATGTGGGTATCACTTCTTTATGAAAAAAACTTTAATAATATCACTTCCTATAATTGTAGTAGAAGTATCATTAAAACTTGGAATTAATATGCTCCATTATAATTTATTTTTTGGTTTATGATCAAGTCAGTCTCTTCCTATGTAATTTTCCCTCATTCAGTAAAATCTTGTCAAAATAAAATTTAAGTAATCCTTTGATACCATGGCCATAACCTTAAATCTAGTTCATACGCTTTTGGGACAGATTCCATTTCAGTAAGAATGCATTTCCTTCTCATTAATGACAAATGTAAGCATAAAATTTTAGAGGTGAAATGGACTTTATAAATCATTCATTTTTACTTTTTTGTATTTTAAAACAAAGTAAGGCATAGAGGAGTTGATATAAGCATATACTCCAAAGTATTAAGTGACAGAGTTTGCATCTCCAGATTATTTGACTTCAAGTGTTTTTTTTCCTACTGATCTCCTGGGTTCCCTCCACACAATCAAGGAAAGTTTCAGGTCTTAGGTGGTTCATTTTTCAAGGATACGTGAGATTTGTACATTAAATGATTCAAATAAAACAAAATAATG
Source organism: Catagonus wagneri (assembly GCA_004024745.2). NCBI lineage: Eukaryota > Metazoa > Chordata > Mammalia > Artiodactyla > Tayassuidae > Catagonus > Catagonus wagneri. Next base: position 6,925,738 of record PVHT020000886.1, on the reverse strand, counting down.
GTCCCCAAAGGAGGATAATAATTATTTTTGGTATCAAATTCCTTTCTTAATAAATCTAAAGGATTTTCAAGTTTTTGTTTTGTATTCATTTAAATACTTTCTTACAGGAAACTTTAAGTATAATTACCTGATTTGGATTATTAGGAATTGGAAAAGGAAGAGGAATTGGAATCTACAAAAAGGGGGAAAAAAGTGAATTGTGAATGATTAGCTTTTTTCTCATTTATTCATTCACTCATCCATCCATTCATCCATCCATCCAGTATTTACTGAGCAATTATGTGTTCTCGGGGAGTCCACTTTCTAGTTGGTGGAGATGAGATTCTAGTGGTTTTCAAATCATTTTTTTCAAAGATGTATGCTTATTTTGCTTAGTCAGTCCTAAAGTGCAGGAATCTTATACGTGTTAGTTCTTGCAGATCCTTCAGTTTCTCCATAGTAGCTCATTCTTTGCCTGATTTTTAGTACCATTCTGCCATCTGGTGGAAGGAAGAGCTTCTGTTTCAGATACTGGTGATTTTTTTTTTAAATTGCCACCCACATAGATTTACATAATTTGAAACATAAAGATGTTAATAGTGATTCCTAAATGCTAATTATAAACTAAGACTTCAGTATTTTGCATTAATGTAAAACAAATCTTACTGGATTTCAGCCAGAAAAAAAAAAAAAAAAGAAGGGAACCATCTAGCCCTGACTCAACCAAAATAATTAGAAATTAATTATAAATGCAAGAGCATGGAAATTTAGTGTCTAAGGGTCAGTTAGTCCATGTGAAACATTAAAGGGAAAGAATTTCCACTGAAGACTAACTTTAGTGGCAATTTCCAAAAGCCTACATAAGGTTGAGAAATAAGCAGGTCAAAATTAAATATAAGCAAAGGGAAAGTGTTTGTTACTCTCAGATATAAAAATAATGCAAAGTTGTGTTTATGTTTTAAAAATATTTAGGTGATAGACAAGTTAAAGGAGGATATTTTAAAATGTTTATGAACTTTTCAAAATACCATTGCCTAAACACTGTTTATTTAACATGTCCTAACCTGTGTTGCAGCCTGATTGCCCTGGTCATTCTTTTCCCAAATTGCCATGTCCTTCTCAGCACTTGTTGTTCCCTTTGCCTGTAGTGATCCCTCGCTTATTACCTGGCTGGGATACCCTTCCTCTGTGAATCAAGTCTTTGACACACAGCCTAAGTCAGCTGGTTTTGTATTTGAATCTAGAGGCACTTATCAAATCACACTGTTTTTTCATTTGTGAATCTCTCTTCCTCATCAGAGTCACAAACTTACGCTTTCTGGATTTCCAGCACTCACACTAGATCCCAGTACCTAGTAGATACTCAGTGCATATTAACCAAATGAATTCTGTTTGTACCAATAAAGGCAACTCTATTATGTATTTAGCATTGTTCTGGCCTTTATTTTAAAGAGTTATAAGAATCATGATATTAGGAGAGATTGGAGAGAGTACAACAAGAAGAGCAAAATAATTATATTGTTTGACCTGAGAAAAGTTACAGAAAGCTGGGGGGAAAACATTTTAGAGAAAAGAAAGCAGCAAGGTGATTTAGAAAAAGGAAAAGAACAGGTATTATAAAAAAAGGGTTATTCCCTATGTGAAGAATAACTAAGCTCATCATAGTTGATATAATTCAGTGTAAACCCCTTTTTGATAGCAAGTGTAGAGAGATAGTGGAAGAAGTCCCTGAAGCTTTGGAAGGGAATTTGCTATAGCTGCTTGTCACACTGCACCACAGCTATGCAGGAGGAGTGTCAACTGTGATGCCTGGTAGCCTCATAAAGCCTCGTGTTTCTGTGCCAAAGTTTGGAAAATGCTATAACCATCATTCAGCCAATGAACACTTTTTTGCAAGTTGAGATTCCCCCAAACCCATGCTTACCAGGGGCAGTTGTGGAGGTGGGGGAAATGGGATCTGAGGAAAAAATAGTGGTCCTTGTGGTGGGTAAAAGTTAAATCTCTGTGACAAGAAACATGATATCAGTTATCCCAAACATTTAAAAACTTTTTAAATGATGACTGTCATTTGAAGATATAACCTGAAATTTACCTGACCACTGGAATATCCTCCAGATTGTTCAAGCTTGTAAAACAATAACAGCAACAAGGTAAAGCAACATGTGACAATAAATTATGCATTTCAAAGATATTTTATTCTAAATGAGATTAGTTGACAAGCCACTATTCAGTATCACACTCATCAGCGATACAGCGTTCCCTCTGAAATAAAAAGCAGTTGAGTCTAATAGGGAAAAGTTGTATTAATTTTGTCTAGTGATTTAGAATTTGTACTTTTTACCTTTAAATTTATTTACAAAGAATGTTTTTCTTTACATTTCTTAAGATTAATTACATATTGCATGCCTCTTTATCTTCGAATCAACAGTGTTCTCAGTTTAGTTCAAAGTGGAGAGAGTACAGAAGTGTAAATTTAAATTTTGTATCCCCAAATACAAATTTTGAAACTGCTCTCCCTTCTTTGAGATCTCATTTGTTACAAAATGTACAGGGGACGGGGGCTCCTGCTTACTAGGTGCCCTAAATTTTCAGACTATAATAAACACACATTGGACTCAGAGCCCACTGCATAGATAAGGAAGCATAGCTATAGTCAACACAATGAAACTCCATTAGAACTGCTTAATTAAGACCTACTTTACTATGGAACACTTTCTCTGTATTGCTAAGTTTATTTGAGAGCTTCCTGTGTTCCATTAGATGCATTTTCATCGTCCTTGCATAACTCTGAGGTAGTTCTTACAATTCATTTTACAGGCTGGGAAGCCAGGGGTTAGTTTCTTCTTCCTCAGGGTCATGCAGATTGCAAATGGCATGTAGGGCTGGGATTTGTGTGGAAAAACTCTTCTGAAGAAGAGTGGTAAATTCCTGATTCTACAACTCTCCTGGAATGAAATGATACAGGAAATGCTTTCTAGCCCAGAAATACTGTGTCTCTAGAACGGAAAGCGGAGTGGAAAACTGAGGAGGAGTACTCACAGGGATGGGCAGGGCAGTGGCAGCGATTGCAAGGCCAGCCAGGATGAGGAATTTCATATTTAAGGAAGAGTCTGGAATTGAAGGGTTAGGAGATCATTTTTGTTTTCCTATCTCATATAAATAGATTGTTTAGTTACAGGTGTTAAAATAGTGGTTAGACTGAATTCTGCATCTAGAGCCAGATTTTGTAAGCCCACAACAGTATTTTAAAAAATGCCTTTTTTATCGCTTCTTGGCCTTTTGGCTAAGATCAAGTGTTAAAAACTGCCTTTTAGACAGGGCATGCATTTTTTGACGTATAGCATTGCATACACTTACTATTCTTCCTTGTAATCTCACAGTTCAACCTATACTGATTGGTCCCTGAGATTATTTGAATTTGTGATCTCTACTCTGAAATCTTCAGACACCAAGGTCATAGCAACTTAGAATAAGAGCTGTACCACTACTGGCTTAAATGAGATTTCTTATGTAGTATACAAATAAATCCACCTTGAGCTTCTACCCCCTAGAGGTTTACCAGGTTTTCACATGGTCTGGATGCTGTTACAGACAATTATGATTTCTAGAAGAAAATGATATGGGAAAAATCTTGAAATACCTTGGTATAATAAATTGGTAGAAAAGAAGCACAATGTGAATAAATTCAATAAAGCAAATCAATATGGTCTTTAGGTGGCCAGCTGTTCTGAATGCAAACCTTTTTTATGGTCTTGAATCATATTGAATTCAAATTAACTTACCTTAGACGTTTCAAACCAAGTCACTGTACTCTGGAATTGAATTTTGGAAGAAAAATCAATTTCATCATATTCCTTTTAATACTTGTCCTCAGCACCTGAAGCAAGTTATATATCTTTATATTAAGTCACTTTTCAACTATTTTATACATATGTATTTGAAACTCAGCTCTGATTTATCTTTGTGCTATTTTAATTTGCCTAAATTTAGGCAACTTATCTCCCTTCCCCTTCTTTTTCATGTTTCTCCTTTCTATTTTTTTCATGTTTCTCCTTTCTATTTTTTTCCCTTCGAGATTCAGACCCTTGAATTTTTTTCTTCCCTTGATAGGTACACCTATTAGAAATCATTAAATTATCCCAAACAACATTTTTACCTAGTACAATAGATTCAGTCTAAATTACACTGTCTTTTAAATTACCTTTGCTTCAAATGGTCCTTGGGCAACAAATTCAAAGAGCAGTGTGATCTAGAATCTCTATGCCCACCTAGTATTTAAGCCATATTCCTAATGCCTTTGTGGTCATGGGCGATATGAGTCACAGAATTCAAAGCTAAATTGAATAATTGTTCTAGACTAGGAACTCCAACTTCTAAAGTATCTCAGTTACACAGAGATAAGCTTAAAGACTGATTTCTGAGGAAATAACTTCATCTCCTTGGTTGGGATTGGAGTCCGTCTGTATTGAAAACAATTCACAATTAAAAATTGTGACCACTAAGAATATTTAAGTGCTTTTACAGTATTTCAACCAGGGCAGCTCTATACCTGGGAGCCTCAACTAATAGAAAAATTTAAGGGTCTAAAACTTTCTACTATTAAATAATATTTTTATTTCAAAATGAAAATTGTTTCCAAATAAAACATTTTTAGTGACTATTTAGGTAATGTCTCTGGCATTAAAGTCGCCTTTCACTATTCCAAAACATTTAAAATATTTAAAATATTAAAAATAGTCACAGAGGTCTAATTAATGCCTCCAAATTTGATTTCACTGTTTTGAACAAATGTGCAATTAGGAACTTGGTTTCTAACTAGTTAGGACCTCCCATTACATTTCTTTGCAGATGCACATGAGAATATTCTGAATTGTGGGATAACTCCTAAAATTATTTCTGTAGTTGGAAGGTATTATAAGTAATGCTTAATTATATTTTGATTAATCAAACTGAACTTATTTAGACATGACCTGGTGTGATATTGTCTGGTTAAGAACAAGTGACTCATTGAGCTAAGCAAAGAAAAGAAATAAAAAATACAATTTTGAAATTAATCAGAGATTATTCTGATAAAAAACAAACTCCCAGGGTTTCCCGCCGTGGTTCAGTGAGTTAAGAATCTGACTGCAGTGGCTCAGGTTGCTGCAGAGGTGTGGATTTGATCCTTGGCCCAGTGCAGTGGGTTAAAGGATCCAGCGTTACTGCAGCTATGGCTCAGATTCAATCCCTGGCCTGGGAACTTCCATTAAAAACAGACAAACAAAAAACAAAAACTTATTATATGTGTCCTTCAGATAAAATTTCTAAGGGCAGTGACTATAAAACTCTCAACACAACAAGTTTTTGATTATTTGAATAAAGATAATCAAAGCGTTTTGAATATGTGAAACACCATTTTATTTTCTTTTAAATATTGTAAGTAGAATAAACTGGGTGACAGCTTCTTTTATTGCCTTGCTTTAAACCTTGACAAACCTAATTTTGGTGTCTTTTATATTTTTGCCTTCTAGTTTTTATTAAAAATTTTGGAAGGCACGTTTCCTTGCTATCAGCTTATACTAGTGCTATTCATCTTTGACTACATTGGACATCGAGATACTTTAGGGCTCTCCACTGTCTGTTGTCTTCACATTCTCTTTAAATTGACATGAAATGTGTAGAGATTTTGCTGGGCCTCCTCTCCCCAGACACACATGTATACCTGCACAAAAACTAAAATTAGTTGTATCAAGCAGTGCATAGTCATCCATATTTTAAATTGAATTTGATGAAGAACACTTGAATTCACTTTTTTTCTGTTTAAACTTCCATTGTGACAAAACACATTCAAGAACAACTGTTATTTAATAACTGAGTACTTGTTTCCCATAGGAAATATCTCCCCTAACCACACTCAACCTTTTTTGTTGTTGTTGTTGTTAAGCAGTAAGGTCTAGAAAGTGTGATTATAATTTTACGTGAAATGTGAACCCTGGTTGGTCTTTCACATGTAATTGTTTAAGTAAATGACTGCAGACAGGCTTGAATAAACATTTAGATTTTTATAGATTTTATTAGAATATTAAGATTGAAAATAACACACATCAGCAACAGAACATTATTTTACTTTTTTGAAGTGCACATATTATGGACAAAATGAGTGTATTATTTTTTTAAGTGTTATAATTAAGTATTTCATGAATGGGTGCAGGGAGTGAGGAGTTAAACTCTCACAGTGTATAATATTTTGCATATATTGCCTTTACTTAATTTAAAAGTTTTATTTTCAAAGTTAATGTTAAATGCCTGGTGTACATACTGTTAGCAAGTAGTTACTCTCATTGTCTTCTCAGACATGCAAGCATTTTGCTAAATATAAATCTATAAGTACCCCATTGCGTATACTTGAGAAGTGGTCAAAACAGGAGGATGCAGAAAAGTTTGAGTTCTTTCAAATCTTAATTCAAAACAGGAGATTTTCATCTATGTCTTCTGTAAAAAGCGAAAACAAAGCACCTTTTTAGAAAGTAGCCAGAATAGTAATATAAACCAACGATGTTAGAACTGGGGGGTCAGAGAAGCCATCAATAAGGCAGTGAGATGGTGGTTTTCAGTTCTGGTAGGGCATCAACATGGCCTATGAAGTTTTAAAAAAGTATGTATCACTCTTGGCCTCCTGAATCAGCATCTCCAGGGGTGGCCAAGGGCATGTATACATTTAGGAAGCTCTGCGGGTAGTTCTGATGTAGGGTTGAGAACCACTGGTAGTAGTGGCTGAGGGAAGACCCAACCAAGAAATACCAAGTATACTAATCTATAAGGGTTGCCAAAATATAATTGAAATCAATAGAAGTATAGTGCCAGTTATATCAAATTTACAATCAAGTAATTTTAAAAGCACTTGTTGCCACACTTACGGAAGAAGACAGCATCCTCTGGGGAACATAAGACCACCCCTTACCTGTGTGGCCCACTGCACTCATTAATTGTTGAACAGATACCTAAAGCAGATTAATTGGAAACAGGCTACCCTGTCTGGAACACCTGGTAATTTTCCTGCTCAATGTAAGTCTTTGTCTGATATTTCTTTTGAGTATTGGCTTCACTTGTAAAATAGGGATACTAGGCTTATTACTTATAAATGTACTTATATTTGCACTCATACTCCGTCTTCTTTATGTTGTTCAGATGAGAGATGTCCCTCCTGTTGACTATGAGGCTAATTCTTGGTCTTTGCCCAGGATCTAATCTGACCTTTTCAGAATTCCCCTATTTTCCGCTTTTTTTTCTCATATCCTCAGTCTTTCGTTTTTTTTACTGGGCCTTTCCCATTAATGTTTAAATACGCTGCATATCCAGCCTTGAGAACAATGCCTGGCACTATCTAGACCACCAGTAAAGATTTGTTGAAGGAATGAATGAATGAATGAGTGAGTGAATGAGTGAGAGCTCAAGCCTCTTTTACTCTCTGAAATTCTTTTCTCAACTGTGCATCCTTCTCTAGCTCGTTCCTGCCTTCAGACATCCACCCTTTAACCTTTCTCATCTATTCTTTCTCAGTGTCCAGCTTTCACCTCTGCCATTCCACCAAAACTGCTCTTACTAACGCCATCCAGGGCATCCTTACTCCTACGTCCAAAGAATATTCTTAGTCTTTTATCTTACTTGACGTCTCAGCAGCGTTTAGCACTGTGAATTCTTCCTTCTCTTGAAACATCTCCTTAGACATGGCACTATCCTGTTTTCTTTTTCCTTCCAGGAGATTTTTCATTGTCTTTCCTGAACTCCTTCTTCCACTGTCTAGATGCTGTTCCTTGGTGTTCAACCCAAGACTCTTCTCCAGGTAACTCAGCATATTTTCCTTGGGGAATTAATTCCTGTTCCCTGGCATCAATTACTTTTTGTATGCTTATACTTGTCAAATACGTACTTAAATTCCCAAACTGTCTTGAAAAGCAGACCCATATATTCAACTATCAACTGTACCTTGTCACCTAAGTACTTCAAAATTCAGTGTGTCACAAATGGAATTTATCATGTCCCCCTCAGACCTGCTTCTATTCATGTGCTTTTTGTCTCAGTGGAAGGTACCATTCTTTACCTGCCTGGTCTGAGCTAGGAACCTAGGCGTTGTACTTCTCTTTCTCTCAGTCTGTGAATTTCTGCTGCCTGCCTCCACATATTTCCCATCAAACATTATCTTATTATTTCTGCATACTATACATCTTGAAGATGTTTATATTCTTGAATATATCTTGAATATGTTGACGGGGCTGGGGGTGTACCCGCAGCATCCATAAATTCCCAGGCCAGGGATTGAACCCTTGTCATAGCAGTAACCAGTGCCACAGCATTGTCAATGCTGGATCCTCAACCCACTGAGCCACCAGGGAACCCCTGTTGATAATTTTTAATAAATACTTTAATTCTTTTCTTTCCCCCTACTATAACTGCCCTAACTCAAGTTATCAGCTCTTGCCTGAATTTACTATAACTGTTCCCTGGCTTAACCACAATGTAACCAAAGGAATCTTTCTTAAGTATGTGGTGCAGCGGAAACAAACCTGACTAGGAACCATGAGGTTGCGAGTTTGATCCCTGGCCTCTCTCAGTGGGTTGAGGATCCGGCATTGCCGTGAGCTGTGGTGTAGGTCACAGATGCGACTTAGGTACTGCGTTGCTGTGGCTGTGGTGTAGGCCAGCAGCTGTAGCTCTGATTCTACCCCTAGCCTGGAACCCTCCATATGCTGAGGGTGCGGCCCTAAAAAGAAAAAAAAATCACTCCCTTGCTTAAAACACTTTGGTGGTCCTCCAGGACTCAGAAGATAATATCTTCAACTTGCTTAGGACCTGTGACTCATTTTCCCTGTTCATCTCACTTGGAAAGTTTTCCTAAAGATCAAGTGGCTATATGTCAATACATTGTATGTTATAGTCATTAAATAAATGACTCCTTCACCTCTTAACTGAATCCCATTCTTACACACAAGGAAAATGAGACTTGCTGAGGATAAGTGGCATGTCCTAATTCACTTACTGGTTAATGACAGAGCTGGAATATTTTAGCACATCTAGTTCAGAGCAAAGAAAGTTAAAATTCAGGACAACCCTGGCTAAAATTTATCTTGTCCTGTGGATTTCTCAGTCCTAAGGGAATAAAGGGTATACTTACAAACAGGCCTTTTTTTTTTTTTTTTAACTTTTCCTAGCAGCATCCCAAAGCAGTAACTTGTTTACATGTTCTGACTAAATATTTAATATCTGCTTTATTGGCTTGCTGTGTGATAATTCTTTCCCTTCTTCAAAATAACGTAATCATGGCCAAACCACAGTGAACAAACAAGATCATTAGGAGCTTTGCGAGTCACTGAACTTGAAGCCCTTCCTGCTCCTCCCAGACAACCACCCAGCACAGAGCCCAAGTGAGCCCACGTGCTGACGAGCTGCCAGACGTGCTGGTGAGCTGCCAGAAGTTTCAAAGGGGACAGTAAAGTGCAACTGGTTTCCTTAAATAACCTCTGTTTAAATTCGCCTTTGGATCTCTCCTTTAAAATCACATATCATATAAAAGGGCAGACGTGAATATGTCCTGCCCCAGCTAAGTTCTTCTCTTGAAAATGGTGGAGGGGAGGGGCCGGGCAGCTATTCTTGGGTACATTTTGTCTTTTTAACAGGAATTGGGAAAAACAGTGTTAGCCATTTTAAGGGATGTATTTGAATTTGTAAATACTGTGCTTATAGAATAGATGTTAGAAAGGAAAACTGGCATTGTTTGTGTGAGGCTGGGTCTCAATAGCCTGTTAATTTCCTATTGATGTTAATGAGCTGTAAAGAGTATGGGTCACCAGCCGCCTTCATGGTCCCCTGCGATCCCCACCTTCTGTGGTCTCCTCCCACACCGTGGCAGGGTTAGACTGTGTGACCAACAGAATATGGCAGAAGTATGTCACTCTGAGATTAGATTCTCTCCCTAATGACTGGCTCTGGAGGAAATCAGATACTATGTTATGAGCAGCCTTGTGGAAAGGACCACATGGTGAGGAACTGAAGCCTCCTGCTAATAGCCATGTACGTGAGCTCAGAGCAGATCCTAAAGCAGATCCACCCGGGTAAGCTACTCCCAGATTCCTCAGAAACTGTGTGAGAGATTTTAAGCTTCTAAGCTTTAGGGTAATTTGTTGTGCAGAAATAGACAACTAATACACAGAACTAGGTGCTTACAAGCATATTCAGTGCTCATTGCAGTTGTGCCTATTTCACAAAATAATAGTGTAGAGGAAAAGAACCTTTCTGCTTATCAATAAATAACTAAATTTCCATACTCCACCTCTTTATTTCCAATTTCAAGGCATCATATCCGTGTATAAAGCATATCTTTAAAGTCCACACAAGTTACCTCTTTTGGGGGAAATCCTGACCTCTGATGAACTCACTTTTCTTTTTTTCTTAGCTGCATATTCATCCTGCGTGTATGTATGCCATGGATATATGTATCAAATTTCTGCTTTAGGGATGTGATGTTCACTGGTGATTTACATTCTGCAAACAGTTTCGATTGCTCTTTTGGGAACATCTTTCAAATCTCAATTATTAAAAACTTACTTGCACATAAAAATCACAACTGTAACTTAGAACAATAAGAAGTAGATGAAGACATAACCTAGCAAAACAAATGTCTAAATTTAAATTCCTCCACTGCAGGAGGAATTAAATTTTTTCTTTTCTTTCTTTCGTTTTCTTTTTCCTTCTTTTTTTTTGTCATTGAAGATGCAGGAATAGGTCACTTTTGGATTAAAGAAATAACATCTGGGCACAACTGATGAAAATCTTTAGTGTGTTGATAATAAATACTAAGATTCTTCTGGCATCTCGCATTTTCAGAATCAGGCTTGCTGTTCTACTCTTCACATATGATTTTTAAAAGTTTGGCCTAATGCTTAGGTTAAGGAATGGTATAAAGTCCTTCCTTCCTTCCTCAGAAGGGTAGCCTTCTGAGATTCGGCTTCGCTCTCTGGATTCACATCACTTTTTTAGGGCTTGGCCAACTTCTCAGACCTCAGTGCAGTTGGCCCTTAAATATGCACCCTTGCTACCCTTTGAAAACTGAGTATTACTCGAGGGAAGTAAGACAGTGACACTTGGAGTGACAGTAGTTCTGCCTGGGACACTGCCACCTTGTGGTCTCTAGATTTCAATTAGAATCTAGAGCAAGACCACTCTATGAGGGCTGCAGGGCTTAGGGCTTATCCAGACAAGAGGACACCCCTCTCCTGGGATTGATGACGAATTTACCTTCTTTAATTTCAAAGCAGCGGCCCCACTCCTCCAGGGTGATGTGCTTGTCCTTGTTGGGGTCACATTCTTCAAAGAAGCGTGTTATGCAGTGTTCCATGGGCACCAGCGATGCTCGCAAAGGAGCGAGCTCAGAGTGGGTCAGGACTCTGCAATGAGATAAATGGCAGGCTGTGAAATGAATAGCTCATGTATAAAAAGTTGGCTCTTAGGATCACCAAGGGCATTTTTCTTCCACAAGGTTGCGAGGATGGCAGATATGTAGTACATTCATGAGAAGCTGCAGATGAAATAAACTACATATGGGGAAGGCAGACAGCTTTGGAGGTGTCAATTCACACAAGCTTTCCTTCTTCACTAGGAACCTCTCCACTCTAAAATTATAGGGGTACACCCAAGCAGTCATGTTTGTACAACCTGGCTCTTCCCACTGGCCGTACGTGCTTCTTTCAGATGTAGGTGCTTGGGGCCAATCAGTTTATCTTGGGAATTTAGGATCAAGAACGAGAAAGAGTTTGAGTTCCCTTTGTGGCTCAGCAGATTATGAACATGCCTAGTATCCACGAGGATGTGGGTTCGATCCCTTGCTCAGTGGGTTAAGGATCCTGTGTTGCCATGAGCTGTAGTGTAGGTGGCAAAGGCGGCTCGGATCCACGTTGCTGTGGCTGTGGCGTAGGCCGGCAGCTGCAGCTCTGATTCGACCCCTAGACTGGGAGAGTTGAAAGAGTCTCTCTGGGCCAAGGAGCTGGGAGTCGAGGGCTGGATCATAACATGTTAACTTAGGAGCTGGGATGTGGCCATGTTCTGTTATTTTCAAAGCGGCTTTCTGTTAAGACTCCTAACCAGATGTTTGGCACTTCTGTGTTCTAAAATGGAACTGGGGGAGTTCCCTTGTGGTGCAGTGGGTTAAGGTCTGATATTGTCACAGTGGATGTTGCTGCTGTGTGGTGGGTTGGATCCCTAGCCTGGGCACTTGCACATGCCATGTGCATGGCCAAAAAAAAAAAAAAAAAAAAAATGTGGAACTGGGAAATTTCCTAAATCTGTTTAGAGTTCTCTTAGTGTAGATAGACCTTATATCAGGGAGATGACCTAGTAATGGGAAAGTAAAAAGCTTTTACCTGTCCCTAGGATGTTGGTCAAGTTCACTAAACTGCCAGTGCACAGGATACACATACATGTGGTAGTTTTTCTTAAAGTCTCTTAAGAGAAGGTCGATGGAATGGTCCCCAGCCAAGAGTCTCTTTTCATCCAGGTAAATTTTCTTGACCTGAGATCAGGAAGAGAGAACATCATCAGAGAATCAGGCAAGTGTAATGGAATTATCACTCGCTAACCTTTACGTAAATAGTAACTCTAACATGACAGAGGAAAACCAGTGTAGAATGTTATTTGAGAACACATTACATGCCTTCTCATCAATGCTACAGCCTTTCTTATTTCTTTTTTTTTTAAGTTGAGAATTATGTTTATTTTTTTATTTTTAATTTTTTCGGCTGTGCCTGTGGCATATGGAAGTCCCTGGGCCAGAGACTGAACCCATGCTACAGCAGCAACCACAAGAGAGCTCTGAGCCTTTTTTATTACACAGAATAAACAGCTAACATTAAAAAAACAACTCTGTGGTTTTCAGAAGAAATCTGTCCTTTTTGACCTTTTAACCAAGTGATGTTCACCGCGTTTCTTCAAACTGTGAGAAGGTTTTAATGAAAGGAGCTGAACTGACCTAGACAAAATCATTCACTAGTCAGCGAAGTGTCCTGCCCTTCCCCTCTGGTATACTCTGTTCTTGATCCTCTCTGTGCTTCCATCCAGTGCCTGCTGGGTCTCAGCCTAGCCCTGTGTGATGCCTTTGTCACCCTCATTGAAATCTCCCTGTTTTGTATCTAATGCTCTCAAGGCTGTCTCTGACAATGTGTTGTAAACGAGAGAGGATAGAAATTATTCAGGGCAATGCATATATATATCATATATAAAACTCTCAGCTTGTGACGTTGCCCATTATTTCACTGAGTCATTGTAACCAGTCAGAACAGAACTTCTACCTGTTCCCATGAACACATCTACCAACTTCCCTCCTTGTCACTGCGGATGAACTTCCTATGTTCCTCATCCGAGCCCAGCCCCTCACAGGTGCTCGGAAGCTCACCCCTTCTCATCTACTCAGGAGTACTCTGTGGCAGCTAGGCACCTTTCCTTCCTTGCTGGGTTATTTCCAAAAGCATGCAAACATCCTATACCATCTCCTGATGCTAGATAGGACTTTTTTGGGGGGGGTCTTTTTAGGGCAGCACCCTTGGCATATGGAGGTTCTCAGGCTAGGGGTCAAATCGGAGCTGAGCTGCCAGCCTACACCACAGCCACAGCAACACGGGATCCGAGCTGGGTCTGCGACCTACACCACGGCTCATGGCAATGCGGGATCCTTAACCCATAGGTGAGGCCAGGGATTGAACCTACATCCTCATGGATACTAGTAAGATTCATTTCCATTGAGCCACAATGGAAACTCCAATAGGAACTTGAACTCACATTCCTCTCTCTACCTGCCACCTCATTTCACTTTTCCCATATCCTCCCTCCTATTTTCTTTTGAATGCCATCCACTCAGGACTTTCTCTTTCCCATTCTACAGATCAGCTCCTGTCAAGGTCAGCTGTGACTGCCACATGCCAAATCAGGGGCCAACTCTCAGTTCTTAACCTATAAACAGCATTTGACACAGTTAACGCACAACCTCCTTTTATTTTTACTTAATGGCATGTTTCATCCCACCTGACTTAACTTATACATATATTTGCATAAATATTTTCTTGCATATATTTATATATTTGCATGCATGTTCATATTTGCATACATGTTTGTATTACTGTATATCATCTCTGTGTAGAATGTAAGATTACGAAGGCAGAGATTTTTTTTTTTGGTTCATTGCTGTGTTTCCAGCACTTAAATCAATTCCAGGTACCGGGGATATACTCAATAACTACACAGTGAATGAATATTCTTTGAGAACTTTTAGAATCAATATTCTGCACTTTTAAATTTTAATATATTACTGACATTGTTAATAGTGTGTTTCCTTTATATCATAAATCTTTGTCTGGCCTATGAAAGAAAAATAAATGTTTCGATTTAAATAATATGTCTGGGCCTGAACATATAAATGCTAAATTGAGGTTTACTTTGCTCCACAGATCTTGAGTTCAAGAGCCCTTGCTCAGGCCACTGCCCTTTGTGTAGAAATAGGGTGGTTTGGCCGTTTCCCAAACCTTGTGGCCTGAACGATGACCACTGCTATTCTGTTAACCGAATATGTTAACCAAGTATGGTTGCTGATATGCAGAGGAAGATGGCCCTCGACCCCTGGCCCTATCCCCTGACACCTTTTCCCTCAGGCCTGTAGACAGAAGCCTAGGCAGCTGACCCATGGTTAACTTACTTTGTTTCTCTGCTTCTCATTTAGATAACCAGCATGTTCAGGGTTAGGCTCATAAAGCTGCATGAGGATATTCTTGAGCCAGTCTCTCATCCTGAGAGGAAACTGGGTCACCTCAAAGTCCGTACAAGCAGGAATAGCTGTTCCAAACAGAAAATAAATTGATTTTAACTTTTGGTTCTTACTCCTGCCCTAAGGAATGTCCTCATAACAGAATGCTTAATGACTTCTGGTGACTGGCAGTTTCCTCATTGCCCCTCCATCACAGCAGTGGTCCTTAATCCTGGTGACAACAGAATTGCCAGGAGTGTTTTAAAAGCATACCAATGATGCCAGCTTCTGTTCAAAGAAATTCTGATTTGATTGGAGATGAGCCTGGGGTGGAGCTTTGGCATCAGGATGTTTTAAAAAGCTCCACAAGTAATTCTGATGTGTAGCCAGGACTGAGAACCACTGCTCTAGAATCAGAGAGTTGGAATTAAGAGGTGGAGGTCACAAGAAGCTGTTTATTAGGAGAAAAGAGAAAAAGGCAGAAGTTAGCTTATACTGCGGTAACAATCTCAGTGGCTTAATTAAAGGAAGAAAAGTTTCTTTCTTTTTTTCAGGCTTCTTGAGATATAACTGACATACTGCACTATAAATTTGTGTGCAGCAAAATGACTTGACATACATATATTGTGTAACGATTGCCACAGTAAGTTTAGTTAGCATTCGTCACCCCGTATGGTTTACCCCAATTTTTTATTTCCTTGTGGTAAGGACTTTCATTACCTACTCTTTTAGCAACTTTGAAATATACTGTACAGTAGTGTTGGCTGTTCTGTTGTCATCCTGTTGTACATCACATCAAATGTTTATTTCTTGATCCTTCTTCACATCCCACTTGAGCTGACAGGAGAGCTCTGCTCATCGCTGTCTCTCGGGGCTCTGGATGGTGGAGACTTCACCCTCTGAACACCATCTCAACATGAGATGAAGGGTGAAGAGCCACACATCAGCTCTTACACGCTTTTGCCCAGAACTCACATGGATGATTTTTTCTCAGATTTCATTGGCTGCATCTAACATCAAGGGGACTGAGAAGCTGAATCCTCTCATGTGTACAGAAGGAGAGGAGATGTTAGCACAGCTAATGTGGAAAATTACTTAGCAACCAGGAGATCCAGACAGAATTGAGAGTATCCTGGGGAAGCAAGAATCTTTTTAAAAAGTTCTGGAAGAATATATATTGTCATTAGAACTTCTTGGCGGTTGCTTAACTTGGAAAGAGGACAACTAATTTAAAGAAATTCCAATGATTCTTCTCAATTATTAAGTGGATAGCATTATCATAGTGGTCTGAACCCTGGCTGCACATTAGAATTGTCTAGGTTACTTGAAAAACAAATGAAAAAACAAATGCCAAGTTTCTAGCTAATTAAGGTTCTAGTCCAAGTAAATCAGAATATCTTGTTAAAGTCTGTGTATCATTCCTTTAATTTTCAAAAAGTCTTCCCAGTTATTTTAATATGCAGCCTGGATTCAGATCTAAGTTAGTTTTGGAGTTCCCATTGTGGTGCAGTGAAAACAAATCCAGCTAGGAACCACGAGGTTGTGGGTTTGATCCTTGGCCTCACTCATTGGGTTAAGGATCCAGCGTTGCTGTGACTTGTGGTGTAGGTTGCAGACACGGCTCAGATCTGGCATTGCTGTGGCTGTGGTGTAGGCTGGCAACTGCAGCTCCAATGAGACTCCTAGCCAGGGAACCTCCATCTGCCACGGGAACGGCCCTAAAAAAGGCAAAAAAAAAAAAAAAAGAACTGTGTTAGTTTTTGTTGTTGTTGTTTGCATATATGTGAGTATGAAGTATGAATATATATAATTCGGATTCACCCAAAACCCTCTTAGCAATGGTGGTTGGCAGTAGTGATGGACTCTTACATTTGCAGGCTCCAAAATAATCCAGCTGCAGTTGGTGCCCCCTTTTGGTCCCCTCCAGTTTGCACTTGGTAGCAAAGAGATGACAGGAGCTGGCATAGGTCTGATTGTCAGTGCCACAAACCTAGGAAAGGCAAGCATGGGAAAAAGCTCCACTTTACAAATGTTCACTGGAAAAACACTCTGCTCCTTAAAGGCTCTCTAATAAATTGCTGTGCCAAAGATGTAGGCCTTCCCGTGTGGCTCACAACAAAGATATGGTCAAGTAGGTGAGGCTATTAAAATCATAACTGTCCCATGTAGCACAAGAAAATCAACTAAATTATACCAATAGTGATGACAACTTAGCCCTAGAAAAACTCAGAATAAAATCTGTAGATGTTCCAAGGATAGAAAGAGTTTTAAGATAAATTCTACATCAATGCCATTATTATCTTTCTGGAGCATAGTTGAAATTATTTGATTTTTTTTTTGACATTTGTTTCTATTGACTATTACTGAAATATTAGATGATAACCTGGGATTTACTTTTATTTTATTAAAAAAAATTTGTTTTTTTCTTTTTAGACACACTCGCAACATACGGAAGTTCCCAGGCTAGGGGTCGGATTGGAGCTGTAGCTGCTGGCCTACACCACAGTCACAGCAACGCCAGATCCTTAACCCACTGAGAGAGGCCAGGGATTGAACCTGCGTCCTTCTGGATACTAGTCGGGTTGGTTATCACTTAGCCAGGATAGGAACTCCCCTGGCATTTACTTTTTTAAACAGCAGATTGCAATTGCAAATTACTTTCATTCAAATCACTGTTTGATATCCCTTAAAGATCATTTTGTAGAATACTTACTTGGTCAAGGAGTTTTGTAGGAGGACATGTCACTGGGTCTTGGCAAACACAGTGGGGTTTTCCCTGTTGATCAGCCTTGCAGATGTGTCCTCTTTTACACTGGAAGCTTATGCAAGAATCTAACAGGAAAATTTGGACAGGAATCATGGACAAAGCCAAGTTGAGTACATAAACTCAGATTCATCCAGACAGTTCCATTATCATGAATAAGAGAAATCTTGGGAAAATATTAGAAGCCTTTTTAATGAACATGTTCATTTCCATGTGGGACCCTCTGACACCAGACTATTTTACACAACAGTCTAGGTTTCTGTGCAGTTTGGATTGAGGATTTAAAAAGAACAAATGACTCTTGTTGATCTGCCTACAGTGCAGATGTCTGATGTCTATAGCGCAGTGCTGTGCAAGTTGGTCAAAAGTTAAATAAGCCATGAGAATTTTATTGGCTGAAATGCAAAATTTTGTGGTTGGGGCATGTAATTGAGAATTAGGTCCTAATTAAATATGAAATCTAAAGTCTAAGGTATGGATTTGAGAATAAATAAGGCAGAATTCATTCTTCCTCTTTTTTGAAGCAAAAGGATTTAGAGAAAAAGAATTCTGGCTTTTGCAACCAGACTCCCAGTTAGTAAACACAATTAGCATAGTTGTATATCGGATGTGCGCAAGAGAATGTCAACAATTTCTGTGGGAGCATTTCTTGGGGAGGAGTGGGGGGAGGAAGAATTCTGTGCAGTATTCACAGATGAAGGGATGAGGATAGCCTGACATGGCCCATTCTGTCTCTCCCCTGATACTGTCACAGACAGCTTGCTTAGCCCATACTCACCAACACTGTGCACCCTCGTGGTGCCTTCAGTTGAACTGTCATCTTCATTTGGTGAGCCCTCTGTTTTCTTGGCCTTTATAATAACAAGAGCAGAATTTGAAGTCTATTTTAGGAGAAACTTATTAAATAATTTATATTTCCACTGTGCATACCTTCACATATCTTTTCACACCCCAGTTATTTCAGATCTCAGACACCAGCTACAACCATGGAAATACATGGTAACACTGTGAGAACAGGAGCCATTTTTATCTTTATCAGTTGGATTCAGTGCCGTATCACTCCAATAAAACTTTCAACTAACATCAGATGTCAGGTTGTAATCTCCGCTTTAGTTTGGGAAAATAGAAATGCAGTAATACCATGTGATTCTGTAAACACATGATCACATCAGTAATCTCTATGAAGCAGTTGGGAAAGATGTCTTACCAGGTTTTTAAAATGTAAGAAGACTCCTACCTTAGCATGGCAGCAGAATTTTCAGGAATTGAAATTGCTATTCACCTTGCGCACCAAAAGTTAGGAGCTCCTGGTGGGTGGCTGTCACGGTTTTGCATGAAAGCTTCAATTGATTATACAACCAAACAACAGTATGCTTCTTTCCTTCCACTACCCCACTGCTGTTTTCTTATTATCATTTTGGTGTGTGTTTGCTTAATAAAATTGTAGCTAAAGTCTCTGTTCTTTACTTTTATAGCTAAATCAACAAACATTGCTGGATCTCCTATAACATTAGAGGCATTTTGATAGACCTTGATTCAAGCTGACTATGTCCTGGCACCTTCTCTTAAGGCATGAAAGCAGCAGTTGTTATGTCTCCCCTCCCTCACGTCTGTCGAATTTACCATTCCAGGTGGTGCCAGGGACTTTCAGCTGACAGTGTCTGAATCTCTGTGCCTGGAAAACCACGACAATCTGTATGGCCTACTCACAGGACAGACTGGAAGTGCTGGGAGATGAACACCTCTCCTCATGATTCTCAGCTTATATAAAAGCCACAGCTCCCTCACTTTCCAGATGGACTAATTTAGAGGGATGTGGTTTACGTGGCTTTAATAATGTACCTTTGATTAGCTTCCTTTCCTTCCCTATGTCACTTCTCCTCTCCTTTTTGTTCATTAAAATTCAGGACCTACTTCTAGGGGACCTCAAATAAAACAGGCATTTTCAGCCTGATGATGGAGAGGCAGAGAAAAATAAATACTTATAATATATTTCAGTAATGTACTGATAGAGATAAACATGAGAGGGCAAGAGCACAAAGAAAGGTCATGGCTATTTTTAAGTAAATCTAACCACCTTATCGAACAAACATCATTGTAAATAATCTCACCCCTTGGTTTTCTACAGGTTCCCTGGTATCTACATTCTCATTCTCATGTGCTTTTTCTCTTTGCTCCTCGTATTTGATACGATAGTAATTGGATTGCGCTCTTTCACTCTCCAGGAAAGCCTCACTTGGGATGAAGTAGTCCTCACTTGCATTGTGTTTGGCACCATCATTGCTGTCATCATCAGCCCCATATTTTCTGTGCATGACGGTACCATCATTAGTAGGCTCCGCCAACAAAGGCTTAGAAAGGGTCTTTTTATCCATCTCCTCATGGTTGCCGATAACTTCAAGGCCAGGCTTTCCTTCTTGGCTCTGCCATTCTGTATCTTGATTGGGCTTATTGATTTTTGATGCACTTTCTTGTTCTGTTTCTGCATTGGAGTTTTCCTCCTCTTCTTGTTCTTGGTTACCCTGCTCAAATTCATCTTTCTGCATCTTGCTTGCTTGAGTTGGTTGATAAGACTCTTCCAAAATGTCATCAGATTGACTGCTGTCTTCTTCCTGCTTGCTGTTAGACTGCTCCTGGAGAACTTCTCTCTCCTTTTCTTGATTATCATTGTAGGTATCAACTTCACTTGGCTCTTTTTCTCCTTCCTCTTTTGCAGTTGGAATATCTGGATCCTGCTCTTGGTTTCCTTGATCACTTGGATTTTGACTCTGTGTACTGTTCCCGTTCAACTGAGGATGTGAGTCTTGGTTTTCCTCGGTTTTGGTGATATTTTCTTGTTGGTTAGACTCTGCAATGGAACTGTCATCATGACCAAGGGAATCAATGTTCTCTGGAAGTTTTTCCTTTTGAAGCTCAGTCATATCTTCTTTTAGGTCCAGTGTACCTTCAGTTGGCATATACTCCAAGTTCTCAATTAAGTCACTTTCACTTTTCTCTTGATCCTGTAATCCCAGGTTTTGGCTATAACTCTGGTTCTGATCTGCTGACTGGTCATGGTTTTCCTCCTTTGACTTTAGTACTGAAGATTTTTCTGGCTAAAAAGAAAAGAGTTTATTCTTGAAACAAATGATAATGTCATATATATATCATATTTACAGTTCATCAGCCAATGTTGACTATTAATTATTCTTTATCTTCACATAATGTCTTGTAAACTTATGATGTTCTTCACATCTAATAGCTACAAGTTTAACCTGAACTTGAATTTTGTGAAATAAAACAATTATGTAGCACTTCAACCCAAGGAGTAAAACTCATTAATTCTCATAATTCTTTTAGAGATTGGTGGCAGTTGATGTGATCACCACCTTAAAAAAATTAAACTTAAAGAGTCAGTAAGATAGTCTCTTTGACTGTGCTTTAAAAGTGAGACCTTTGGAGGCTTAAAAAGTTATATTAGTACAACCATGTTACTTTTACCTTATGATTGGGTTGCTCATCTAGGGATACTGCTGCTTCCTTTTCATCTTCTGCATCTTCAACCCTTGCAGTGGGGGTTGCAGTGTGCTCAGCCGTTACCAACATTTCGGCCTGCTGGAAGGAACTTAAGGAATCAGCAGCTGGGTTGGAATGATCAGATGGTAACCTGGCATGTGTCTGAAAAAAATTAAAAACTTGTTTGTGCTATTTATATCTAGATGTTAATATTTAAAATTTCTACTTTTTTCTTATCATTGTTCGAGTAATATGCTTCATTCATAACATCAATTGAAAGGTATTTTCTAGAATTTTTAAAGATAGAGGCAAATATTTAGGATATAATATTAAGTGAAAACAAAATCCCAACCATGATTAAGAAAAAGCTATAGGCACAGAGTAGGGAAAATAGGGAAAAAATGATTCAGTGATAGTAACCTTTGATTTTTGGAATTATTTTCTGTGTTTTTCAAACTTTACAAAGTATCTATTCTTGATACTTTTGAAAAATGTTGTTTAGCATAAAGTTGAAGTTAAATTAACTGTAAGCTATAGTGCTATACATTTTACTGTCTTAACTGCTCACTGATAATTAGCACAAAAAGTTATAAGCCTTTTATTCAATGTTTATGTATTTTTCTAACATTATCAGTCTTATACCTATCAAGGAATCATATAGTAAAATAATTTAATCTAGAACTAATTCAAAAACTATGTGAAACAGGACACCAAGTCTAGTAGGGAAAAACAGCTATGGAGTATCAATTTCTATCAAGATTGGAGGCATAGTTGAAGAGCTGGGCAATGATGCATGATGGAGAAGCTGAACAACTGGACTTAGAGATAAGAGACCTCCTTTCAAGTCTTGACTTTGCTATTTACTGTCTGTCGGTGGTTTTACAAATTGTTCATCTCTACTCTCATCTCTGAAGATGGAGTGAGCAGAGGTAACAAGATGAGGTGATTGAAAACATTTTGTGAATTTTAAGAGGTAACTCAAGTGAAAAATTACAAGTAGTAATAATATCATACAGCAGTAATAAGGTGAACAATATGATATCTTAGGCAGATATTCATCACAAATCTTTATTAGAGAGATACTATGGACACTCAGGTGTCAGACAGGTCCAGGTGTAAATATAAAATTCAGATTCTATTTGGATTGACACTCTACTTCATTAGTGGTTCCTGTAGTGCTGATTGTATAATGTAAACAAAGTCATGGAATACGGATTTATTTTAGATGTGTTTTTTTCTCTTGCTTCTTATTACCTTTTCAACTAAAAGGAATAAAATAATATTTGAAAAATTTTCCAAAGAAGCCTTTTTTTTTCTTTTTTTTTGCTTTTTAGGGCCACACCTGTGGCATATGGAAGTTCCCACCAGTCTAGGGGTCGAATCGGAGCTGTAGCTGCTGGCCTATGCCACAGCCATAGCAGGGCCAGATACAAGCCGCGTCTGCAACCACAGCTCATGGCAGTGCTGGATCCTTAACCCACTGAGCGAGGCCAGAGATCGAACCCACATCCTCGTGGATACTAGTCAGATTCGTTTCCACTGAGCCATGACAGGAACTCCCCAAAGAAGCCACTTTTAAGAGGAGTGTGGAGAAAGAATGGTGGCCATTTTGTTAAGTTGCTGTCAGGGGTCTGATGAAGGACAATTGTGGAGGAGATTTTAGGCTTGTTAGTGGAGAGCTGCTCTCTGTGCCTTTTATCTTCCACTTCCCCTCAGCAAGCTGGAAGAAATGCACAAAAAACGTGGTAGCTTATTTTTCAGAAATTTTCAGAAAGTGAAATTCTGTATCCACATGTATATTTATAACAACATACCCTCTGGAAATCTCTTAACCGCACAGAGTCCACTTATTTCTGGAGAATTTAGGCAGAAGGGGAAAATGACACAAGCTTTTTAATAGGTAAATCTTTTGAGAAGATACTTAGCTTTTTAGCGTTTGACTGGGTCTCTCTGAAAACAAATTGTCTTGAAAGGGAAGCATCTGGAATGTGTCTATATGCAGGCATGTCATTCAAACATTTGGTTCAAAGCCACTTTTGATGCCTGTTTAGAGTGGCAACAGCTGCAAGGGCAAACCACATTTTCAGAAGAAAACAGTGGTTCTGTGGGAACTTCTCTCTGTGCTGAACATGATTTATTCCACTTTTGTAATTTCAGAGAACAGTATATAATTCTATCTGCAGTAGCTCGTCACTACTTAGGCACGGTTCTTAGAGGTAGTCATAAATTCTGTTTTCTAAGAACAACTTGTTCTGGGTGGCATGCTGTTATTTCTGCCGGCACCTCTGTCAGCCAGAAGCTAGCCACTAGCCAAAAGCTAGCCAAAGCAAGGAGAGAATCTTAGATGTAGTGGAGAGGGAAGGAGAGAAGGGACAAGAGGTAAATTGGGAGGGGAAAAGAGGTCTATTTTAAGGAGGTGGATTCCCGCCTTTGGTGAAAAGGACAAATCCTTTAGAGTGGTTAAAGATGATATGGATGGAGCATGATGGAGGATAATGTGAGGAAAAAAATGTCCACATGTGTGACTGGGTCACCTTGCTGGGCACTAGAAAATCGACAGAGCACTGTAAACCAGCTATAATAGAACAAATTAAAATCATTTTTAAAAAAGGATGATATATATAGATCATTTGGGAGATATCTGAATGATCATCAGGCCATGGCTCCATTAAACAACCACCCAAATAAGCTTTCAGGTATTTTGAGGCACCTGACATCATCTCAAAGGATCCAATTTGTGTGTAGCTGGTTTATTGCTGTGTGAGTGGTGGGGCTGGTATAGCTGACTGTGGAGAAAAGAGTGTTCTGGTCCTGTCTGCTTTGCGTGTTTGGAGTCCATTGATGGTTACCATACCATTTTCTGTCACTCACCTATTGGCTCCTGTTTTTATTATAGACTCAGAATTTCTCAACCAATATATAGTCATCTTAAAGAAAATGCTGCTGGGGAGTGTGGGTATTTGCTCCACCAAGATTTCTTATACTAATTTTTCAGATTTCTCATATGAGTGGGATGAGCTTCCGTAGGAGAACTTATTTTTTTCCTTTTCTCTTTGGTATTTGGGCATATTCCCTGGCTAATAAATTGTTAGTCAACTGCTGCATATTTAATTGTATCTAGTTGAAGTTGATAGTTTTTAAAAAATAAAAAAATTATTTCTTTTTTTTCTAGTCATTCCCTGCTTGGGAAAAAAATGATGACTGAAATGAAAAAGAGAATTTCAAACCATTATATAAGAACATTTTTTTTTTTTTTAAACTTTAGTCTGTGCCCTTAGCATGCTAAAATTCCCGGGCCAGGGACTGAACCCATGCTACAGTAGCAACCCAAGCCACAGCAGTGACAATGCCAGATCTTTAACCTGCTGAGTCACCAGGGAATTCCAAGAACATTTTCGTTTCAGTGATGGATTCCTAAACTAAATGTCAGAGGGAGAGATGTAAGAGTAGAAGAAAGGATGTTTACCGGGATTGCAGCTGCCGTTCCCAAAATGTATAGGAAAAGAAGCAGAGTCTTCATCTTTCTAGACCTGTAAAACAAGAAGGCAGTTAGCGGTGGCAGGTAAAAGTTTCCTTGTGAAAGTTAAAAGATACTCTTCTTAGCAAGTATTGAGCTTGATACTGTCCTTCATATTTAAAGGCAGTTGTTGTCTTTGTGGACTAACATGTCTGGAAAGACAGATTAATGACAGTTTCTACCCAATTGTGTCCCTGTGAGAATGACTTCTTGAGTTTTTGGCGCAGCTGTGTTTGACAGAACCTGTGTTGGTTGATGACTATGCTTCCTTGGATAGAGGCTGTATGCGGATCTTGGGTCTGGAGAGTATTCATGGTGAAAGCAAAAGTCACAAAGTGATGTGATATAGTGTGTCAGATTTGGATTAAACAGATTGCCCCTTTGGTGTCAGAGAAACTCATACATTCAATTCGGATTTTTAGGAATGAGACATCTCACGGTCCTCTGGGGCCATCCACGTTCACCTAATTTAGAGTCTCTCTTTGGCAATCTGTGAGTTGGTGGTGGCCTGCAGTTCGGCTGGCCTTTGCAGGCACCATGTGTTTTAAACTAGCATTTTTAAACTCTGGAGCTTTCATGTTAAATTCAAGATTTGCAGTTTTTCTTGAACCATTGATCTTCTTAGCAACAGTAGATCTTCATGAGAGCCCTTGGCTAGATCTGAGTAGAGACTTTCCTCTGAAAATGATGCTGGCAGTCGTACCTGGTTTGTATCATTTTTGTTATTCGCCTTGCATTTGAGTTTAGTTGGTTCCAAATTAACTGAAGTTTAGAGATGAGACAAGTGAGGCTCATAGATGCTAAGTAAACTGGCATCCAGATGAACTCTCTGAAAATAGTGGACATTTTCTTGCAGAGGATCTCTAAAGCTGGTAGTCTGAACTCTGACTGGGATTGGGTGTATGGTTTTTATTCTTTTTTTTTTTTCTTTTTACATCCACACCTGTGGCATATGGAGGTTCCCATGCTGGGGTTTGAATTAGAGCTGGAGCTGCCAGCCTACACCACAGCCACAGCAACGTGGGATCCGAGCCACGTCTTCTACGTACACCACAGCTCGTGGCAATGCCGGATCCCTGACCCACTGCGTGAGGCCAGGGATTGAACCTGCAGTCTCATGGATACTAGTCGGATTCATTTCCGCTGCACCACAACGGGAACTCCCAGGTTGTTTCTAAGTAGAGTTCCAAACATTTTAAGGTTTAAGGTTTTCTGTACTTGGCAAAATACGTTTTTTTCTGTGTTGCTTGTCATAGAAGGTTGTCAGATTTGTGTTATTTGATATAAAAAAGCCCTTTAATTGGTGCTTTTTATAGTATAAATAAGGAAAATGCACAGAAATTAAATATCCTTTGACTCAATGTTTAAATAAACATGTTTAAATAAAAACATATAATGCACCACCCTCCTTTTCCATTGAAAACTCTTCCCATTGCAGTTATGTTAAAACAAAAAACAAAAAAAAGGGTATACTGAAAAAAACAAACTGTCAGGAGACTTAGATCCTGGCTTCAGCGCTGTCCCTAACTGGCCAGGAGACCTTAGGAGGTCAATCACCCTTTCTTAGATAGTTTTCTTAGGTAATGAACAATGAAGAGGGTGACCTATGCAATCCTCCAGCCTTAATATTTCATGATCCTAAAGCGGGAAATAATTGTTTGACTCTCAGAACCACAAAGTGTTGCTGTCTTTTCCCCCTAAATTACTAAACTCACTAAAAATATATATTTTATGATTTTATTGTATCAAAAGTAAAATATTTTATATATGGTATTTAAATTACTAAACTCACTAAAATATATTTTTACGATTTTATTGTATCAAAAATAAAATATTTTATATATGGTATTTAAATTACTAAACTCACTAAAAATATATTTTTATGATTTTATTGTATCAAAAATAAAATATTTTATATATGGTATTTAACACTTCAAGTAGATAAATAGAATCTATTTTCTATCTCTAGTATTGATGATAATTTAAAATATTTCATTCTCTTAGTAAATGCTAACTGTAAAGAGTCATTAAAAATTCAGTTTCCTTCCTCTGTCTTCTGGAATTTAACATTCATTCACTCATTCCATCAGTATTTATTAGGTTTATGGTACTCTAGTCATTGTATTTTAGATCAGCGTATTATTACTATTCTACTGTTTTGAAAAACTGTTAAAATATAAAGTAGTATAGTTTAGTGTAGGGCCTCTTTATCTTGGCACTATTAATATTTGGGGCTGGATAATTCTTAGTTGTGGGGGCTGTCCTGTGTACTGTAGGATGTTTAGCAGTATCCTTCTACTCACTGGATGTCAGTAGCAAACCCCCATCCCCCACCAGTGATGACAACCAAAAATGTCTCTAGACATTGCCCAGTGACCCTGGAGGGAAATTCACCCTGATTGAGAACTACTGGCTTACTAGAAGGAGCATGTTGCTTTGGGATTAGAAACATATGTATTTGAATTTGAACCAACACTTGCCATTCTTGTGATCTTTGGCAATTTACTTAACCCTCTGAACCTCAGATTTACCATCTGAAAATGCGGATAACATTTATGATGGTTAATATTTTTTTCTTTTTTCTGCCTTTTCTAGGGCTGCACCCGCGGCATATGGAGGTTCCCAGGCTAAGGGTCTAATCAGAGCTGTAGCTGTGGGCCGACGCCACAGCCACAGCAACGCGGGATCCGAGCCGTGTCTGCGACCTACACCACAGCTCACAGCCACGCCGGATCCTTAACCCCCTGAGCGATGCCAGGGATTGAATCCACAACCTCATGGCTCCTAGTTGGATCTGTTAACCGATGAGCCACCATGGGAACTCCTGTGATGGTTAATTTTAAGTGACAGCTTGACTGGATGCCCAGGTATGTTATGTCCAGATGCAACTGTGAGGGTGTTTCCAGAAGAGATCAGCATTTGAATCAGTAGACTGCATGCCAAAAGCTGATTGTCTTTCCAGTGTGGTTGGGCTTTGTCCAGTCTGTTGAAGGCCTATATAGAATAAACTGGTAGAATAAGGGAGAGTTTGCTCTCTCAGCCTCACTGTTTGAACTGGGACATTGCTCTTCTCCTGCCTTCAGATTGGACCATACACCATCAGTGCTTCTGGTGCTCAGGCCTTAGACTAGGACCACAGATTTACGTGAGATCACCGTGGTACTGGTCTCCAGCTTGAAAAAGGCAAATCATGAACTTTATTAGTGTCTATAATTGCTGGAGCCAATTTCTTATATCAATCAATTTTTCTCTATATAAACATCCCCCCCACCTTGGAGAACCCAAATACAACATTTACTTCAGTTTTGTGAAGATTAGAAGAAATAGTATTTGTAAAAATGCCTGATACCTAGGAAGTGCTCAATACATTTTTCCTCTTTTTTCAATTTCCATAAAAGTCAAACTGAGATTCTTGGATAAACAGCTTAGAGCCTCAGAAAATAATATAAAGTTTTGCTGTGAAGTCATAAATAATTTTCCAGTGGGACATTTAACGTCTCTTTTGGAATTCCCTCATGGGTTCAGCGGGTTAAGGATCCAGTATTGTCACTGTTGTGACTCCGGTTATAGATGTGGTGTGAGTTCAGTTCCTGGCCTGCGAATTTCCACATGCCACGGGCACAGCCAAAAGAAAAAAAAAAAAGAAAGAAAAAAAGTCTCTTTTGCCCATTTATTTACCAAAGCTCCCTTTAATTCCAGAGGTTTTTCCTACATGCATCACAAATAGCAATGGAATTAGGTTAAGACACTCTTAGCCATTTCTTATAAATGGTAGCCACATAAAGGGGAAGCAAGACTCGTCAAAAGCATTGTGGGTTTTAAGATTAATTTTCTTCTGATTTTAGCCTTTATAGTAATATGTATAGCTAATTAAATTTGAGGAAATATTGCCTTTTAATTTGATCACAGAATCTCACAAATTCCCTTCACTTTCTTAAATCTAATGCAGCTGAATGAGTCAAAAAGACACATGTGTCCAGTTGGCCAGAGCTTGCATCACTGATTTACTTCTTTATTCATTTATTGAGCTCTTGCTAGTCACTGCCTAAGCACAGGGCCACATTGTTCCTGTCTGAAGAGTTACAAAGAAGGAAGTCAAGTAAATAGATGATTTTACATCAAGGATAATAGGAATTAGTGTGCACATAATGCACTGGAAATCCAGAAAAGAAGCTTTTTCAGTTAGGTAGTTAATATCGCTAACATTTACTAAGTCCTAAATGCTTCATTTATAGGCACTGTTCTGAGGGTTTTGAACATACTAACTCTTTGATTCTTCCCAACAATTCTACAAGTTGGCACTTCACTTTCATCATTTTGTTAGTAAGGAGACTAAGGTTAAGTAATGAGTTCAACAGAAACAGACTCACAGACTTTGAAAATAAGCTTATGGTTACCAAAGGGGATAGATTGGGTGTGGTGGCGGGGAGGGATGGATTAGGGGTTTGGGACTGGCATATGCACACTGAAGTATATGGAATGACAGGTTAATGGGGGCCTGCTGTATAGCTCTCTACACAATATTCTGTGATAACCTATGTGGGAAAAGAATCTGAAAGAGAATGGATGTGTGTCTGTGTATAACTGAGTCACTTTGTTGTGCAGCAGAAATTATCACCACATTATAAATCAACTATACTTCACTAAAGCTTTAAAAAATGAAAAAAAAAAAACGGGAAAAAATTAACGTGTTTGAGGTTACTCAGCCAAGTGGCAGAACTGATATTTGAGACCTGGTTGTTTGGTGTTATGTCCATGCTCTTAACTACTATGCTATACTTCCCCTGTATAGAAAAGACTTTCAGAGGAGGGAGTCCTAGACCTGAGGTTTGAAAAGCACTCAGTACTAGTTATGAAAGATCGCAGGGCAATCTAGAGGGTGAAGCAGCATAGGTGAAGGTCACAGCACTTATTTGAGTCACTAGGGTGTTAGTGGGTGAAGTAGAGGGAGATAAAGCTCAAAACAAGGCAAGTCTTTGTGCATTAAACTAGGAGTTTTAAGTTCCAGCTGAAAAGCTGTGAGGACTCAATGACTAATTGTAAGTGGGGGAGTGATATAATCAGCTTTGAATGTTAGAAAGCGTCTTTGGGACTGCTCTGTGGAGGACAAAAGAGTAGAAAGATTTACTAGGAGGAAATTGTAATATCAAGATGGGAAGTAGCCAGACCCTTAAATTTTGCCTTTGGTCCTGAGAATAGAAAAGAGAGGGACAGATCCAGCTGGTACTGGCTCATAAGAACGAATTGTTAAATTTCCAGGGATATTGCGAGCTGGCAATTAAACAAAGCCATCATTAAAAATTAAATTATATGCACATAATTAAATTAACTATATTGAAAACAAAAGACGTAAATACTCAAAACTCACTACTTTATACTTATTTTACTACATTTATTGTTACTTACTCTCTTGAGGTTATTTTTGCATGTTGTATCTGTAGATGGAAATGCTGTATAATGTGTGGTAATTCTCTTTAATTCTGTCCAGTGATGTCATGTTAGTAGCTTGAAATCAGCCACGGCGGGAGGATTACACCATGGAAATCAGCAAATGTTACTAATCCTCCTTTCCCTCACAAAAGCAGGTTTTTAAACATTTGCCAGTATACCACTGGATAGTTGTGAGAAATATTTAAAGGCAAAACAGACAAGACTTAGTGACACATCATATACTGTGGGAAGAAGAGAAGGAAGAGTCTTGGGTTATCACATTTCTAATTCGGGCAACATAGTAAATATTGGTGTTAATACTAAGATAAGAGGATCTGGTTTTAGAAGAAAGATGATGAGTTAGTTTTGGACTTGCTGAATTTGAGTAGAGATATATTCAGATAAATGAGTCTGGAGGTAAGCATACAGTTTGGGGCTAAAGATAGAGTCTGAATGCTTTTAGCATGAAAAGCTATACAGTGAGTAGAACAGAGGGTGGATCCAGAACTCTGTGAGTGAAGACCATTAGTTGCCATTAGAGGGTTGGGAAGAATTAAAGATAGACAGGCTGAGAGAAAGGAGAGTCACATAAAAAGAAAATGTTACATGTTACAGAGAGGTCAGCGTAAAGAAGGCCAGGGGTTATCCACTGCCTTGGGAAATGCAGAGGTTATTGGGGCATTGAGGGAGAGTAGTTTTGGTGCAGTAGTGTTAGTGGAGGTGAGTCCATGGTGACTGCGGAGTAGACAGACAGTGATGGAAGGAAGACAGTGTAGACCACTCTTAGGATGGTTGGCTATGAAGGAAAGGAGAATAAGCTGGTAGCTAAAGGGGAAAGTGCAGTCACAGGAAGTTTTTATTTGTATTCTGATGTGGTCTTCCAAGTATTTTCTGTGCTGAGGGGAAAGCATAAGTAATGAATGAGAAGCTGGGGGAAACGAGGAGATGTGGTAAACAGTGATGGCCCCCAGTGAACCACACCTTCTGCCTTTCATACCCTGTGACTTTGCCCTTGTCTTTGTGACTCGTTCAGGCCAATGGGACATTAGCAAGTATGCTGCCAGCAGAGGCCTGGGAAGCACTTGCATAGTGGGGTTTGTCCTCCTGTGGAAGCCTCTGCCATGCTGTAAAAAAGCTTGGGCTAGAGGGTATTCCAGACCGCTGGATGATAGGCAGCCACGAGAAAATCCCGGAGGATGAGATACCATGTGGTTCAGTTCCAGCTGAGCTCCCAGCTTGCTGCGACCTCATGAGTGACTCCAAACAAGATCAACAGAAGAATGACCCATCTGGGTTCAGTCTAGGTTTCAGAATCATGTGCAGATAAGGTGATTGTTTTGTTTTGTTTCTGGTTGCACCAATGGCATGTGGAAATTCCCGGGCTGTGATTGAATCTGCACCACAGCAGCTACCCAAGCACAGCAGTGACCACAGCCATAGCAGTGACAATGCTAGGTCTCTAACCTGCTGAGCCACAGAGGAACTCCCAAGATGGTTGGTTTGAAGTCATTTGATTTTGGGTTGGATTGTTATGCAGTAATAGATAACTGAGATGAAGGAAAACAGAGAAGTTGCCAGGACTCATTGGGAAGGCAATATTGCACAGTGATAAAGACATAGATTGTGAAACAGGACTTCCTGGGCTCTAATACTTAATTTGCATAATCTTGGATAAATTAATCAGATCAGTTCTTTATCTGTAAAGTGATAATGGAGGTTAAATGAGAAAATAGAGTTTCCATAAGCCCTTGATAAATTCTTGCTGGTCTAATATAAGCACAGGTGGAAGGTTTAACTTTGCAGAGAAGGAAGGTTCTTTGTTCTTCCAGACAAAAGGGGAGAAAGCTTATCTGTCAGGATGCGTTAAAGCAAGGGCCCTAGAATTATCAAAGTTGGATTTTGTTATATTTTCCACACATTTATACAGGATTTCAAAGCCTCTAAAATATTTTCTTGTATACCGTCTCATTTTATACAATAAGGAAAGGAGGATAGATAGCGTTTAACTCTAAAGAGAAGCTTGAGGAATCTAAATTATTTGTCTAAATGTGCAAGGCTTAAGAGGTGAGCAAGGACTAGAACGCTCCACTGTGGACTCAGAATCCAGGGCTTTCACCTGGTCTCGCAGAACAGGCTGCAGATTAGAAATCAGAAGTCTGGCTTTGGGCCCTGGCTCTGCCAAGTGCTAAATGCTACTTTGATCAAATGACTTAATCTCTCCAAACTTCATCTATAGAAGGGGAATAACAAATCGAGGGTCAAAGGGAGCCATTGAGGTGAGGAAGTTCTTCACAAACTCTGAAATAACATACACATGTAAGGGATTATTTCCATTGCTCTGCCTGGTGCCTTCGTCAGTATTATCATGATAGCCACTTATGGCTTCTATTTGATGTGGTATAAGGGAAATGAATCTTTAGTGTTCCTTACTTTTTCTCCTCCTTCTTTTCATATCTTACTCCGCTTGGTGATTTCAAGCTGCCCAAGAATCCTAGTTCCAGAATATTTTTACATTAGTTCACACAGTAAAACTAATTCACTTGTTCTATATTCCACACATTTAAATTCTAGTTTTCTGCCTGTGTCTAATCCATAGATAGGAGATAAGAAAATTCCTGAGTTAGTGCCTTTTTAGTCTTAGGTAAGAAGAATCTTCACACTGGCTTTAACCAAAAGGAGCTGAGAACCCAAGGAGGCTGAGAATTTTGGCACATTGGTGGAGAAGACATATTAAGATAGATAAATATAGGGCTTGTTATATGAACTTAGGTGGCCAGTTCTGCAGGCCTTTTTGGGAGTCAACCCCAACATTTTCTGCATGGTCCTTGATTATTACTGTGTCTTCGGCTGGACTGAATTTTTAGGCATCTAATGTTTATTTCCATCCTGAAATAAAAAATAAAACATAAATACAGAATATGGTTATGTCATTTAGAAGGATCCCAGTAAGAAACCACCTCAAGTTTTCAATTGTAAAGCAGATGCCTGTGATGTATTTTTAAAGATAGGACTTTGTGGAATAACCCAGTGTCTAGAATGTAGAAGGCCTCACGTTCTGCTGTGTTCCACTTTGTCCTTCAGACCAGTCACTAGGCGTTTTTGTCACACTGAACCAGTTGTATTTGCCAGACATTGATCAAAAATAATTCCATGGCCTTTAGCTTCTTATTTTAAGAATGGAACAAATGTGCTGTTTTGTGTAAATAAGACAGAGTGGAGAACTTTCCTGGGAAACGAGAGATTTTTGAAAATAACCGTTAAACTGAAGACTGCAGGAGGCTTAATTAGCTGATGCTTGCAAAGTGCTTTGAAAATGAAACCCATGATGTTCTTGCTAAGTATGATGAACACCATTTATTCTTGGATAAGTAAGAAGTCATGTATTTTGAGACATTCAAATTTGGTGTACATTCTCTATAAGGTGCCGATTATTTTTGCACGAAGAACAAATAAAACTCTGTGTGAAAAATGCAGAAGTGAGACAGATTTTTGAATATAGAATTATTATTCTTGAAGAATATTCAGTATCGATGTGCAAGTAGATAAATATTATTTTGCCCAAATGTACAGTCTTATTCATAGTCAGTAGCATAGCTGAAAGACAGGTGGTATATATAGAACTGGAGGTTCTAAGTCTGGACTTGAACTACTTTTTGCCGGCCGAGAGACTTTGGTCAAGTTACTGGTTTGCTCATCTACACAACAGGTAAACAATATTAGCTCTCCTATTTATCTTCTAGGGTTATTGTGAGATTCAAATGTGATCAGATAGTCATTTGACAATTTTACTAATTATAGAAATGAAGTGAAAGATATCATTTCTTTTTTTTTTTGTTTTTTTGCCTTATCTAGGGCCGCACCCATGGCATATGGAGGTTCCCGAGCTAGGGGTCTAACAGGTGCTGTAGCTGCCAGCCTTCGCCACAGCCACAGCAATGCAGGATCCGAGCCGCGTCTGCAGCCTACACCACAGCTCATGGCAACGCCGGATCCTTAACCCACTGAGCGATGCCCGGGATCGAACCCGCATCCTCATGGATATTAGTCGAGTTCATTTCTGCTTTGTCACAACAGTAACTCCCATGTTTTTCATTTAATATGTGTAAACAGTATGATATAGAAAAGATGGCTGTAAACTCTCCCATTGAGAGGTGAAGTCAGTCTGCTCCCCTCAAATCTGGACTGGCCTTAGTGACTTACTTGACCCAAGGATGGAGGTGGAAGTGATATTCTGGGACTTTGGAGGTTAGCTCATGGGAAGCATTGGTATTTTGGCCTTGATCTCTTGGAGTACTTGTTTTGGGAGTTCCAAGCCATTTTTTAAGAGCCTATCTTGCCACAGAAGTCACTGTTCAGTGGTCCCTGCTGATTCCTAGCTTTCCACCTGTCCTGGCAGAGGCACAGTATATGTGAGTGGAGCCACCTTGGACCTTTCAGAGTGGCTCACCTGCCAGCCCAGCACCTCTGAGTGACCCGTCCAAACACCTGACCCTCAAAATCCTGAGAAATTATGAAGTAATTGTTGATTAAAGCCACAATTTATAAGCAGCAGTGAAGAATAAAAATGAACATTAAAGATCTTGAGTGAAATGTGCATTAGAAATAGAATCACACATGTTCATCGAGGTATTATTTTGCTGAAAAAGTAGGTTTTTATCGTTAGCTGTTTAATGTCATAGATAATGCAATGGCTTATGTTTTTTGAGGTTTTACTATACGTCAGGCACTGTGGTAAGTGCATCACCCATGTATTCTCACCTGCCACCTCACCCCCACTTCAGAGAGTATCCATCCATCCAATGAGAGCTTCCTGAACATTCCTC
This sequence comes from Catagonus wagneri, assembly GCA_004024745.2. Classification (NCBI taxonomy): domain Eukaryota; kingdom Metazoa; phylum Chordata; class Mammalia; order Artiodactyla; family Tayassuidae; genus Catagonus; species Catagonus wagneri. Next base: position 6,890,969 of record PVHT020000886.1, on the reverse strand, counting down.
TGTGCACTCAACCCAGTCACGAGTGAGGGTCATAGAAGCCAAAGGAGGCAGGAATTTCCAAAGGGCTGGCTTGGACATTCTCAGGCTCAGGAGAAATGAGTACATTCTCCCTGTTCTATAATGTGTAATTAAAGGATTACTTTAACTATCTTTAGAGGATGCCCACAGGCTTATCTTAGGCAAGACTGTGTAATAGTCTCGTTTCCACACCTCTTCATCATTCCTTTTAGAGTTCCTCATCTTACTGTGCCACCCACCACTCACTAATCTCATGGGTCTCATTTCGTAGATTCCTATGGGACGGACCCCTGGAAGCAGAGCTCTGTCCTTTTCCTGAGGCATTTGCCAGCTCTTCAAGAAAGTCTTCACCACTCCCTGCCCTGTGGTGTAGGGGAGAGATGACTTTGGCCATATTTATTTTTCTTTGCTCAAATCATCTTCAGATATCTGCCATTGAAGTTCCTCTTTCTCAGTAAATGCTGCATTTTTTCATATTTACATTTCTTTAGTCCATATACTTTTGAGTATAACCAGAGGTGGATGTACCACAAAGCTAAGAAGCTTAAGTTTTAGGGATCCTTACTTGTATAGGCTCCTTACAAAGCCCTATGCCTGGTTTTGATTTTCCTTTTTTTTAAAAAAAGAAAGTCTTACACACTTGTAAACTTTTGGTTCACAAGTTCTGAATGCACTCCTGAGTATGGCTCATCTGAAGGCCTGAGGTATTTGTCATAGTGCAAGAGTTAATAATACCTGAATGATTTGTTTCATGGTATTACTAGCATGACAGGTCACCTTTCGAAGCCTTCCGAAGATCAGATACATCTGTCCTATCCTTTTTCTGCCTCCGGCTTGTCTCTCTAGCCCAGAATTTATTTTATTCTCTACCTACTTGCAATTTCTTTTCTCTGAATGCCAGGTTCTTTGCTTTCTCCTCTGACTGCTCTTATTTGAACTTCCCTTATTAGTTAAACTCTACCAGCACATAGACCCACTTTGGATTCAATGGAAATGGTCTCTCTTCTTTTGTTAACAGAGTAAGTCGGTTGTTAAGTTCAGTTAGTTGGGAGAGGAATTTCAAGTGCTTTCAGCTCTGTGAATGTACCAAGAATTATTCACTGGGGTAGTTCTCTTCCAGTAGTAAGAAAAGCAGCAAATCATACCTAAGAACACTTCCAAGTAGCCTCATTCTCATGAAGTTGGGGGACAATGGCGGGCTTTGATGAACAGTTTTTGTGTGAACTGCTAAAGGAAGCACTCTCACCAAGTAGAAGTCCCTTCAGGATTCAGTGCACGGTCGGGTTTCTCGTATGCCTTGATGAAGGCTGACACACTGAATCAGGAGAACCACTGCTTGTCCCCGTGGTGCAGTGTTACTCATTACCTGCCTTCTGTGAAAGAAAGAAACAATAAACCCTAATGGATTTCATGGCTGGGGTTGGAGGAGTTCTTTGAAACTAGGGTGAAAAGCCTAGGTTTATATTTGCCTTCCGAGGGGCAGCTCTGGAAGACGTAATCTGGCAGCGAGAAGGCACAGCTGTCTGCAGCTGGGCATTCTGCCTTTCCCACGTTTGGAAGAGATTTTCCCCCTCTGAATATCCAAATATTTTGCATTTACTTCCTCAGATCCACTCCACACCCACTCTCCATACTTCTCCTCCCTGGGCTGCCCCAGGGCCTGTGTGAATTGCATCATCAGTTCTTTAGTGTGATGGTTTCTGCTGGGGTCTGCCAGTGGGGCGCACTGGCAGGAGAGATGTAGGGGAAGGAAGAGAGTCAAATCAGGGTATATATTTTCTCAGGGCCCTCTCTGTGACTGTGGCCCACCCCTGATGGTCACAGCCCCTGTCAGCGCCCTTCTCCACACAGCATTTTCTGTCTGGGTTCAAAAAGTCCTTCTTTCCTTGGCTCGTACAAGCTTAGCTCTTACTAGTCTATTCTTACAACCCCTTACTTCTCTGTGCTCTGCCCACACCTTGGTAAATCATCCCTTAATTTCACTCTCCTCAAATCCCCAAATTTGATATTCCTGCCTGAATCTATCATTTCCTTTCTGGGATCATACAGTCCTTGACTGAAAGTTTAAGACTCATGGGTTTAGATGTAATTCAGATCTCCTGCCAACAAAAGCCTCCCACTCTCCAGTGTTGCCCTGTTTCAGGTCTTTCTGTAGTTGCTGTTGGAACCCACTCAGAACCCCAGAGTTGTTGTAAAGATTATTTTAAGATAAAGACATTGGAGATTCAACAGATGAAGAAGGAAACCTTCTCGGAGCTTCCCTTGTCTGACTAAAAGCGGGAACTTCTGAGAAATGAGAACTGCCATAAATTCCCTTTTCAGTGTGGCTTCTACTCCCAGGAGAGAGACCTGGAATAAATCTACCATAAATTCCTCTCCAGGGGAATTTTATGACCTTGAAAAAGACCAGAAGAACCACTTATACCTTTGTAGACAAATAACACAAACTCTCATCTCCAGTTTGTTCTAAAATCCTATTTGTTTTCCCCAAAAAATCTTTTTGTTCTTCACACAGAAGCTGTTTCTCCCCCTTCCCTTTCTCCTGCTGAGTTAGGTTTATAAGCCTTTAACAATTTAAGGAGCCAACTACTTTTGTTGGCTTCTGTATGCATATGAATAAACCATTTTCTTCTATCAATCTGTCATTTGTCAGTTTAATTTGCAAGCCCCAATTACTGAACATAAGAGGGTAGAGGAAAAAGTTTTCCTTCCTTACACTGCCTTAGCACGTGCACATATTTCTTTTAAAATGGAACATAGCAGCCCTCACTTTGGACAGAATCAGAAGCTCCAAGGTATTAAAATGTGGCCAGCATTCAATAAAGGTTATTTCACATATGGTTTGAAGGTGTTATTGAACCGAAGAGTTTTAGAAAGAAATATGGGCAGCTAACTCTGGGAGTGTTTTGTGTTAGGATTTGGCATTTTTCACTTTACTCTCCCCTTTCTCTTTTCATGCAGTCTCTGGAATGTTGTGACACCAGGGTTAATCTGGAGACTTGGGAAGTGAATTAGTCTCTCTCTTCTTTTCCCCTCCACTACTCTCTGTTCTTTTCCTTTTCCCATACCAAAGGAAACCCAACTCATTACTTAGTCCGACTGAACATTTTAAACGTTATTCTAAAAGTACCATTTTTGGATGGTTAGTCCCAGGATGTGTAGAAACGTGCCTGATCAAGAGTAGCCTAATTAGCCACATTAAAACAAAATTGTATTTTGGATGAATAATACTGTACAAGGGACTGTCTTGTTGATTCTTTTTGGACAATGACTATTTCGGGTTTCACGGCACTAAGATGTACACAGCACACTGACTATCTGGGCTGTGGATCTCTAGAGGGATTAACCCTGTTAACAAGATGCTGGGAGGCATGAGGTGAGTCAGCCACCTCCGGCTATGACCGTAACCTCAGCCCTAATGGTGGCCACCATGTAAACACAGGAGTTGCGAAAAATCAAACAACAAAGAACCAAATGTAGAGTAAACATGGGCTTGGTTTTGGTGTGTTACCATTTGAGAAAGAAAAGGAGTGAATCATATTCAGATCTCAAGCTATAGTAACTTGCAGCATTCCTATCCAGAGTATCTTTCAAATTATAAGAAAACATTTGCTTCTGAAATCAGTCACTTTCATATCCCAAGAAGACATCAGTCAGCTGTTGTAATAGGGAGCCAATGCAGGTCTTCCCACTCCTCCCTCCCCCGTGCATATCTGGATGCTACTGAATGCAGGATCACTGCGAGTGCCAGGGTCTACACCAAAAGCTTTGAGCTCTGGTTTAAAACAAACGTTTCTAGTAGTTTCCTCTACCTATACTTTAGGAAACTACTGAAAAGTGTTCCTGGAAAGAGCTTAATCTACACCCCGCAATGAGGTCCTCAAAGCCTGCCATTATGTGTGCTAGAACTGGGGGGCAGGGAAGAAAGAGAAAAGGAAAGGTCACACTTGGAGTTCAGCATTTGTGTTTTGTTTCTTCTGAATTTCAACAGAATGTTGTGTTGATTTAGAGTTAGCTCAAAGTTGTTTAGTCTCCAAGAAAAGATTGGGAAATTCACTGAACAAATGGCTTGAGAGTTAAAAATGATTCCAGTGTGCTAAGACAGCAGAAGATCTGACCAATTGTGGCATCTTGAAACCTACAGGTTTTCTTTGACCCATAATCAAGATCGGTTCTTTGGACTTTTGTAGATTTCAGGCTGCCTTCCCACTGGGTCCCTATCATACTATATAGATGATTAGGTAACTCAAGTCGAATTGAGTATGGCAAAAATTCATTACTTTTGGATTTATTTGAGGGTCACTTTGAATGGTGGATTCTTATCTTTGTTTATTTACTTTTATTAACTCTGTGGGCATAGTACCGTAATTGAACTTATGGTGAATTTTATCCTATTTAAAAAGAAACAAAACAGGGAGTTCCCATTGTGGCTCAGTGGCAATGAATCTGACTAGTATCCATGAGGACATGGGTTCGATCTCTGGCCTTGCTCAGTGGGTTAAGGATCCGGCATTGCCGTGAGCTCTGGTGTAGGTTGCAGCCTTGGCTCAGATTCTGAGTTGCTGTGGCTGTGGTGTAGGCCTCAGCTGCAACTCTGATTTGACCCCTAGCCTGGGAACTTATGTATGCATGCAGGTGCAGCCCTAAGAAAAAAAAAGCTAAAAAACAAAACAAAACAAAAGCATATACCTGTCCTTACTCCATTCATATGCAATTAAAAACTTGGTTGACTGGATGCTCCTTCTAAAAACTGTACCCATTTTGGGGGAAAAGCTGCACATCTAGGTCTTGCACATATTTAGTGGACTGCAGTGATGATGTTGCAGTGACAGAGATTTCATTAGAATTTTTTTTTTTTTTTTTTTTGCTTTGTAGGGCTGCACTCAGCGGTATATGGAGGTTCTCTGGCTAGGGGTTGAATCAGAGCTGTAGCTGCTCGCCTACGCCAGAGCCACAGCAACGCCAGATCCGAGCCACATCTGTAACCTACACCACAGCTCATGGTAACGCCGGATCCTTAACCCGTTGAGTGAGGCCAGGGATCGAACCCATAGTCTCATGGTTCCTAGTTGGATTCATTTCCTCTGTGCTACAACAGGAACTCTGAGAATGTGGTTTGTAATTTTATTGTTTGAACAGTTATGGACTTTTTCCAGATATTTGTAAAATATTTATTTCCATAAATGACTATTTTGAGAACTGTCTCCATTAATCTCAGGTTTTAGGGATTTGAAGTGACCCTTCTTCAAGCAGCACTGCAGTTTCTCATTTCTCTCAAGGGAATGAGTTGGCTGAAAGGGTGGCGCAAGGCATTGAAGATGTCAGGAAAAGATTATAAGAGGATACTAACATAAGTAACTCACTGCATTTTTTTCTTGTTTAACATAACATTTCAAGTTCAAAAAGAGAAGTCATCTTGCTGAATCAAAAATGTGTATGTGGAAGATTTTGCTTTACTCAACCAATGGATCCTTGAGAAAAATCTCCAGGGGTTGCCATCGTGGCGCAGCCAAAATGAATCCGACTGGGAACCATGAGGTTGCGGGTTTAATTCCTGGCCTCGCTCACTGGGTTAAGGATCTGGCATTGCCGTGAGCTGCAGTGTAGTTTGCAGATATGGCTTGGGTCCTGTGTTGCTGTGGCTGTGGCTGTGGCTGGCAGCTGTAGCTCCTTTTCAACCCCTAGCCTGGGAACCTCCGTATGCCCCAGGTGCGGCCCTAAAAAGCCAAAAAAAAAAAAAAAAAAAGAAAGAAAGAAGGAAAGAAAATCTCCAGAAGTTCCTGGCATCAGATATAAAAATATTTTTCCTTCTTGTGGGCATAGGGTAGTAATAGTATGCTCATTGTTCCTAAGAAAAGCAGGTCAAGGTCACTGCAACCTTTCTGCACAGTTGCCTAAGAAAGAAGGCAGAATGCAAGACACATCCCAGCATCTGAGACCCCTTTGTTTAGTTTCCTTTTGTATCAAAAGGATTGGCTTTCACTTTGGGAGAGGTTGTAATTGGGTTTCACCATGAAATGGGGTTGTAATTAGATTTCTCAGCAGGTTCACAAGTCTTGTCCCTGGAAAAAACAGGGAAAAGGCCTTGAATATTCTTGCCTCTAGCTGGAAAGGTAGCCCAGCCCAGACTGCAGAGGTTGGTTTGAAAGGCATGGGCAAAACGGGCCATGTGTATGTCAGCACGCCCTCCTCCCACCTCTGATGGAACAATGTCTGGCCTCCAAGACTGAGTGCATTGTCCTTCAGGTTGAGCGTGGAAGGCAGTGCATGTGACAGCTAAAGTTTGCTTGATATTTGGTAGGAAACAGGATATTCCTTTGAATGAAACTCCCTGCCTCTTGGTCTCTCTGTCTCTTGGTGTCCTGAAATTTCAATCTCCCAGAGAAGAGGACTAAGGACATCATTTTCCATCTAGACTTAGGAGTGAACTTAACACAAACAACCAGAATATGTTTTGAGTCCTGTGGTTCATTTCGAGTTCTTATTTGTATTGGTTCCATGCCATGTTCTATAATATTTTCCAGAAGTTTAAATTGGAATAGGATTATGTCAGAGAAAGTGTTTGTATTTGATTTCTTTTCAGTTCTTAGAGGTTTGTTTGTTTGTTTGTTTTTTGGCCATGCCTGTGGCATGCAGAAGTTCTTAGGCCAGGGATTAAACCCATGCCACAGCAGTGACGACAGTGGACCCTTAACTGCTAGACCGCCAGGGAACTCCCAGTGCTTATAGTTTTTCAAAAGAACAGTATGTAATTAATTTAGAAGATTAAATTTACATTGAAAATGGTAGATTTTATTCTTGAAGTTCTGCCTTCTGCCTTGCCACGTAACCTAACCATCTGTGTCCACTGGGCACTCCTTGTCTCCCTATACCCCTCCTCTTTTTTTGTCTTCCCGCTCTTTTTTTTCTCCTAAGTGTTAACAAGCTGTCTGACCACTGAACTAGACTGGGAACATGGCAGTCAGTATCTTTAAAGGAGGAAACAGGCTAGAAGTCTACTGGTTTTCATCTCTTCCATTGGCTACGTCAATGACTCTTGGGAAATTTTAGTGCTGGAAGTTATTGATTTCAAGCTTTTTTTTTTAATCGAATGTCCCTCATGTTGCCTTGAGTTCCTCAAGTAGCTGATATTCTCCTCCTTCCCAGCCCCGGTCGCTGGCTCCTTCATTGGAGCCGCAACCAAACCTATATCCTCCTCCTCTCTTTGAGACCAAGGAAATGTCCTTTAGCATTTTTGGTTTTCAAGGCAGATGATGCCTACTTGATCTGTTTTCTTACTTTGTCTAAAGTCAGAAGAACTGAGGAAGATTTAACAATCACCCTAGAAGAAGGAGAGGTTTGCACTGACTGTTTTTTACTTTACTTTTCTTCTTACTATTAGCATCTTATTTCCTGGAGTACGTACGTACGCCCACATTTCTAAATAAGGTCAGATATCTTTTGTTGAGTTTGCTTATATCAGCGGGAAGATATAGGCTGCTATTTTTAGTAAGTATTGTAGCTATGGAAAAATTTCCCTTCAGGGAAATGTAGTGAACAAAATGATTGTTATAGGTACTTCATAATGAGGCTCAAACGTAACATTCTCCGTCATGCCACCCTGACTTTGCACGGTAACCAAAGGCTTTGTTATCGAAGAGCAAATCCCTTGCTCATATTTTGGCTCTCATGTGCGTGTTGTTACCTGATCCAGAGTTAACACTGATGTTTTAGGGCTTTTAAAGTATAAATGAGTCTCTTGGGAGAGCTCTATAGCTTGGCATTAAAGTCATCTGAAGGATTAAGAAAATGCCTTTCTATTTTGAGATCTCTGCTGAGTCACCATTTGACATCAAGTTGTTCCAGCCCTGTGAGTGGACATGATACACTAAGACTCAAAGATGCAGACTTACTGGAGCTCTGACCTTCAACTGCCTGTCATCCTACCTAACTGCACGCCACTAGGCTAGGGATAGACATGGTTCATCGGAACTTTGAGTCTAACCAAAATTCAACAGAGACGTTAAAGATGCACATTAAACATGAATCAAGTGAGGGAATAAATACATTTAGTGCTCAGGGAAGAGAGTGTTGTGGAGAATTGATTAGGCTTTCACTTCTCTCCCTGCTCTGCCCCTTCCTCTCAGAGGCTCTGGCCTTCCCTGTGTTCCTCAAATGGGCCATGATCCCTCCTGCTTCAGGGTCTTTGCACAAGGTGTTCACACCCTCAGAGTTCTCTTGCCAGCACCCACTTTCCCCAACCACCACCGTCCAGCATACACGCCTTCCACAGGGTTACCTCTATTTAGCCTTCTGATCAAGGAAAGTCGTCACTGACCTCCTTACATACTTTCTTAGCACAGAGGTGCTTTGCCTCAATACTTTTTCAGCATATAATTATAAACAATACATCCTCAATAGAATGTAAACTTTTTCACCACTCCCAAATCATGCTATAAAAATGAAGGGTTTGTTTTACATTCTAGTACTTCTGAGGTCTCTGTCTCAATTACTTAAAAGGTCGTTGCCTCAAGTTACTTCATTTTGAATACCGAAGTACCATTTCAGGGAAATAGCCTGAAATGATCTCAAGCAATGCCTATTTTTGTTCTTGAGAAGGTCACCTTGCCAGTAAAAAAGGAGATACAGATATTTAAAGTAGATTTAGTCATTATTCTTGAGGTATGACTTCATTATTGCCAGCTGGAATTACACACTTTTAGAAAACCACACTTGACAGACTCAAGTGGTTTTAAAATAAGTCCTTTAAAGAGCACTGGAAAAGGCCATATAGCAGGTAATTAATATGTAGAGGTCATCACCATAGCATGAGAATTTATGCTTGGGGCTCAAATTTGCAGCATCAGCAGATTTCTGAAAGGTGCCTTATAAACAACTTGCAGAAGATTGATGAGGCATTACTCTCTATTAGATAATTACGGAGTGGAGCCAGTGAACACAGACAATGATCTTAGAGATGCATAATGAGAGTTCTAACAAAATTGTCTCATGAAATATGAGACTGGAAAAAAATCACTTTTATAAGTATAAGATATTTGAAGTACAATGAGATTTAAAATATGTACTTGTAGCAATAGAGTAGAGTAGGTGTCCTAAGCATACATTACAACATATCCTCCATCTGTGCATTTAGGTTGCCCAGAGACTTTGGCTGAGGATCTTTCCATTAGAAAAATGAAGACGGATTTGTATTCCGGTTACCTTATGTTTGGGCAAATGCATTTTTTATTAATGTGACAATTTGAGTAATAACTGTCTCCCTAACTACACGGTGTAAGCACCTCGAGGGCACAGAACCCCCCTCCCCAACCCTAGCACACACACTTTTGCTCTTGTCTCGTCCCTGGCATTTCACACAGGGTAGAACTGAATACATTAGTTGTTTGAGGCATAAGATAAAAATATTACTTGTTTACATAATTGCGTGACCTGGACAACATTGGAGAAATTAAAATAGAAACTTGGATAAAAAGCATTTTAATGAAAGCTAAGGTGTTTTGATACTTTTCACCCTGTTAATAAGATGAGAAGAATCTTTTTCACTCTTTGTAAATGTAAAAACCCTTCATTACTTCTCTTTAGAAATTCAGTGGCTTACATTTATAAATGATAGAATTATTTAGAGTCCTGTATTCATTACAGTGTACTCCCTGAGAGAGTACAAGGTCAAAAAAGCCATTCTTAGCAGCGTTAGACCTAATGAGAAAGGTATTAAAAGAACTGCTACTTCTTGAGCACTTCCATCCATTGTTTCACTTAATCGCACAACGATTTTATGAATTAGCTGTTATCCCCATTTGAGAAGTAGGGGAAACTAAGGCATGGTGAGCTTAACAGCCAGCCTTTATAAGTGGTCACTTACTGTAATAAGAGGCTTACAGACAGTATCTCATTACATTTCCATGACAGTTTTACCATTACTGTTATCTCTATGTTGCATGTGAGAAGGTGAAGCAAAGAGTGGATAAGATAAAAAACTAGAAAGTGTGAGTGCCAGAGAAGTCCAGGCAGCCTGCTCCTGAATCTCCCTGATTGATAACCACTTGGATAAGCATATTGTGAAGAGGAGGGAGGAGGGAGTGGGAACGCGGAAAATGGACTTACAGTGGGGTGTGCAGCATGTGCTAGAAAGTGAGGCCCCTTCTATTTTTCCTCCTTTGCCTGCCCAGTTGTTTTTCCCCTGCACTCCACAGTAAACTGGTCACTGTGGCTTTCTTGTTCATTTTCCTAACATCTATTCACCGACTCTCTTTAAAGGAAACGTTTTTGGCTACTGCCATTGGTGCGCAGAAGTTGGTTGCATAATAGGAAGGAAACAAGCCAGGACTGGAGACTTCATTTCTAAAGAAGGATTTTTCAAGCAGACTAAGAGTTATTTCACTGAGAGGGTGGTGAAACTCGAGTCTCTCTATACCCTTTCATTGCTATGACGACAGGCTGCTCCTGCTACATGTAGCCAGAAAAAGCAGCTGACATTTCAATGCTAGGAACATAGGGGAGAGGTTTACAGAAACAAAAAAACCAAAAAAACAAACCCTTTCATTGGAATTTCAGTTTGAGAGGGAAAAAAATACCCCCTAGTGCAAGTCAAAACCCCTATTCTTGCTTTTAGAAAAGATAAGAAAGGAGAAATCTTGGGGGCCTTCTCCCCTGACCAAGTAGGCCAATCAAACAGAATTGAGCGCAAGGCAGCATTTTACCTCCCTCCTCTTAATGGCAATCTGAAACAGAAAACTCACTTTAGTTTCAGTTGACTTCACCATTAAGAAGCATCACCTAATTGATGAAGTCAGGACTTGGTAATAAATACTTCATGTTGAGCCTTCCCCCACCCCAGGGGAGGACAGTAGTGTCAGATTTGTTTTTCCACTTCTTTGAATACAAAAGACAATTCAAAGCTTTTTTCCTTCTTGACCCCCCAATTTTACTGCCAGAAAAATTATTCCAAAGGCGTAATCAAACACTTCCTCACTGTGTCTAATATTCTACTGCTATACCTGATGTTTAAAAAACATTTAATTCCTCCAATGACCCTATTATGGGTATGATTATCACCGTTTGCTTAAGAGATGGGTAAACTGAGTCCTGGAGGTGTGAAGTGATTGCCCCGGCTCACACAGCCGGTAAGAAGTGGAGTCAGGATTCAAACTCAGTTGTTTGAGATGCCGGAATCCATGCTTTATCCACTATTCTGGGCTGATTGCGAGGCAAAGACCTGGCATTGACATTTTATCATACAGCAAAGTGTGCAGTGCAAGGAAGAAACCTTGAGAGAAATCCTAGAGTAAATTCCTTTCCCATAGAGTTCCGTTTGGGAAATATAGATAGATTAGTGCTGTAATATAAGCTATGATCACTGGATTGATTCATATGCACCAGGCAGAGCTGTTTTCTTCACTTATCAAAACAAATCTCCACGATAGCAACTAGTTTTATAATCCATCCCCATTTCTGCAAATGAAGGGACTGAGGCTCATTTGTCTCAAGTCACAGAGCCTGGCAACACCCAGATAAAAACCAGATCTGTATGTTTTTAGGGCGCATGATCTTATTCATTTTATTACATCATCTCCCTGCAGTCAGTCAGGACCACACACTCTGTTCCCCAGAATTCTGCCCATCTTTTGATGCCCGAGACAGAAACCAGACTGACCTTAGGTTGCACTACCATTGCAAGCTCAACTTTTGGGGGAAGAGGCTTGGTGGGCCATGAATGAACCAGACCCTGGCCTAATTTGGCATCTCTTGGGCAGTTAGGCCTACTGGGGAATTCTCCTGGATTTATGCCCCCCCCCTTCTTCTTGACTGAAGGTTGTTCTGTAATGATATGTGAGGGAAAAGGGCATCTGAGGTCTGAAAAACAGTCACTTATGTTCTTGGTGAAAAAAGATTCCCAGTATTTTCTGGACATTGTGCTAAACCTAACTAAAATAGCAGTGTTTGTGTACTGTTACATATCAACTGAATAAAAATAACAAGCAGTCAAGAGGAAATGAAATGAAGAATGTTTTGGAGTTGTCCAGAAATATCACGATTCATTCCATTTCTGTCATCACTATTTATTATTTTTACTTAGTTGATAAGTGAAACTGCATGACAGCCTATTGGGAACTAAATCTCAAAAGACCCAGAAAGGAAACCCCAGGGCTCAAATTGCTAAATGGCTGGGCAAAAATTCCCTGAAAGAGAAAAAGGTAGGATTCATTAATAACGTACATATTCTTTTACAAAACATGGAGAGCCGCATTGCTGGACTGGATGATACAGACTACTGTGTTTTGCTGGCTCTTTTGAATAGACAGAAATATAAACTTCAGTCTTTCCTGAGAGGGATGTCCTTTTCTTTTCAAAAAATAGTCATAGTTAACAATAGTCATAACCATCAAGGTTTAGCTGCATAAGCTATGAACTGAAAAAAAGCTGGCATCCATGAGAAAGACGAGAATTAAACAAAGAAAAGATTTCTTCTGAGTTGGACCAAGTGACTGTTTCTATTTAGTGTACTTAGGCCCTGCACCCAGAGGAGAGCTCAGCTATAATGCCAAGGTGACATATTTAACCTCTTTTCAGATTACAGGCAGCTCAGAAGAGATACTCTCTGTGCACTACCTCTTGGTTATAGTATCCACAGCATCTATCTGCTGTTTAAAGCCTGGTTTTCTCCTCCAGGGTGACCTCTAATACCTGGGAGGAGTGAGGGAGCATGACTTGCATTATTGTTTTATTTTAGAAGATAGAGCCAGAAACAAAAATGCCTTGCAATATAAGATTTCTCGTAATTGTTTAGCTCTTTGATTCCCCTCTCTCCTTTTTCCCTTCCTAAATAAGAAGGCTTCGTTAAGAATTAGAAATTTTATGTGTGTGTGTGCATCCTAAAAAACAATAAGAGACAAGAGACTATGAGTCATAAAACCGTAAAAGGGAATCAGAAAAAAATAGTCACGATAACTTAAAAATAATTGAAGAAGAATATAATATATTAGGGATTTTTCTTACCATTCAGAAAAGCACAATATTCCATTTTTATGTCCCTCTTCGGTCCAGACAGGGACAGTGGTGATGACCGAATAATTCAGATAATTTAAACATGAAAAACACTCAAATTGCTTTGATTTAAAAGTTTTTTTAAACTATTTTCCTTATGATTTCTTTAATATATTCGGCAAAGAATTTCTGTAAAACACATTTCAGGATTTCAGACTTCTCAAGATCTGAATGCTAGTTTGGCCAACAGTAGTTCAACATTTGTGTTCCTAGTTTACACTAAACCCACCATTTATTAGTACTTTTACTATTTAATCTTGGATAAGAAATGGAAACATGAATTCAAGTATTAAAATTCCCTAGTAACTGGATTTCCTGTAAATCAGGCAAAAGGATTTTTTGTTAGTAAAAAAGATGGCTTTGTATTAGGCAAAAATATTAGACATCTTTAGCAGATCATACAAACCAGGTTAACAAATGCAATTATATAATACAGTAAACTTATTAAAATTACCTTCAGGTAGGTGGCTGGACCCAGAGCCTTGGCAGGAAACTGAAGTTGAATCTTCTCTTTGCACACAGCCGGGAAATAAAAGTTTGACAAACACCCAATACTCTGTATATCTCTTTCCTCGTTAGCTCTGCTTCTTTGCCCAGAAACACATTCAGGTCTATTGGAGTTGAAATTCTGCTGCTCTGTCAATTAGTCAGGGTCTGAGGTGACAGATGAATTTGGAGGTTGGCTCTGGGACGTATTTCAGACTGTCATCGTTTTTGTTGCAGATTCCTGCAGTTCTCCAGCGGGCTAGCCTCCTACTCCGAGGCGAGGGTGCGATGAGCTTTCCAGGCTGTGCAGACCCAAAGGAAAAGAGCTCTTTCTGCCCGAGAGAATGGGGTTAACAGTCCTCTTCTCAAGCGCTTGTTCTCAGAGGCTTATTACTTGGCCAGAATATAAGCCTTGGCTCCTTATGCCTTTTTTTTTCCCCTCCTTCTTTTTCAAACAACTCTAAAAGGTTTTACAAGCAGGATCCTTTTTTTGTGTGTGGGGGGGTATTTTTATTTTAAGACTTTGAAAAGAAACTCCATGCTGTGGTTTCTTCCTAAAGGAAATTGGGGGGTGGGGGTTAAGGAAGGGGAAAAGAATAACTGTATTTTTATATTGCTTAGGTAAAAGCTGTTCTCACGGATAGGTCTGAATTTAGTAACAGCAGGGTACCACAGATACTGTAACCTTCAGAAGTTTACCTACATATGAAGCATCACTCCTTCATGTGTATGATCACTTGTATGCCGGTTCAGAAATGTTGCTGTTCATAGACTATTCTTCCCCCCAAAAAACTCCCTACCCTAACCCCCTGTGTGATGATTGATCTGTAAGAAGTTTTCCCATGAAATAGACTCGGTGTTGTGCTTATTTCTATATGTGTCTAATCTCTTCCACTGCTATTTCTACATTTATTGCACACTTACTAAGTGTCACATGGGCTAACAGTTTTTTATGCATCCATTTCAGTTGATATTCACAAGTCTACACAAAGTATTACATCCATTTGATAAGAGTGTGGTTTAGTGGGACACTCTCCATGTTTGAGGCCACACAGCTTGGGTTTGCATCTTGGTTCCATATTGTATATGACCTGGGATAAATTATGAAATGTCTCTAAGCTTCGGAATCCTCATCTCTAAGACGAGGACACAGCTGAGGGGATGATAACAGTATTTGTCTCAAGCGGTGTTCTGCATTTTAGGTAGGTAAACACCTCCTGCCATCCAGCAGACACTCAAGGGTTAGCTCTTAGGATTTTCATGAGGAAAACAAAGAGAGCTTGGTACAGCTGAGTGATTTTTCCAGGGTCTTACAGGATTCCAACCCAACTACCTTGGCTGATTGCTGCACTGTCACTCAACCTCTAGGCTATAACACCTCCTTCTGAGTGAGCCGTGAGCTCCTTAAGGGTGGGGAAGGCTCTTTCTCTATTCTCCATGTGCCTAGCACGGTGCTTTGTATACTGTAAGTGCTCCATTAAGATGAGATAATTATAATTTAACTTAGATTTTTCTACATTTTTGCCAAAGGCAGGCCAAAAACGAAACAATATTAACAAAGATAAAGAAAACCCCCACCTACAGTTCTAGGCCTATATGCCCTCAGATGATTGTCCCCAAGCACCTTAGAAACATTTGCCCTATTTACTTTTCAGGACACCACAAGAGAAAGGTAATAAGAATTATCTCAGTTTTGCAGTTGGGGAAATTTGGGAGCGGAGGAAGCTGGGCAGTTTGCCTAGGAACTGAAAACAAGTCACTGTGCAGCTGGGAACTGTCTCAACATCTCTAGAATCAAGATTGCTTGTTCCAAACTGCCTTTCCAGGCACAGGATGAAATGACGTGATGTCCTTTTGCCTCAGACAATGGGATGTTTTTCCTTAGCCAAGGTCTAGTGTGTGAGCAGTCTTCTCAGAGGAAGGATCAAAGGGGTGGGCTGTGTTTGACTTTGCTTCTTCTCTGCCTCTGTGCACAGCTGGGTCTGAGAAGTGTGGGAGACACAAGGCATGGTTTCTCCAGTGGCTCCACCAGGTGTGGTATGGCTATTGTGGGGTAGGCAGGACAAGCATTTTTGAAGCTCTTGCCCGAGGTTGGCTAAAGGAAATTTGCTCTGGAACCCAAAATGTTAACTTCTTCTAACAACATTTCCCACTTACTTGACTTTATAGCTTTATGATATTCATTTCAAGTAATTTCATTAATTCAATGAGCACGAAGAGAAAGTCTTAGCTAGAAAGTTACAGAGAAAATGTTTGGCCAACAATTTTTTTTTTCTAATACTAAAGTTGATACTTTATGTTTTTACAAAATTATCATAACAAAATTATAGAAATCTATGTCAACATAAAAAAAGTTGGTTAGAATAAACTGGATTTCTCTCTTAAATGTAATTATGTACCTTGAAGTTCATTTGTAGGGGGCAAAGCCTGAGAATTTTGACTCTCAGCTATATAGGATGTTTGCTCTAGGTCTCATTAAGCTATAACTTGATTTAAAAGGCCACTGTATTTATTATAACTAGATAACAAAGGAAAGTGTGTGTGTGCTTTAATAAAAAGGCCTTGAATTCACAATGTCTTTTAAGTATGACTTTATTTTGGGAATGTTTATGGGCAGATATCCAAACTCTTACTCTTTCTGAAGCTGTCGTTTCTAAAATAGTTTACAGCTCATGAATCTGAGGAAAATAAACCTGCAACAATACCTACATAACAGATGGAGCTATTGAACAGATTTAGAAATTTATCCAGTGTCTAAATGTGATGGGAGAACTTTGATAAATAAGGAGATTATTATGTTCCTGTGTATAAACTGACTCACATAACGACATTTGTCAAAAGTGTCTTACACAAGTGAATATCAAAGTTGAGTTGTTTTTGTTTTTCTTCAACTTTAGTGCTAGGATTTCCTTTGATAAATTGATGAAAGTTCCTAAAGTTTATCCATGACCCTCTCCTCCCCCAGGGGCTCCATGAAGTTAAGAACCTCTGATTCAGGTGAAGGACCAGTGAACACATTCATCAGTCCTCATGCACTGAATGAGCCTTTTTGGAGCACATAGCACAAGTCTCTGGGTGATAGGAGAGCAGTGTCGTAGCTCCCGCCCAGTAGGAGTGTACGAAACAAGACATGCACTCATTGTCGAAGGGGGCGTGATTCTCTTGGAGTAGTGAAGAGCCCGAGGTAGGAAGTGAGTACGGACGAAGGAAGCTGCAGTGACAACAGAGTGTCCACGATTATCTGGGTCAGGACCCGCCTGTAGGGCTCTTCTCCTTGCTTATGCCATGTCTGAGTTTTCTAACAAAGTGCCACAGACTGGGTGGATTGCATAAGAGAAATTTATTTTCTCATAGTTCTGGAGGTTGGAAGTCCAAGCCCAAGGTGCAGTCTGCGTTGGTTTCTCCTACGGCTTTTCTCCTTAGCTTGCAGATGGCCATATCCTCACTGTGTCCTCACCTGGCCTTATTTCTGTGCTCGCACACCACTGGTGTCTCCTGCTTCTTATAAGGACACTAGACCTGTTGGATTAGGGCCCCACCCTTATGACCTCATTTAACCTTAGTTACCTCTTTAAAGGCTCTGTCTCCAAATCCAGTCACATTGGGAGTTGGGGCTTCAACATATGAATTCTGGGGATGAGGTGGGGAATACCATTCAGCCCATAACACCCCGTATATCTTTCAGACTTTGACATTTAATTCTCTGTGGAGACCTTCCTCTGGGAACCGCACTCACTTCTCAGTTCTGGCTTAGTTACTGACCTCTTTCTATTCATTTTCCCCATTCTCTGCACTATCATCATATCTTGGCCCTGAACCCTTTCATATCTCTCAGCTTTGTCTTAGTGATCTTTTTTCCTGACTATGGATTCTTGAGGGAGTTTGCTCTAACCATCCTCTGCCAGCCCAGCTCTTCCAAGGGCTTAATCATACCCTCTATTAGGTCTTAAGCAGAGGCTTGACTCACAGAAGTAATTAGTAAGAGGGTTGAAAATATGCATAATATTTTGCTAAATATAATGTGGTGAATGTGATTAACTGCTTTTTTTTTTTCTCATTGCAAGTTTCAAAGCAAAAGAAATGGAAAATAAAAGGAAAAGGATTGGTTAGGGCTAGATGAATTTTGTATGTCAGGCTAGGAAGTTTGGCTTTCATTATTAGGTAAAAGGGAGCTGTGGAGGTTTAGAAAGAGTAGGAAGGAAATAACATAAAATACTTTATCTATCAGGGTAGATTATGTTGCAGTAACAAAGAACCCCAACATACCAGGGGCTTTCAATAAAGCTTTCTTTTTATTTCATTCTCTGTGTTTAATTGCTGTCTATTGCAATGCTGCTATACATTGTCTTCACTCTGGGATCCAGGCTGACCAACACGCTCTCTTGGCAAAAGAAAAAGAAATATGGCAAACTCTGCTTAGTTCTTAAAGCTTCTGCCTCAGTGTGATGCACGTCACTTCTGCCCACATTTCATTGGTCAAAGCAGGTAATGTGGCCACAACTGAGTTCAGCAGGGAGAGTAAGTACAGTTCTTCAGAGAAGAGAAACCATAGGTAAGAGAACCAGAAAATAGACTCTAATTGGCAGGAAAGCACAGGACAGCTTGTGGGAAAAAGTATTAGGAAAAAGGAAGAGAAGAAAATGAAAGCGGCAGAAGCAGAGTTTAAAAATGTGGATGATAAAAAAAATAAGAATACAGAAGAGAGAGGAAATAGGGTAAAAATAAGAGGTAGCTCTGTAGAAGATACAAACAAATAATTGAGAAAAATGACAACAGAAATATAAAGAGTTATGGATAAGCAACCAGGTTGTGCTGTAGCACAGGGAGCTATATTCAATATCCTGTGATAAACTGTAATGGAAAAGAATATAGAAAAGAATGTCATAAGCATGTATAACTGAGTCACTCTGCTATACAGCAGAAACTAACATAATGTAAATCAACTACTTCAATAGGAAAGAAGGAAGGAAGGAGGGAAGAATGAAAGGAGAAAAGAGAAAGGAAAGGAAAAAAGAATGGAAGAAAGAAGGAAAGGAAAGGAGTTAGGTTAGAGTAATACCAGTCAAATGGTTCTATACAATTATAAAAGTTATATGTTAGTTTCCTAGGGCTGTGAAACAAATTACCACAGACTGGGTGGCTCGAAACAGCAGAGCTTTATTTTCCCAACGTTTTGGAGGCTAAAAGTCTGAAATCTAGGTGTCAGCAGGCATAGGCTCCTTAAGAAGGCTTTAGGGAAGCCTTGCCTCCTCTTAGCTTCTGGTGGCTTCCCAGGAATTCTTGGCATTCCTTGATTTGTAGTAGCATCATATCAAATTCTGCATCCATCATCACATGACCTTCTTCCCCTGCGTGCCTCCTCTGAGTTTCTGTGTGTCCTCTCCTCTTCTTGTAAGGATACTAGTTATTGAATTTAAGGTGTGCTCTAATCCGGTATGACCTCATCTTAACATGGTTGTATCTGCCAACTGAAAGTTTAAATGGAACAAGCTATTTAATGAAATCCCTTGAAAAACCAGGGCATAAGCAGCCTTGTTTGCATACCCATGTAACGAAGTGTAATGAAAAGCATAGCGGACTTTGGTGTATGGGTGACCCCAGAGCATGCAGAGCTACTCTGGCACCTCAGTGGCCCCAGTCACGGGCAGCAGTGCACAGTATAGACCCTTGGGGTGATGGCAGTAGTGTTGACTGGCAGGGAGAGTGCTCAGGACAGGTACAGTACCTAATGAGCTTGGTGGCATTAGCCAGTGATAGCGAAGCTAACAGTAGAGGTAGCGGTGTCTCGCAAACACAGTGGGACTCAGCAGGAGGGGGTGATAGTTAGTGAGTGGTAGTCCAGTCATGAGCCTCAAAGCAGGGCCAACCTCTTGTAGCTTTCCAGGTGGTGGCTGACTCCAGATGAGCCATGGTAAGAGATTATGAAATTGCAGACATGGGATAATTGGGAATCTTGAAACACATGAGAAGTCTTTGAGGATGTCAGGAAAATAATGATGGAGTATAGCTTTGACATGGAGGGCTGAATTTAAAGAGTAAAGTTGAAAGTCAAAGAAGTAAAGCTGTGGTAGCCTGAGGAAGGAAACAGGAGATTTTAATGCATGTTTTTTCTTCTTTAATCGCTTAAGGTTAAGTTTAATAAAATCTATAGCTGTTTTTTAATACTGCCTGGTTCATGTTGATATTTCTGCACCTGTGTGTGAGCAGACTTTCATTTTGTATTAAGTGTTCCATTTCTTTGTTTGTGTTCCTGAATTCCTTCATCACAATAGCAAGAAATCTTTTCTATTTTTGTCTTCTGAGAGGTTTTTTCAAAAACATTTTTTACCATAGTTGATTTACAATGTTCCTTCATCAATTTCTGCTGTACAGCAGAGTGACCCAGCCACACATACACGTATATTTTTTTTTTCATTTTCTATCATGTTCTAATCCAAGAGACACAGTTCCCTGTGCTATATAGCAGGATCCTCTCACCCATCCCTTCTAAACATAACGGTCTGCATCTACCAACCCCCTCCGAGAAGTTTTAATCACCACTGAAAGATCCCAAAAGAACCTAGTCAGATGCTACTTGACTATGAACATGGACAGTCAGACCCGTTACTAAGGTGTAAGACACATGTCTGACTCTCAGTCCAAAAAGTTACCTGTGGACACATATATCCAGTGCTTTGATTCAGAATTGGTAAATTCTAAATAGTGGGACAGTAGGAGTTGAAATCCAATGCCTGCCATTATCTTATACCTTCAGTCTTTTGTGCCTATCTCCCTATCAGATGCCAGATTATCAAAGGCCATCAAAAAGGCCTGATAGGATATCGCTAATCACTGATGCATTTGAATATTACAGGAAAGAAATTCTACTACTTCTCAATCTGAATTACACCAATCTAGCCCTCAGAGGATGGAGCATATATTTGAAATCCTTCTCTCTGGGTGAAGCAGAGAAATGATGAGTCAGACAGACCCGAATTCAAGTCCCAGCTCTGTTGCTTCCTACCTGTGCGAACTTGAGCAAGTTATTTAACCTCTCTGGGTCTTCAAGTCCTCCTGACAGATGAGAATGATAATAATACCTACTGCATTGGATAATTTCAAGGAAAATAGATGATGTTTGCATAACGCTTTGACCAGTACACGATTGGATTAAGGCTCAATAGATAATAATAATAATAATAATAATAATAAGCAATCATAATAATAACAATAAAGGTAATGGTGATGATGATGAAAAAAGCCAGCAATAAGGAAGCCGGATGTTGCTGGAGATTGCCACGGAGCCTCCTGAAATAGGAATTAGAATGCCTCCTCTTTCCACGTTAAACTGCTGATAAACCCTGTGGAGAATGATGTCTTTCAGGCAGAGGGATAAAACACATCCTTTTAGTTAAGCTCTGCAAACATAGCAGCTGCTCACATCAGTCCCTGGAGTTGCATGTTGTCTTTTCTCAGACAGAACCCTTCCTGAGCTTGGGGAAATCAGTGTTGGCTGTGTACCAGCACAGCTACATAGCTGCTCTCCTTCTGGCCCCACCTGGGACAGACACAGCCCAATCTATCTAATCCCTCGGTGTTTGGATCTCTTGTCCAAGTGAGGTGCAGCTGGACTTCTTCATATTTCTGTGCATTTGACTTTCAGGATGTGTCTTATTTACCAAGACCAAAGTTTATATTCCAGTCTTCTCGTGAGTGAGGTCATTTTGCTATTACTAGCCAAAAGTCACCCTCCTCTAAATCTGTCTGGTGTTTTTTTGGCTGTAGCGCTAAGTTCCCAGAGCAAGAGGTTTCAGACTAAGAAGTACTGTTTGTGTAATGAAGCAGTCCTATTCTGGAAATGGGTTCCAGGGTTTGTGTTTTCTTCTAGGTCTTGCAAAAGCAAGGGCACTTGTATTTTTGTCACTCTTTCAGTCGTGGAAGAGCCCTGGGTTGGTTATAGAGGTTTCACGTGGGCTGGTTGTACATGTGAGTGTTGGTGGTGCTACAGCAGAGGCTCCGTCTCTGGCAAATGGTAAGAGAGCCCAATCAGGGCTGGTTAGAGTCTACGCTGGCATTAACTGAATGGCAACTCAAATGGAGACACAACAGATGATTTGAACAATGCCTGTTGCCTCTAATCTAGTATTTCTCAAAATTTTCTTTTCATGATCACTCTCCTAAGGGCCCTTTGAATGTCTTTATCCTGCGTGTTCCCCCACCACCCGTGAGGTTGTAATACCATAGCTACACTGTATATCCATCTATGTACTTTATCTGTAGCTGGGCTTTATATATAAAAGGAATAGGATTTTTACCTCTCCCAAGAATCAATTTTGCCCCCTTGTCTAATGGGCCTCACCAGTTGACCAAAGCACAGCTCATGCTTAAAGAGATACAATTTACTGTAGCCTCATCAATTGACTAATTTAAGTTGGAGAAATTGAGTCATTTATGTCTTCCTATTGAACTCTATATATTTTACAGCATTCATTATGCTAATGACTTATTTTTTTGGCTGCACTCACAGCTGTGGAAGTTCCTGGGCCAGGGACTGAACCCAAGTCACAGCAGCAGCCTGAGCCACAGCAGTAACATTGCCAGATCCTTAACTGCTAGGCCGTCAGGAAACTCCTCAAACAACTTTTATAAAGGAACAAGGCAGGACACTTGCTGAAAGTTACTTTTCTGAGGAAGCGTAGTCAATTTTTTCATAATTATAACCCCCCCCCCCCATTTTGTTAGCTCTTCTCACGTTGTTTGAGATTCAGCCAAAGCAGCCAGACAGATGTCTCTAGCATATGCCCTTTTCTTCATTCCTGGGATCACATTTGTGATGGAAGGTCCCGGTCACCTCACAGCCAACTGTTTTCTCCCCCTGAACGCACATTCACAAATACAATTGCCTGCAAGGGCCAGGGAGGCCACACAAATTAGTAAAGAAGATCAGAAGTAGGAAAACAACACACTCAGACAATGGTGATTGGCAGCTGACCTTGGGCTTTGTGTGGGGAAGACAAGAGGGGGCTTGGGACTTGGGAGTTGGAAGGTATGGTCCATGCAAAGGGGACAACTGCCACTCCACTCTTGCCTCCTATGGCCATTGGGAAATGACCACCAGTGTTGCCAGATCATGTTGCTATTTTAAAGAGAAGCCAATCATCTGAAACTTTATGGCCTGATTAAATGTTGACCAACATTCTTTTGGCCAAATAAAATAGGTCTGTAAGCTGGATTGAGCCACTGAACACTGATTTCTGACCTCAGTTCCAGATACTTCTTTCCTCCCCAGTGCAATCCACCTTGAACTGTATGTAAACAAATTGAATCCTCTCAAAGTGCTAACTCACATCATGTCACTCTCCCACTTAGAAGCTTTCAATAGCTTCTCACTGGCTATCCAGTCACTTCTAATCTCATGAACCAGGCCTGTCAACGTCTGCCACTGTATGTATTATCTTCCATTCACTTAACTGAACGACAGCATCTTCTCTTTTCCTCACTTTGTAATTTTCTGCCCCTATGTTTTTGCTTAGGTGGCTTCCTCAACCTAAACCTTCATGCTTAAATCCTACCAATCTTTCAAGGTCCAAATTATATACTCCCTTTCCAGGAAGCTGTCTCTACTCCCTCTGATAGGAAGGTATTCTTTCACTGAGCTTCAGAAGCATATTTTTAAAAAGAATTTTTAATCATAGTAAAATATACGAGATAAAAGTTACCATCTTAACCTTTTTTAAGTGTACAGTGATATTGAATACATGTATCATGTTGTGCAACTATGACCACCGTCCATCTCCATAACTCTTCATCGTGTAAAACTAAAACTCTGTATCCATTAAACATAATCCTCCAGCCTCTCTCAGCCCTCACAGTCCAGGG
Organism: Catagonus wagneri; assembly: GCA_004024745.2. NCBI lineage: Eukaryota > Metazoa > Chordata > Mammalia > Artiodactyla > Tayassuidae > Catagonus > Catagonus wagneri. The sequence continues at coordinate 6,867,563 of PVHT020000886.1, read as the reverse complement.
ACCACCATTCTACTTCCTGCCTCTACAACTTTGACTACTCTAAGTAACTCATATGAGTGGAATTACACAGTATTTTTTTTATGACTGACATCATTTCGCATAGTGTCCTCAAGTTTCATCCATGTGAGAGCATACATCAGAATTTCCTTCCTTTTTAAGATTGAATAATATTAATAATATTTTCTTGTGTATGTGTGTATATGTATATATACACACACACACAACACCACATTTTGCTTATCTATGCATCTGTCAATGGACACATGTTGTTTCTACAATTTTATTATAGTAAATAACGCTGCTATGAACACGGGTGTACAGATATCTCTTTGAGACCTTGCTTTCAATTCTTTTGGTAATATACCCAAAGTGGAATTGCTGGGTGATACAGAAATTCTATTTTAGTCTTTTTGAGGAATGGCCATCCTGTTTTCCACAGTTACTATGCCATTTTTCATTCCCAACAGGAACACACAAGGGTTCCAATTTTCCCACATCCCTGCAAACATTTGTTGCTTTCTTTTTTGATAATAGCCATCCTAATGGGTGTGAAGTGAATAGCATGCTGTTTTTGCTTAGGTGCTTAGAACATCTGATGTACAGTAAGCAATCTGCCCATACGTGTCCTGCACTAGAATGTGTTGGTTCAGGAGCAGCCCATTACTATCCCCAACACTCCCCATTTCCGGCTTCATCCTGTGTCATAGGGGAATAGGATATTAATTTAATTTTTTTCTTTGGACTGTATCACTTTTCATCATGTAATGTAGTTATATGTATACGGGTCCCCATCTCCTCTACTGCATAATATTTTAGGGCAGGGATAATTTTTTATACAACCCTGATTCCCTGCAGTGGCTAATACTCAATAAACGTTTGTACCACGAGCATTTGTGACTCTATTGATTGCTTCATCCACTAGGTCATTCTTTCCCACACTCCCCCAAATTCCATATCTACTGAGGTACTACTTGAAGTGGACTAAGTTGAGAAAAGGGAAATATAATTGAGAGGTAATGAGCAAAGAATGATCAGACCTCTCCTGTATTTGCATCAAACGCTCCACCAGCTTTAGCGCAAATGTTGAGCTTTTAAAACATTTTTAAACATGGACCACTAAAGATTTAATACAAAGTCTACTGACCTTTGTTTTAAGATGCTGTTAAACAAGGACGTTTAAAAAAATTTTTTAAAGTGGCGTAACATTCTAGAATGACTGAAGAAGGAGTGATTCTAAGGTTACCTGACTTGAATAAAGGAACTGGACTTATTTGTCTTGCTACACTCCTGTGGTATACTTGAAAGCCAGTAAACTTGCAAGTGGCCACAAGAGGGGAGTATGAACCACGCTCATTTCACAAGTGAATGGAACCGAGGAATCGTTCTCCAGCTGGATGTATGGTCCATCCTGAACAACGGTCAACTGAGTAATCATGCTCCTTCTAGTGGGCTGTCAAAGAATGCATGTGGGTTTGCCCTTTATATGCTCACAGAGAAAATAACCTTCAACTCTCAGCTGTCCAGTCATAGCTTAATCTTGATTGGAAGAAAATCATCTGTCCAGTCATACCTTAATCCTGATTGGAAGAGATATTTACGGGAGGAGGGCCTGAAGGACTAATAACATTTCACTAATGTTATTCTACCTTTGCATGAGCCAGAACCCTGAGAAAACCATTTATGAAGCACCTGGTGCTGCCTCCTTTCGAATTACTTATATAAGTTGGGTTTTGGCATGTTGTCATAGGCCTGCCTCAAGTTGTACATTAAGAGACAGTCATTTAAAATCATATCAACATAAAGGTATTGTCTACAATACCTGTTTTTGAGGACTTACGGAAGAAAATTTGCTTAAAACTCAGAACACAGAAAAAGCTGTGCTTTGCCTGGAAAACTTGTTAGCTTTTACCCATTAACTTTGTAAATGCTTCAACAGATCATGCTTCTCGCTTTCCTTTGACTGGTGGGGAGCATCTTTTATTCAGCAGATACTTACGACGTGCTCATTCTGGCTACGATGGGGAGTAGAGGTAGAGGAGTTCTGTGCTCGTGAACCCTACAGCTTAGTTGAGGAGACAGATGTTCATTAATCTCTCAGGTGAATGTGTAAACTGCAAACTGAAAAGTGCTGAGAAGGAAAGGAAGCTTCATAGCACGTGGTGCATAATAGGAGGACTGGACTTAAATTGAAAAGGTGAGTGAACTGACTGGCCGGCTGGGTCACTGGCATTCCTGACCAGAAGGGGGCAGCACTACACATTCTGGCAGCTGGAAAATAAATTTCAGGAGGGCTCAAGTATAGGTACAGGTCCGGGAAGGGATGGAGCAAGGCTTGAGAACACACAAGGTTTGGGCAAACTTACCCAGGCTTTTGTTTCACCCTCCATCTCTTGTCTATGTTATCCTTTGATAAAAGACATATTTTTGTGGAACAAGATGGGGAATAAATTAAAAGTTATTATTCCTTTGCTTGCATTATGTTACAAACTGCCTCCATCAGACATTACCTGGAAAACGATTTCACACATGTATCACCTCCACCAAGTTTCACTCACAGCCACGGGATCTCACCCACAGGCACGGGTGTGCAGGGCCACTCGGGGTGGGCCCGTGGACTTGAGAAAATCATTTGGCTTTGCTCTGATGGCATCCAGAAGCTCATGGTATTCTTCCTTTGCAGCCCATCAGGATCAAGAATTAGAGAGTTCTTCCTAGAAGATAGGTTTATGTACAATTTAGAAATCATAGCCCTGCCTTCTGGTCCTGTAAAGTATTACTGTCAGTTGCCTCTTAGAAACACACAGGAATAAACAGGCCAAGTGAATAAAAGGCAGTATTTTATAGTTGCTTTTTGATTACAAGCCTTCATCCTGCCAGCTATGCCAAGGGTTAGAATGTGTTGGTAAAAGATTCCTGGAGGAAATCTCCATGGTTCCTGGTTCTTTGCTTCATCTCTTGCCCCTGTTCTTGATATTGAGTTGAAACAGGGTGTTAATGCAGACAAAGCAAAGCAAGTATCAACACCACTTACTTTTGCTAGGTCAGGAAAAGACCTGTTTCTGCGCTCTTACTTACTGTAGGAAAACGCTTTTCATTTAACAGAGGGTGGAACAAAGGAAGAAAGAGGAAAAAGAGTTGGAGATACCAGTTGAGGATGGTTACAAATAAGACAGATAATCATTCTGTCTTAACCAGCTGGAGCTCCTTTCTGAGCTTCTAAACCCACCAGACACATTGCTGCCACAGGACTTTAACACTGGCTGCTCCCTCTACCTAGAATGTTCTTCCTCTCTATGACCAGAAGTCTGACTTGTTCACCTCCTTCTAGTTTTTGATTGAATGTTACCTTCTCAATGAAGCTCACCTTTGGTCATCCTATTTAAAATGGATGGCTCCCTTGAACTGCTGATCCTTTTATCCTATTTCAGAGGTTGACAAACTAGGACCCCTTGTTTTTGCAAATAAAATTTTGTTGGAATACAGGCAGATTCATTTTTTGATGTCTCGACTATGGCTGATTTTGCCCTACAATGGCAGAGTGAGAGCCAATGTGGCCGGAAAAGTGCATGATAAGTCTTCAGGAATTGTTTGTTGAATGAATGAATGGATGAATGAGTGAATATAAAGTATTCCATGAAGATTAGACAGTTAGTTTGATCATCATTATTATTTTAATATATCCACCACTTTTCAAAAGGAGAGGGTATCCATTTCACCAGCATATATTCTCAACCTAACGTGTAGATTGTTGTGATAGTCATAACTTTCTCACCTGCTGCAGAAAGCATGCTCCTATAGGTTTGTCTTTGAGCCTTATATACGTGCTTACTTCTGCTAGAACACCTACGCGATCTGCAAATAAACACCAGAGGAAAAGGCTTTTATATAAAAGTAAACATCTTTTGCAGCTCTAAGATGTTTGGCTTTTGTTGGGGAAGTACTATTTTCATGTTCAGACAGAGGAATGTCTATTTTTACACCACAGCCAGACAAGGCTTAACCATTGAGCCAAATGGGTAGGTGCATTTTTAAACTATCTTTATTTCACAAAAAGAAGAGGGGAAGGGATAAGCTCACCTTTTACCAAGGAAATAAAAGATTCAGCCTTCCAGTTCCTTTCACAATTGATGAATTTTTTCCATATGCGTTACATTTCTTGATCACATCAACAAACACCAGTTTATATAAAACAGTCTCTTTTCTATGCAAAATATCCACGTGGTCACTGCAAAGGAGTTAAGGTTGGATCCCATCTAGCAGAATTCTGAAGCTTATTTTCTTTTACTGACTATGTTTCAATCACTACTTCAGTTGTATTTTACAAAAGTACAGATATATCAGCCTCCCTTTATTTTATTTATTTATTTATTATTTTATTTTATTTTTAATTTTTTTGCTTTTTTAGGGTCTCACCCACGGCACATGGAAGTTCCCAGGCTCGGGGTTGAATTGGAGCTACAGCTACCGGTCTACACTACAGCCACAGCAATACAGGATCTGACCCGCTTCTGCAACCTACACCACAGCTCACGGGAACGCTGGATCCTTAACCCACTGAGCGAGGCCAGGGATCAAACCCGCAACCTCATGGTTACTAGTCAGACTCATTTCCACTGAGCCACAATGTGAACTCCCTCCCTTATTTTTAGATTGCAGTTTGAGGGTGAGAATGAATTAGAAATTATGTATGGCACAACAGGGTCTCACCATGACAGCCAGCCTCACTTCGAGGGGAGGGGTGAGGGTGGGGTTTTGCATTTAGCAACGTGTGCAGACGTTTTTGATGTCATGACTGGGAAGGTGCTGCTCAACATTCTGTAATGCCCAGGGTAGGACCCCACCACCTTCCAACATCCCAATAAAGAATTTTCCTGTCCAAACTGTTGGTAGCATTTTCCTTTTCACTTTCTAAGCCATTTGCTTTCTTGTTGCCTTGGTGATGTCATCATACACAACCTAAGGTTAATAATACGTGCCCATTTCCTCCTTCACTGGGAGGAGATAATGACCATATAGCACCGTGAACCGTTCAAGCACTAAAAATCCCAAAGGAAGAGAATCATTACTGTTTATTAAGAGGGGATTATGTGTTTCCAGATTTCATGGCTGTGTTGCTTTAGGCCTACTTCTTTTTTTAAAGGTTAAATAATTGGGGGAAGCTTAAAACCTCTCTGCAGCTGTCCCTTTGTGGGGTCATAGAAAGAAGGGCAAGGACAGTGCAGAAATCCACCGCTGGCGTATTTGCCCTTCTTGGTCTCCCTGTGACTGTCCTGTTGCAGAGTGTTTGCTCTCTCGCTGTCCTTGTCTCTGGCCTCCCTGGCTTCTTTTTCTTCCTGAGGATAGCTTTGCTCCAACCTCGCAATCCTTCTCCGTTAATTCCCTCGTTATTTCATTAATTATCTTTTGTTACTCAAGCATTTCCTTGGGGTCTCACCCTTCACCCAAGGGGCTTGCTGGCACTTTTTCCTGAACAAATACAATGCTTCTTTAAGACAAATTAAGATGAATGAACTGTTCTTTGCCTTAACATAAATAATCCCCCTTGAATGTTTATTAATTTTACCCCACCTAGTCCTACTTAATTAAGTAACGGATAAATAGCAATTACCACCAAAATGCAAACCAGATAAAAGAATCACTTCACTTAAATATTAATTTGGGGCTGAAAAGAGAACTTTGTGGCTTTTTAAACCAGGGTCTTAATGTCTAAGACACAAAAGTCCTCAAATTGTTGATTGAATAAACTTTTTAATTTTGTTTGCTTTTGAATTTCATAGAAGTCTTGCGTTCATGGGAACATGAGGAGGGTATGGTAGCAGTGGCTGCTACATAAATGAAGAACCCAGTTGGTAAGCTTGAAGGGCTGGAAACTCCTGTCTTCAACACACAGAACATCTTCTCACAGAGTTATGCAAACTAAAATATATATTTTAAGATGGGCTTATATGCATTTCTGCTTAAGCTGTCAAAAGATTTTTTAAGGGGAGGTTGGTGATTAAGATATAGCACAAGTCTCTTCCACTCAGGAAGCTGGAAACACTTTAGATGTAGCTTGAGTTGGGAAACTCACTGGTCTTCCCACTATGTTATTTTTTAGGTTGTTACGTGTTTTCTTACAAGAGGAGAAATAACCTGTCTAGATCAACCAAATTCAGGAGAGTCACAACCTCGAGTCCTCGCTGCAATTTCTTCTCCATGCTATTTAATGTTGATTTAATTTCACAAACCATACCTTTGCCTTCGCCCCTTGGCTCTCTTGATTCCTTTCTCCTTATTTCCTTTTTTACGTAATAGTAATGATCTTCTAACAGATTAAAAATTGTATTCATTTACGATGCAACGTGTTTATTTTCCATCTGCTTCTGCTATAATATGAGCTTATCGGGGCAGGGATTTGTGTCTGTTTTGCTCACTAACCTATCTCAAGAGTCTAGAAGAGTGCCTGGCTCAAGGTAGCCATTCCATCCACATTTGATGAATAAAACAATGGGTGGGTTAATGCAGGCAGGGGCAGAGGTGTAGTTAGGGCAGGGGCTTTTATGAGGAATTTGTGACTGTCAAGAGGGCAGCTTGAAGAGTTGGAACCGCCTTCAAAACAAGGACAGAAGGAAGACCGAGTAGAGGGAGGGTGGTTATAGGTACCGCGCTTTGTAATTATTCCAAGGACTGATCTTGTTGATGGGCATCTGAGGTGCAGGAAAAGGCTTAGATACAGGTGCTGATAGGCACCTGTTTCCAGTAGACTTCAGGAATGTGTGTGTGTGTGACAGAGAGAGGAGAGAAAAGGGAAGAAAGTTCAGCGGTGTGGCGCAGGAACCTCCCGTCACTCACTTGACCTCTCATTCGTTCCACCCCTGTACACTCAGCCTTCCTGCTCATACCTGCAGCATGCCATCTGGCTTTATTTTTATAGTCAGACAAAGATGACAAACTCAAGATATCTCTGGACAAAACCTTAAATACCTCTCAGGGCCACAAAGAGACAAAACAACTTCATCTTTACCAGACACAAGACAAAGATGACTCATCAGGCAAAACAAATCTAGTCTTACAAACCCACCTGTTCACCCTTGGGAGGCTGTTGGATAGCCCAGTGTACTCTGGCCGAATTAGAAGGCAGAATGGAAACGTGATTAGAAGACAATAAGGGCCTATTAGTAGATGTGTTCTTTCCTAGTGTGGGGCTGCTGCCAGGGATTACAGCTCTGAGCTCCAGCTCTGTCTTAGTTTGGAGGGCAGGAATCAGACTCCATTATTGAAGAGCTGTGTGTGTGACTTAAGGAAAGTTAACTAATTATTTTTAAAAAATCCTCAATTTTCCCATCTGTAAATAGTACTAAGGGATTGTATGAGGATAAAATGTGCTAATAAACATGGAAAGTATTTAGCACAGTGCTTTAATAAAGGCTATCTCTTAGGCATGCTGTTAACATAGGTAGTCAGGCAGCCTTATTAAAATTCAAGCTTTATTACTTACTTACTATGCAACTTAGGGCAATATGCTTCACCTTACTTTGCTTCCGCTTCATTTTCAAGAAGCAAATTACTGCAAAGGACAGTTAGGAGGACTCAACAACACGGTAAAGACAAATAACTTAGGAAAGCTGACGTTTAGCGAGTGTACAGTAAAAGGCATCCTCTATCACTCTTATTTAACACTTCAATTATTACTACTACTATTACTGCAACCACTGCTGCTGCTTCTACTACTATATTACTAGGCAATGTGAGAAGTTGAAAATAAGTCCATAAACTTTACTCTTAAAGAGACTCCTGGTTACAGTTTTTAAAAACACTTTCCTGCACCTTCCTATCCTGCACTTCTGTTTATCACCGAAGTGCAGTCACTTATCAATAGATATTAGCGAATATTATCAAGATATTAGAAGTATAGGATGCCCTTTAGATTCTTTACTCCAGAAGCAGTATTGGAGATTCCCTGGGTTATAATTTGAATAGCATCTTTGAGGGCAGAAGTCCCTGTTTTCCGGTTCATTTCATTTGTACTTGGACTTGGGGACATACTGAAAGTAATGAAAGGGAAGCAGAGTTGGTTATAACTGAGGAATAATTAGTCATTGCAAGAGGGATTGTGAGTTGTCTACCAGTTATCTATTTTGTCCCTCCTTCTTTACTGTTAGAGCTCCTGGGTCATGGCTGGGCACTCTGCTTTTCATCTGGAGACTATTTCCCAGATTCCCTTGAAGCTAGCCATGGTCCTTATGACTAAGTTCTTGACAATAGAATGGTAGCAGAAGTGATGTGTGCCAGTTACATGTCATACCCTTAAAAGAAGTTTAATGCATATTTCTTTTCCTTTCTTTCTCCTTACTAATGGGGATGTAGTTGTGATGAAGTGTGCTAGAACAGCCTTTTTAGATCCAGAGATAGGAGGTTCATAATGAGGGCAGAGATACCCTACAAACCTTGGATGATCTATATGTGAACTTTTACATGTGAAACAGTAATAAATTTCTGCCTTGCAATAGCTACTAGACTTTGGCATCTCTTAGCCTATAACAAATACAGCTAAATTAACTCAATAAATATGGCACTCTACTCAACCACAATCATAAAGGAAGACAATTCAAATCAGTTTGAATATAATGAAGACATTTTCAGAAAGGAAATAATCAGTCTTCGAGGTAGTTAAATTTAAATTTAAGAGATTACATTAAATTTTGAACTTTAAAGCATTTTCCAAGTCTTTTTCTCATACTTTGTTCTATGATGAAAGCCTAGCTCTAGTGATTAGAAATAACTTACAGTTGTATTTGGAATATTATCAATTATCAGAGCTCTTTTTGAGTTTGTGATTAGATACTATTTTGTATGGTCAGAATTCAAACAATGTGATTATTCACATAACTTATATTTAGGGTTCTAATATAATCAGTCCAGAGATACAGTGATGTAGACACCAAAGTATAATAGACCCTAAAATTTAGGATAAAAAATAACCATATAAAATGCCAGCAAAAGGTCAACACAATCATATCAGGAAATGACAGCTCAAGATTTGCATTGAATTATTTACTATGAGCACGTACTCTTTTTATATATAAACAATCTTTAAAAAACTACGTGTTAAGATTGATTATTTACACGTTTAGAATTATCTTACAGTTTAGAGGTAATTTATGGCTCCATGAAAGTGAGTACAAGCATACTTAGAAGTCAACATTTTGAAATGTAATTAATGAAATTTAGTTACTACACTTTGCACTTAGTATGGTAATGGAAGTTGAAACAAACAGGTTCGTATTAAATCTGAAAGGTTAGTGACCCTGCTGAGGAAGGGGATTTCTTTAGATGGTCATGGCCAAAAAATGATTTCATCTTATAGACTGTGATTGTGATTCACTGGGGAAATATCTAAGGTAAAGGGTACATTTTACCAGGCAAGCATAGCTTTATAAAAACACCTGTGAGAACATCTAAGTCCTGCCAGAGGAAATATGCAAAGTTTGCCTGATTTTGTTATTCTTGATATCTTAGCCTGCAAATAAGTCTCTTAGGAGTTCTATTTGGCATGGCTTGATGCCGCTTTAGGTCAGTGAGAAATATAAAGTTTCTAAAGCTTTAAAAGTTGGAATTAGATCATTGACCTCAGTAAAAGTAATCCATTGAGCTTTGGTCTGAAATAGCTATCTTGGGTTTCATATCATCTCATGTATTTTTATGCTAATATTATGTTTGGGAAGCACTATTCTTGATTATTTAAACAGTTCTCAATTTTAAGTTGGATGTACAAAGGAAGAAAAGATTATATTAAATCTTAAAAATAGGAGTGCCCGTCGTGGTGCAGTGGGAATGAATCTGACTAGGAACCATGAGGTTGCAACTTCGATCCCTGGCATCGCTCAGTGGGTTAACGATCTGGCATTGCCATGAGCTGTAGTGTAGGTTTCAGATCCAGCTCGGATCTGGCGTTGCTGTGGCTGTGGTCTAGGCCGGCAGCTGTAGCTCCCATTAGACCCCTAGCCTGGGAACCTCCATATGCTGCGGGTGCGGCCCTAAAAAGACAAAAAGCCAAAAAAAAAAAAAATCTTACCACACACCAATTAGCCTGGTGGAAAATGCTGATAAAATTAAATGCTGATGAGAATGTAGAGAAACTGAATCTTTTTATATATTGCTGATGGAAAGGCAAAAGGGGGCAATTACTCTGGAAAATAGTTTTTCAGTTTCCTAGAAAATTAAACATAAACTTACCACACAAACTTGCACTCTTAGGCATTTATCCTAGAGGAATTAAAACTTATGTTCACACAAGAACCTGTACACAAGTTCTTTAGCAGCTTTAATTGAAATCGTCCTAACCGGTAATAACTCACATGCCTGTCAAAAGATAAATGGATAAAGAAGCCAAGGTAAGTCTATCAATGGACTGCTACTACTATGAAATCCAAAGGAATGAATTATTGATACACACATCAGCCTGGACAGACCTCAAGGCATTACGCTAACCGGAAAAGGTTAATCTCAAAAGGTTTCGTACTGTGTCATTCCTGAAACAGTAAAATGATAGGGATCAGATCAGTGGAGAACAGATCAGTGGTTGATAAGAGTTAGTGAGAGCTGGGTATGGAGAGAGGTGGTGACTATAATTGCTATCATTGGAGGTTTTGTGGTGATGGAACATATACATGCAAGTGGATTCTATGGAACCATACAAAACAGTGGGTCTATGTGAAAACTAGTGACATTTGAGTAGTCTGTAGCCTAGTTAATAGCATTCCTGGTTTTGGAGTTCCCACTGTGGCTCAGGAGGTAAAGAATTGACATAGTATCTGTGAGGATGTAGGTTGGATCCCTGGCCTTGCTCAGTGTGTTAAGGGTCTGATGTTGCTGCAAGGTTCACCGTAAGTCACAGATGTGGCTTAGATCCAGTGTTGTCTTGGCTGCAGCTCAGATTGGACCTCTAGCCCAGGAACTTCCATATGCCGCAGGTGCAGCGGTAAAAGGAAAAAAAAAAAAAAAATATATATATATATATATAGCATTCCTGGAGTTCCCGTCGTGGCTCAGTGGTTAATGAATCCGACTAGGAACCATGAGGTTGCGGGTTTGATCCCTAGCCTTGCCGAGTGGGTTAAGGATCCGGCATTGCCGGGAGCTCTGGTGTAGGTTGCAGACGCGGCTCAGATCCCACGTTGCTGGGGTTGTGGCTTAGGCCGGTGGCTACAGCTCCTGTTAGACCCCTAGCCTGGGAACCTCCATATGCTGCGGGTGCGGCCCTAGATAAGGCAAAAAGGCAAAAAAATAGCATTCCTGGTTTTGATAATGGGCTGTAGTTATATGAAATGTTACTTTGGGGGGATGCCAGGCAAAAGGTTCATAGGTCCTCTCTGTACTATATTAGCAACTTCTTGTGAAAATAAAAAGCTTAAACATAATTACATTAACTCACCAACTATAAAGATTTGTTTTTGTTTTTTGTTTGTTTTTTGCTTTTTAGGGCCTCACCCAAGGCATAAAGAGGTTCCCAGGCTAGAGGGTGAATTGGAGCTACAGCTGCCGGCCTGCACCACAGCGCCAGCAACAAGGGATCCGAGTCGCATCTGCGACCTCCACCACAGCTTATGGCAACGTGGGATCCTTAACCCACTGAGCGGGGCTAGGGATTGGACCCACATCCTCATGGATACTAGTCGGATTTGTTTCCGCTGAGCCATGATGAGACTCCAAATATTTGTTATCTATTTTGTTTTATTTTATAGAGAGTAATGCAAGGAGGAGAGAATATACTTTAATCAGAACAGTTCTGCTTTTATCCTGGGAAGATTTTTTTTTATGAAGAGAGACTTTCTGGGATAAAGTTTGATAACCACTTCTAAAAGTTTACAGAAATTTCTTGAGACGATAAAAATCAAATCGTGCAAAATTTAGTTTTTAATCAAGAAAAGTAGGTGTGCTTTAGAAGGCAACTTGATTATTATTTATAGTAACAAAGAGCTAAAACTTGCAAGGGAAGTGATTACAAATAGCCCCGTATTTTAGACATGGTATCAGAATTGGTTTGTTATGAAATTACAGATGCTGATGTTAACCATAGCTAATATACTGCTTGTTGCCTTGTGGGGAAATAAAATTGTTGGTGGATTCTTCCTAGAAGTCAGTTAAAACTAGCAGTTAGCTGGTAGAGCAGTGATTTTTCTGTCTGAGGTCCAGTTAGGTAAGACAAGACTGCTGCAAATCTATTTAGCCTAACCTGACGTAGGATTTGTTGCCAGTTTAAACTGCATCTCTGAGCATCCAAGAAATATTTGTTTGCTTCCATGAAATTTTGCCTCCACTCGAATATTCTGGACAGCGGAGAGCTTGAGGTGGTCATCAGCTGCTTCATGTAGAAATGTTTCTTGCAGCATCTGTGAAGGCAAAGCTTTCCTGGTCGGACCTGACCAAGGGTGGTTTGGACCCTTCACCCTCCAAGCCCAACACAACCCAGAATCCAATACGTCTTTTCTTCCGGTGACCGATGCCTGATTACTTCTGTGGCACTAAGACAGGGCCTCTGAGTAATTATAGAGTTGGCCTGTGGTTGTCTTCCAGGAAATGGCAAGTACCACTTGCCCTAGTGTGGCGGGGCAGACTTCACTTAGGGACAACAGGAAACAAATGCCATGTAAGGGCATCCTGCAGCAGCAGCTGCTTTTCTGTGGACACCAGGAAGGTAGTCAAGCATGTCTCTTTCACCATCTCTATTTCCCCTTCCTAAATAGATCTGAGGCTCATCAGTAAGAAAAATGTGTGCATTTACAGTGATCTTCAAGAAGAGTTTTTTTTTTTTTTTGCTTTTTAGGGCAAAGGCATATGGAGGTTCCCAGGCTAGGAATAGAGTCGGAGCTGCAGATGCTGGCCTGCACCACAGCAGTGCAATGTGGGATCTGAGCCACATCAGCAACCTACACCGCAGCTCATGGCAATGCTGGATCCTTAACCCACTGAGTGAGGCCAGGGATCGAACCCGTATCCTTATGGATACTAGTCAGTTTTGTTACCACTGAGCCACAATGGGAACTTCCTGTCACATTTATTTTAATGAGAGAAGTCTGCTGTCATAAATGTTTAAGGGATAAAGGAAATCCCCTCAAGCAGGTAGAGCTTTAGGTCGTGTACCTGATCACTCACTTTGTGTGAAGAGAAGTAGCCCAAGGTTAGAATATACATGGACCCATGGTCAGTGGCAACTAATCTCAGATTATAAAATTTTAACAAAGTAATAAATAAAATGATTAATAACATTTAATTTAAAAGAGCCTAGCAGAACAATTGTTTGAAAAATAGAAGTATTCTTAAGTGAAATACCAGGATCCTCAGTGGCTCAACTTGAGAATCTTGTCATTTTCTTTTTTTTCTTAGTGGCCACACCTGTGGCATATGGAAGTTCCTGGCAGGGATTGAATCTGAGCTGCAGCTGTGACCTACACAGCAGGTGCAGCAACACCGGATCCTTTAACCCATTGTACTGGGCCAGGGATCAAACCCGTACCTCCATAGGACCCAAGCTGTTGCAGTCAGATTTTTAACCCACTGCGCCATGGTGGCAATTCCTATTGTGTCATTTTTGATCGTCTTTAATAATGGCTCTGTTTCTCCTGACATTGTTTATTTCCAGTATACTGGAATTGAAACTGGACAAAACAGTTAGATGAATGTTGAATTAGCATAAAAGTCTTTTTTTTCTTTCTGTGTTCGTGTTTAAAATTAACTTATGGAATGCTTACTACATGTCAAGAACTATTTTAAGCTTTCTATAAGTATTATTTCATTGAATATTCACAACATCTCCATGAGTTATATTCACCAATATCCCCACTTACGAATGGTGAAGCCATAGCACATGCTTATGTAACCAATAAATCAGTGCTGGATTGTCACCAAAGCAATCTGACTTCTGAGCCCGTGGCTTTAAATCATTTGCAATACTATCTTCAGTAAATACCAAGGCAATTAACAGTCATGTTCTTACATCACCCAACAGTGATGAAACTAGAACACAGAAAATACTTTTTCTCAGAGAAGTGTAAAAGTGCTTATCGACTCATCGTTTTAAAGTTTCTTGTTAAACTGCTTATAAAAAAAACCTGCTACCTTAAATTTTCAAGGTCTTCCAAGTATATGATTATCAGCTCATGAATTGTTAGAACAAAAGAGGATTCATTGCTGCCCAGACTAAAAGGCAGCAGGTTCTTGGGGAAAAGAGTCCCGGGTGAGTTGATGACTAATTCTAAATGCCACATAGAATGTCCTTTTATTTTTAGGGGCTCCGGGAAACAAAGACCTACAGGTATAAGCACATTACAGACATCAGTGAGCTTTGCCAGACAGCATAACTTCAGCATTTTATTTTGAGTAGGAAGAACTCGGTCTTTATGCCCCACAAATGTCACATCGTTTACTTTCCTACCGTGTTCTTTCGTCTGTGGTTATTACTTCCTTCTCAAGTACACAGATAGAAACTTTTGCTTGCATGGAGGGAAACGTTTCCAAACTCCTGTTTCCTTTCCTCACCACTTTCCATGGTAAAACAATATTTTTTTTAATCTCAAGTTTCCTTTCCTCTTTTGACCGCTATTTTTGTATTTCCAGGATTTGAAAACGCACACACACAGACACACACAACTCACAATTGCAATATCTGAGGGAAAAAAAGTAAGTTGGGAAACTCATAATTTCTCTGTTATGTAGTGTTCCCCTCAAATTCTGTAATAAGGTTATTCTTGAGATACGAACAAGATAGGCTGTTTACAGTTAGTTAAAACACAGAGATGCTGAAACGTCTCTGTGACCACAGGATTAAGAATTGGCTCCAGAGGGGCAACATAGTTATTGTAGCTATTGAAACAGAACCAAAGTTTGACAGAAGTAACTAACCTGGTGGTCCAGGCTAACCTATTCCATCCTATTAAAACAATGTTGATTTGGACCCACTACATTGATTTCACAACTCTTAACGAGTGATGGCTCACTCTGTAAAGCACGTGGCAACACTGGCATCACAGGAGGGTGGCTTTCAGCCTGGGCGGAACATCAGAGCTACCTCTGGAACTTGTCAGAAGGACAGTTGTCCAGGTCTCCTGCAGGACCATGTAATCCATACCTAGGGAGAGATTAGGAAAGTTTCTGAAGCTTTTCACTTGACGGGTTCAGGAGGAAGCTGGATTGGGAGAGTGACAAGAAAGGGTTTATCGGTTACTGAGCAGTGAAATACACAAAGTGAGGGTTGGATCTAGGCTTTGTGGAGCCTGAACCTTACACGATTTTTGAGTTCTTTTTAGGAAAAATAACACAAAAGTGGGTAAGAGAGTAATTTTTTGTAGTATGAGAAAGTTAGGTATAACAAATCACAAATTTTAAAAATCTGACAAGCATTAAAAAAGTCCATGAAAATATTTTTGTTAATTAACTGCCTTGCATGGCTCTTTAATACTTTCCTTTTTACATTTATTAGATTCATATTATTTGACGTATGCTTAGAGAGAACAACTATTTGGTCTTTCCTTTAACATAGTTGATTGACAGTTTTTTTGTTTTGTTTTGTTTTTCCTGCGTCCAGGGCATTGGAAAGTTCCCAGGCCAGGGATCAAACCCATGCCACAGCTATGACCTGGTCGCTGCAGGGGCAATGCTGGGTAATTAATCTGATGCACTGCAAGGGAACTGTGACATTTACTTTTTATTGATTTTAGTTGAGAAATGTTTCTTCCAGCTTCACAACTTGTTACTGGACGTGCCATATGAAATTTTTAGATTTCTGTCTATGTTAGTTGTCCAGGGCTGCCGTAACGAAATATCACAGAAGGGTTGGCTTACACAATAGAAATTTATTTTCTCTCAGTTCTGGAGGCTGGAAATCCAAGATTAAAGTGTGGGCAGGTTTGGTTTCACCTGAGGTGTCTCTCCTTGGCTCATAGATGGCTGCCTTCTTGCTGTGTACTCACAAAGTGGCCCCCAGTCTTTGTTGTCTATGTCCTAATCTCCTCTTCTAAGTAGGGCACCAGTAAAACTGGATTAGGGCTCACCCCAATGACCCCATTTTAACTTAATTACTGCTTTAAAGGCCCTGTCTCCAAATAGTCATGTTCTGCAGGTTAGGGTTTCAACCTGATTTTTTTTTTTTTTTAGTCTTTTTAGCACTGTACCCACTGCATATGGAATTTCCCAAGTTAGGGGCCAAATCAGAGCTACAGCTGCCGGCCACAGCCACAGCCACAGCCACAACAATTTTGGGATCCGAGCCACGTCTGCAACCTACACCACAGTTCACAGCAACACTGGATCCTTAACCCACTGAGCAAGGCCAGAGATCAGACCTGAGTCCTCATGGATAATAGTCAGGTTTGTTACTGTTGAGCCACAGTGGGAACTCTCAGCATGAATTTTAAAGGGACACAATTTCAACCTATAGCATTGTCAAATCTGGAAAAACATCTATTAATTTCTTTCCTTTATTAACACAAAGATCAGTTCATTAAAAATTTTCCTGTGCAGTGATTGATTATA
The DNA here is from genome assembly GCA_004024745.2 of Catagonus wagneri. Taxonomy (NCBI): domain Eukaryota; kingdom Metazoa; phylum Chordata; class Mammalia; order Artiodactyla; family Tayassuidae; genus Catagonus; species Catagonus wagneri. Next base: position 6,851,054 of record PVHT020000886.1, on the reverse strand, counting down.
AATACTCTGAATTGGTGATACATTAACTGGCTTGGTGTCTATGTTCTCATTACATTGATTTATTGCTATATCTTTGTAGCTGTCAAGCCAGCAAAAAGAAAATCTGAAATATTTTCTAATAATTCATCTTTCCTTATTGCTTAGATTTTTAAGCAATCTGAACATCTACTAATTATTTCTCCTTGAAATTTATCAGTCTCAACTAATTACTGCTTTTGGTATGATCTGAAAAAGACTTTACACTTTCCTTCTCAACATTAATTTCAATTTATTTCATTCTCATTTTTGCTGCTTTTGTACAGCAGTAAGCTTTTAACTTTTTAAGTTTATCTTAAATTTCATTACTTATTTTAACTTTTCTTAGTTATGTATTAAATAAATTTGTTATAAAAGAAGCTAGCTTTATATAAAAATCAAATCAGGAGTTTGTAATTTCTCACTTAAACCTCTTGCCAAACTGCAGTTGAACTTTAGCATGCTGTTTTCATTTTGAAAAAAAGCCTGATCTTTTTTATAATTGTGTATGCTGCATCATTGAGTATATATATAACTTTGACAGGAGAGAACTTCTGCTTTGATGAGATATAGATGAGCACTGAATCCTCCACTGCCATCTTGCATGTCTGATGTTAGAAGCATTTTTGCAGACTAACTTCTGTCTCCATATGTTCAAGCCGTGCTTCTCATCTACAACCCACATGCTTCCGGGCTGACTGCAATAGCAGAGGTCCATTTCTTAAACTGGCTGTACCCCTGTAGCCTCACCAGGTCAGCTGAGCTGGCACAGTGGGTGGTGGGGGTATTCCAGGAAGCCGTTTCTACACTGGGAGAGCTAGCAGTAACTTCACTCGACACGGAAATGACTGTGAACCACGTAATAGATCCCATTCCACTCACACTGAAGGTTTCCTCATTTCACCTTGCACTTTAGCTAGACTCCAAAAGTGCCTGTGGCCACACCAGTGAACACATGGGGAAATCGGAGAAGAAAGAGACAGGGTCTTCACTAACTGTGGTTAAAATAGCTTACTTTTGTAGATTTCACCAAATCATATTACATGTGACTATATTTCTGGGGCCCTTCCAGGGTTCCAGAAGGGGCTCTTCAAGTAAGGACACTACTCTTTCAGCTTTGTTGTCGTTATGGAAATATGACCCTGATGAAGCATCCAGGAGCTCTCCTGTCCTTAATACCATAAATGCCACCTAGAGTGGTTCCCCAGTGCTTGCCTTCAAGTTAGTGCTTGTCTGTGACAGAAGTTTCAATAATGTAACATGAAATGAACAGGATAAAGACAATGTGATACATACATACCCTGTTCCGTTGTCAACTATTGTCTCTTGAGAAAGATGGTCAGTTTCATATAATCATTCCTGTTAATCTGGTGTTAAGATATTCTTCTTTATTCGAAATATTGGTGACAATAGAGAGTAAAATATAAAGTTTGGAACCCTATGTCAGTCCTCTGCCTTCTGGCTCTGCTGTTATAGATCCCTTCACTTTCAGCATGGGTGGCCAGCGGATAGAGAAAGTGGAAGATTGCATGAGACCATTATGGCTGGGTTAGAAGCGCGCTTGCCTCCTCTGCCCACACTGCCTTGACCAGAACTCAGTCCCATAGTTCCACCCTTGATACATGAACGGTTGGGAACTGTGTGCCCAGGAAGAGAATGCATCCATGAACCATGGGATTTTTCTCTACCTCACCATCTTTTCTTGGATTCTGATAAACTTTTCCACAGTAGGAGTAGGATATCATCATGATTTTAGGCCTGAGTCTCACTATTTCCTTAACTTTTACCACCCAAGATGAAAACCTGAACACCCAATGTATTCATTTTCTGTGGTAGTTTAACAAATTATTACAAATTTAGCGGCTTATGAATTATCTCGAAGTTCTATGGATGTGGCTGGATTCTTTCTACACTCAGGATGTTACAAGCCGAAATCAAGATGTCGGTGGATATGTATGCTTTTCTAGAGGTTCTGGGGAAAAATTCACTTCCAAGCTCATTCAAGTTGTTGACAAAATTTAGTTCCTTGCAGCTGTAGGATTCTGGTTCCCATTTCTTTGACGTGTGGCTTCCTCCATCTTCAAGCCAGCAATGAATGGTACATCAGGTGCTTCAGGCTTTGAACCTCTCTGCCTTCTACTTCTACATTTAAGGCCTCAAGTGGTTACCTTGGACCCACCCAGGTCACTTTAGATAACCTTCCATTTTAAGGTCAACTGACTCATGACCGTAAGTACACCTGCAGAGTCCCTTTTACCATGTAAAGTAGCATATTCATGGGTGTGCTACCAGGGGTAAAGGTCCTAGGGGCCAAAATTTTGCCTACCACACTCGGAGTATCCCACGGGGATCTCTCCTTCTCATTTTACTTATTTTCCAAGTACATGAGGTCCCTCAGACCTCGAGCACTTTGCCAACCTTGCAGCATGAGGTGCCAAATGTCATCAGATTTTCTCTTTTGCCCAATTGCAGGTGCACCCCTGGCTAGGTGGGTGAGAGGGAACTGGAGGGGTAGGGAGGCACTATCAGTGGTGGTAGGTGGGACACTGGTGTGCTTGATTCTTCTCCGTTTTAAAAAGCAGTATGTTGCGCTCTTAGGCTGGTGTATTTTTAGTTCCACTCTCAACCTTAACTTATGAGATTCTGAAGTGAAATAAATGAAAATCTCTAAAAAAAAGTTCTTTTGCTAATATTAGAAAAGCCTATTTCAGGAATTCTTTTTTTTTAAGCACTCTTGCTTCACATACATTAAACTTCCAGGAGGTCTCCAGTAACTTGCAAACCTTGAAGTCCAGCGTATTGAATATCATTGATCTTTCTCCTCAGCCCAAAACCATGAGGTACATGTTTCTGGCATGTTTTGAAGCAAGCTTATGAATGAGTTTACAGGGCTCACAGGCAAGAATAATGTGTTTTGTGGCTTTTTTTTGCAAGTCTCAAGGAGCTTTCGGAGTTGCTGTGAACAAATTAACAATTTACTGACTTCTTATTGAGTAAAGGAATGAGTAAATAAACGAATGAATAACTAAAACTTGATAAAGTGTGGTTCAACCCTTGCAACACTTTAAGCAAATGAAATAGGAAAAGACATCATGTTATGAAGCCAGTGTGTATAAGAAAAGCTATCAGTGTCAGCAAAAATAGGTTCGTATCATATATATTAACAGCAGCTTCACTTGTTATGTCTAAACTCCAGAATGACTTGTTGTGAAAGGGTCTTTTTTGTGTTCTGTGCCACAAGTTTATGTGTTTTAAGATGGCATCATACAAACTGCTTCCTATAAAACAGTGTTTTCATAGAGAAAATAGTGTTTTAATAGACAGTTATAATTTTGCATTGCCTTTCAAAGCTAGGCACACTGTTTGACTCAAAGGTAGAGACTGATGTCAAGAGATAAATACACAAAGCTAAACCTAACCTGCCCATTCCTTTCTGTGGCAGGGAATGAGTGTCCTTGCACCACTGATCACTTCAGTAGAAAAAACAGTTGTTAAAATAGTGTGTGTGGCAATGTAACCCTCTGAGTTTTTTGCTTTTCTTTAAATTGTCTGAAGACTCTATCAATAAATGAAGATACTTACTTTTATTTTTTATTTATATTTATTAAAAACAATCCACATATGTAATTTTATATTTCCTAGTAGCACGTTAAAATATTGGAAAAGTTGAGGTGAAATTCATTTTTTATTACTCAGTGAATTTGATAAATTTATAATTGTGCAGTGATCATCAGAACCCAGTTTTATAGCATTTCCATTCCAAACCCCCAGCCCATCCCCCCACGCCCCAGCCTGTCTCATTTGGAAACCTTAAGTTTTTCCAAGTCTGTGAGTCAGTATCTGTTTTGCAAAGAAGTTCATCGTGTCCTTTTTTTAGATTCCACATGCAAGAGATAGCATATGATGTTGGTGTCTCACTGCCTGACTAACTTCACTTAGCATGGTAATTTCTAGGTCCATCCATTTTGCTGAGAATGCCGTTATTTCTTTCCTTTTAATGGTTGAGTAATATTCCATTGTGTATATGTACCACGTCTTCTTTATCCACTCCTCTCTTGATGGGCACTTAGGTTGTTTCCAGGTCTTGGCTATTGTATATAGTGCTTCAATGAACATAGGAGTATATGTATCTTTTCAAGTCATGGTTTTCTCTGAATAGATGCCAAGGAGTGGAAAGATATGTACTTGTAAAAATTTAAATAGTTTATTGTGAAATCATTCCCAACTTATAGGAGAATTGCTGTAGCAGATAAAAGAACTGCTACATCTGTTTCACCCAGATTCTTCAAAGGTTAATATTTCACTGCAGGTGCTATGTCACCCACAGCCCATTATCATTAATTGGTTTCTGAAACCTTTGGAGAATAGGTTGCAGAAATGATGTCCCATCACCCCCAGATACTCCAGTGAGTATTGGCATAAATGTAATGACACATAAAAACAACCCACAGCTCTCCAAATAAACTGTCAACGTTGGTACAAGACAACTGTCTAAACCAAAAACTCCATTCCATCTTTGCCAAGTCTCTCCCTCTTTTTTTGATTCAGGATTTGATCCAGGAAAATGAGTTGCATTTTGCTATCTTGTCTGTTAAGACACTTTCAATTTGGAAGTTTCCACTCTTTATCTTCTTTTCTTGTTCTGGACAGTTTTAAATAGTAGGAGCCTTAGATTCCTGCAGGATGATCTTCGCGTGTTCCCATAACCAGACTCAGGCCACAAGTTGCCATCAGGGGTACTACTGAAATGACATGGTGCCCTTCTTAGTGCCTAATATCAGGAAGACACGATGTTCACCCATCCTACGTCTGGTGGCATTAACCTTGACCACTTGGCGTGTTGCTCCCTACCAGATTTCTCCCCATTAAAGTCACCATTTCCCCCTTTGCAACTGGTTAGTATTTGGGGTCTAAAAGAGGAAAGTTGTTCTGATATTGTGCCAATATCCTATGCCTCATTCAATCTTTGCCCACTGGTTTCAGGATCCATTGATAGTTTCTACCTCAATCAGTCTTTTCTGTGATGGTTGCAAAATGGCTAGTCTCTGTTCTTCACATTTAGTAGTTGACACTTTGCAAGAAAAAATATTCTCTTCTACCCCATTTATTTACTTATTCCTTTCTTTATATTTGTGTGGACTCATGGATTCCTATTTTATTATGGGTTGTAATCTGGGTTTTTTTTTTTTTTTTGATGCTTAAACTGTCCCTATTTTGGCCAGTAGGAGCCCCTTCAAGCTGGTTCCTGTGCCTCTTTAATATGTCCCCTCCATTCTTTGAATATTTACATCCTTTCTGATATTAAAAGATATTTCAGACTTATCATGTATTTTATTTGCCTCAGTATTTCTCCAAGAAGTTCTGATTTCTTTAGAAGAGACTGGTATTTATAAACCAAGATCTGGGTGCTTGGTCTGTTCATTGCTACTGGGTAATCTTTGCTTCTAGGTTTTCTTAGTAGACAGAACTAGGATTTATAAGCATGCATATGAATACACACATGCATCTGTGACTATTTCTATCTGAATATATTTGAATATATTCTATATTCAGATATTGAATATATATGAATATATTCTATATTCTGGCATTCTATCTAAATATTTATATGTATATAATAAAACAGTGAATTCACACACTGTTACCTCTGATTCTAATTCGATATTTCAGAGTTCTTTCTAAGTCTTCCCCTTTTCCATGTTAAATACCTTTCCTGGCACTAAGAAACTTGGATCTTATTTTCCCCAATATATTTACTCAGTTGTTCAAAATAACCAATTCCCAACTAAGCCAGTCATTTCCTTCTACGGCTGCCTCAGCCTCCCTACCCCCTATTGTCCCATGTCCTTTGGCCAATAAACCCACTGCCCTGTGCCTCCCCATGGATGCCACAAACCCTTGCCTGCCCTGACGTCTTCAGCCACCTTTCCGACTTCTCCATACTGGGAATGAGAAGGGGGAGGGGCAAGACATCACCTTTTAAATTTCATTTAATCACACTACGTTTAGTTTTACATGGCACCAATGTGGCCAAATCTCATTCAGTTTCCAGGGACTAAATTTTGATATTTTTCAGTTAGAGTTCACAATATTATGTACAAATGTTTGTTTCATATTGTTGATAATATTATAGTTAGTTACAGATAATATTTTGAAAAAAATCCTAATTAGTATTTTATTTATGAACTGCCTTGATTAAGGAGAAAGAATGGAGGGAGCATATAAAAATACATATAATCAAGATATTGGAAGAAGTTGATAAAAGAAAGAAAAAACAAAGATAGGAAACTCAAATGGAGCCAGAAAATTACAGAGAAACAAAAATGCATTTCATAAACTTCTTTAGACCAAGCCATGACTGTATCTCTTGGTTTTCCTGACCCATTCTGCCTGGGTTTGGATTTTGACTCTACTATTCACTATATCAGGTCCTGGACAAGGCACTCACCCTCCCTGTGCCTCAGTTTCCTCATTTGTGAGATTGAGATAAAAATAAAAATCACCTCATGGGACTGTTTCCATTTAGTTCATGTAAAGCTCTTAGTGCTTGGCACATAAGTTCTAATAAAGTCTAGCTATTAGTTCCCGTCGTAGCGCAGCTGTTAACGAATCCGACTAGGAACCATGAGGTTTCGGGTCTGATTCCTGGCCTCGCTCAGTGGGTTAATGATCCAGCATTGTCGTGAGCTATGGTGTAGGTCACAGATACAGCTCGGACCTGGTTGCTGTGGTTGTGGTGTAGGCCTGCGGCTACAGCTCCAATTCGACCCCTAGCCTGGGAACCTCCATATGCCACAGGTGCAACCCTAAAATAAAACACAAAAATAAAGCTAGCTATTATTATTAGCTGAAGTGGGATTACTTTCTCCAGTTTATATAAGAATAAAACAACTCAGAGGCCTGGAAATTTAACATGATCCACAGACTTTCTTTATGTCACTTCCTCAACCAGACATTTAGCAGGTTCTTGGTCGTGTTTATTTCTAAATCAAGGCTTGTGTTTAGGGTTTGAAGTATAGCTAATGAGTATCACTGATGAAAGAGCTATATCCTTTAGTAATCAAGTAAGAGGGAGCAAAGATTTAAAAAAAAAGATTCTTCAGAAAGTTGAGAATCTGGACAGTTTTCTTGACTGTGCTGGCAGACATAGCAGAAAGCCTCTTTTCTCAGAGGAGAGCCTGTGGATGGACCTAAGAGTCTGGACAAGAACTTGATGGAGATCTAGGGCCCCATGTCCTAACAGGACACATCCACAAGATAAAGTCTGAAAGATAACTTAGTCAATTGTCTGCCTCATCCTTGAAAGAAACAATGGCTGGTAATCTGAGGAGAAGAGCATTTGAATAAAGGCCAGTTTGAATTTTTTACAAAATGTATTTCAAGTAGCTGAATGAATTGACCTAGGGGCTGGGGTCTCTTGGCATTGTTCACTTGTACATTGGGTGATATCTCTGTCGAAATTCTGTTTTAACCTTCTCATCTTGAAAGTGACATTTGCTCCTATTTCAGTATAGTACAGAGAAGTTTTCCTTTTTTTAATTTTTAAATTTTTTATTATTCTTTTTAAATTGAGGCAGTTTTTGTCATTAAATATGTAATTCAAACTTAAAGTTTAAAAATTATTCATACAGAACATTCTCTTCTGCTCTTTTATAGCGCCTGTTTAAAATTCTCCTTTTTTGATTTGCCAGCATCAGTGCAAATCAGGATCATTTCAGAAATGCGGTTTTGTATTGTGCTGATTAAGTCAAGGTTTACACTGTGGTCTTGTGTCCTTCTATTATTTGCATCCTCTGGCATGATTTTAGATACTGATGAAATAGAACCCTGCTAAAAACAGCATCAACCTTTCTGAATAATGAATCAATCCTTTTTCTGATTGGCAACTTGGACATGTTGGTGACATTAATGATCATATACTTTTAACCTTTGAAGATGACAATGGTATAGCTTCCTTCCCCCTCAAACACAGCAAACGACTTAGACAAAATATAGACATAATTATAGCCCCGACAAACCAGACAGGGTGGTAAATTTCCCTTGTGACTGGGCGCTTTGGCAGTGCTCCAAGGGAAGACTCTGGCCTAAAAATCTAAGCATCTTTGTCTCGGAAGGGGCTGACCCTTGCCCCCTGCTCTCCCCTACAGAGACTGCATTCTCTGACATCAGTGAGAGGGTACTCTGTAGAAAAGAGTTTCAAGAATTAGTTTAGCTTGTGGGAAATAATACTTTCCTTGACAAAATGCATCTTTGAGAAATCGATTTATGTTGCCTAACTTCAGTAGTATTTTCATTTTAGATTGAAATAGTTTACCTTGCAATGCTCTTTCGTACAGTACAGTTTCTTCTAGACATTCTGCATGGGTGCGTGTCAATTTGCTGTAATTTCCCTGTCCACTGATTGGGTGCCCACATCTGTTCTCTCTGCCAGTCTGCTCCTGTTGCGACCCTGACACCAGAACAGAGGAGGGCCACAATCCTGGCAGTGGTGGGCATTTCGCTAATGCTAAGGAGGGGGCAGCAGAAGGAGTAGCTGCAAGAGGTGGGAGCTAGAGAAAGGAGCTTAGAGACAGCAGATTGCAAAACACTACCGTGGGCTTTCACTCAGCAGGATTAACGTGTGACCCATATTAGAGTTTGATGCCAGGACATTTTATGTATGATTACCTTTTCTGTAGAGAAAGGGGGATAAACCTATTGTCAGTAATAATAACTAAAAACCTACACTTTCTTTGCTGTTTACAAAGTATTTTCGAAAATTTACTCTTTTTTTTTTTTTTGGTCTTTTTTGCCTTATCTAGGGCCGCACCTGCGGCATATGGATGTTCCCAGGCTAGGGGTCTAACAGGAGCTGTAGCTGCAGGCCTTCGCCACAGCCACAGCAATGCGGGATCCGGGCCGCGTCTGCAACCTACACCACAGCTCAAGGCAACGCCGGATCCTTAACCCACTGAGCAAGGCCAGGGATCGAACTTGCAACCTCATGGTTCTTAGTCGGATTCATTAACCACTGAGCCACGACGGGAACTCCGAAAATATAATCTTGTTTAACTCTTACAGTAACTTGTGAAGAAGGCATAAAAGGCATTGTTATTACTCACTCCACCTCACTTCTGCAAGTATGTTGACTGAGGTTCAGAAGGTTTGTGGTTTACTAACCTTTGCAAAGCTAAGAGTCATCATCACCATCATCATAGCAGATAACATTTGTCCCATACTTATTATATGCCAGGCACTGTATTAAGTGCCTTATATGGATAGTTCTTTTAACTTAAGATAGCCAATTGCTGAGCCAAAAGACAAAAATAACCAGTCATGCTCCATTTCCATTATATAAAACCGCCTTTCTTAACAGTCAGTTACAGACATTCTAAAGCAGCTCTTCAGTCTATTTGATGTGAGAAAGCCCAATAATCAGATTTACACTTCCTGAAAGCAGCTCTTTCCTATAACCTCTTACCTCATAGTTAAGTCTAATTTAAACAGACTTTTGGGAAAAAAAATAGATTGTTCTGTACAAATTCTCTCATTCATCGATTAAGTTGATTAATCTTATGATTTTGTGCAGAGCTGGTAGAAAAAAATGTAACAAATACATGTTCCCATTTAAAGTTGCCTTTGTCATTTAACAGAAAGCAGTAATTCAGGCACTAAACATGAAAAGTGTTCAATGAAGAGATGCCCAAAGGATAAATTTATGGTTGATTTTACAAAGCCTTGGTTATGCAGAGATGCCCAAAGGATAAATTTATGGTTGATTTTACAAAGCCTTGCTCTCTCTGCTGAAAGTAGGTTATCAACCTAAAAATACATTGGAACTGCTCCTATAATTTCTTGTTGAAGAGATAATTTTTACCCTTTCTTTGAATCTTGGTATGTTAAAGCACATATAAACATAGCCCCATCCCTTCCCTTGAGGTCAGGGGGCACAGCTCAAAGGTCTAGCCTGGTAAGCATGCCTTGGTCTTTCGGGTGACCAACTTCTGTTCTGAAGCCATCAGGAGCTCCCAGCCCCCAGCCATCTCATTAGCATATAGAAGACATCAAATCACTGGGAAGATTCCAAAGGTTTTAGGAGCTGTGTGCCAGGAATTGGGAACAAAGACCATATACTGGAGTTCCCTTTGTGGCTCAGCAGTTAACAAATCCGACTAGGACCCAAAAGAATGCGGGTTCGATCCCTGACCTCACTCAGTGGGTTAGGGATCTGGCATTGCTGTTAAGTGTGGTGTAGGTCGCAGATGCGGCCAGTGTTGCTGTGGCTGTGGTGTAGGCCAGCAGCCACAGCTCTGATTGGACTGGCCTGGGAACTTCCATAAATGCCACAGGTGTGGCCCTAAAAAGCAAAAAAAAAGACCATATATTATTCTCCCCCCCCTTTTTTTTTTCTGGCCGGACATGTGGAAGTTCCAGGGCCAGGGATCGAACCTGTGCCCCAGCAGTAACAATGATGGATCCTTAAGCCACTGAGCCTCCAGGGAATTCCTATTTCTTATTATCATAGGTACACAGGATTTCCCTCTTTTACTTCTCACTACTGCATGTGAATCTACAGTTATTTCAAAACAAAAAGGTTAATTAAAAAATCTGTTTGTCACTTGGGGTTTGCAATAATTTCAGAGAGAATTTCTCTAATGTGATAATAGAAGGAATTTTGGATTAAATCAGACAACTGTAGCGTAGGCAAGGCACTAGTTTATGCAGTTCAGCTCTTTTACTTCAGAATGCAGGAATGGAGGCCAAGGGAAATTAAATGACTGTTGCTGTGGTGCCTGAATATGTTTGTATACATAATACCTTAAATGGAAAGAGGAAGGAAATTGACATTTATTAGATGACTATTGCAGACACTAAAGAATTTTATATACATGATCCCATTTTACTTCCCAAGAATTGTTGTAGGTATTATTCCCATTTTACAACCGAGGAAATTGAAGCTCCAACACAAACCATAAAATTAGCAAGTGGTGGATCCTGGATTCCAACTCCCTGTGAATCTAGAGCAGTTAGTTTTCTGCTACACTTTAAAGTTTTAATGTTTTAAAGCTTTCTCCACTATAATCCATGATAAAAAATAAATATTGCATTGAAACTGTGGATGTAAAAAATGTACAACATGAGTTTTGAGTTAAGTCTTATTTGGGGCAAAATGAGGCCTATGGCCCAGGAGGCAGCGTTTCAGTTAGCTTTGAACAACCACTCTGGGGAGGTGATGGGTGTGGGGGGGCAGCAAGGATACATAGGAGTTTTGCAAAAAGTTCAGGTATTAGGAAAAAAAGATTACTGTATTTTTTTGTGTGTGTATGTGTGTCTTTTTAGGGCCATACCTGCAGCATATGGAGGTTCTCAGGCTAGGTAGCCAGTGGCCTAAGCCTCAGCTACAGCAATGCCTGATCTGAGCCACGTCTGTGACTTACACCACAGCTCACGGCAACGCTGGATGCTTAACCCACTGAGTGATGCCAGGGATCGAACCTGCGTCCTCATGGATGCTAGTCAGATTCGTTTCCACTGAGCCGCGATGGGAACTCCAAGATTACTGTTAATAAAAGAAAACTAGATATCTCAATTAAGGAATTTAACCCTCTTCTATATGTTGGAAGATGCAAGAGTCTAGGCTCACTGAAATCATTCCTTTGATGTGCACCTCAGCTATCTGGGGCCAATGTCCTGTTTTTCACCTCCTGAGTTTTCTCAGGGCTCACTGTCAGGAGTGGCTGCAATTTGTTGCCTTCTAGATAGCAGGTATTCTTTGCTTCCTTCCTGAGTACCCTCAGGGCTCACTAGCTCGCCCTAGGAGGTGGCTGCAATCACTGATGACTAATGACATCCTTTGTTTTGCAGATACGGTAGGCAATATTTTATTTCACATAACCCAAATACACATGCAAACGGAAATAATTTTTTGAATACCCTTCCTTTGTAGGATGTCCTGTTCTATTCTTTCAGTAAACGAAAATTGATTTTATGATCCATTAATGGGGGTTGCCACCTATAGTTTGAAAAACACAGCACGCTATTTTTCCTTTCCTGTGACCATTTCATTAATATTTTGGAAGAATCTTTGTTTCCCCTACTAAGCTACAGTCCTAATGTTAGCTTTGCTTACATCTTACGTTCCAAAATTAAAGGGCAAGTTGTCCTAGTTAGCCCTTGCTCATTTAAATTCATAAAAGCTCATGCAAAACATCATAGTATGATTCTTCCTGTGGCGTCAGGCACTTAACACCCCGTCCCCGCTTTGCGCTCTCTTTCTCTCTCCCCTTTCTTCCTGACCACATCCCTGTGAGGGGGCAGACAGACCCATTCAAACTGAACCCTGTCATTTTCTGAACTGATGGGTGGTGTGTTGTTTGAGGAGGCTCCAAGACCATGTCTATAAGAGGCAAATGCAGGCAAGTTATCCGCTGATTTCCATTTGGCTTGAAACCTTCTTTGAGGGGGTGTGTTAGGTGGTGGTAGTGCTGGAGTTGGGCTCTGTATCGTTTACCCTGGCACTGCTCCATAGGACAGGGTGTGCTCGGGTGGCCTGGCATTCCTAACTCATTTCCTGGTGGATGCCATGGTGTCCCCATTGGGGACACCTCTATCACCCACAGTCCTTCCCTGGGTAATGATGTATCAAGGCCTTCAATTTCCTGCTCACTGTGGGATTACTTTTAGAGCCCAGGGATGCCATCAGCCTGTCAAGTGGTTGTTTAGATTTTGACAATTGCTGGCATTGATTTAGCCTTCCGGGTGTCAGGAACTCAGTTACGCACACCACACACATTATCTTATTGAATCCTCAGAGCAACCCTGTGATGAGGATGTTATTACATCATTTCATATTAGCAAAGAGGCGAGGTAGGCGGGTGGCTTTTGTTCAGTAAGCACTTAGAAGGTGTGAGCTTGGCACTTGCCATCCGCCTCTGCGTGAGTCAAGAGATAGATAGGTCCGGGCTGAGCAACTGTAATCTGTCCCCTGTGGACAGATAGTTCAAGATAAAGATTATGGAGGAGCAAGGAGGAACTGTGTCCTGCTTATATAAAAAAACCGAGACCACCTATTTCTCATTCTTGATGTCAAGGGGACCTCCAGAACTACACACATGCGGAAAGGTTCCTCAGGGGCCAGAGCAAAGAGGGCACCAGACTATTGTACATCATGTCAACTTCCCATAAACCCTTGTGCTGGAATCCATCCTGGCTAAAAGATGTGCACACAGAGGGAAGGACCCTGAGTCAGGCCAAATATGGACTCGAGGCAAGACAATGCAAGGTGGTTGGCCAGAGGGAGCTCAGAAGAACTACTCCCATACAAGTGATTTAAAGGAACTCCAAAGCAGGCGTTGCTCTCTTCCTCACTTGCTCATTGTCTCTATCTCTGTCTCTCCCTCTCCACACCCCCCTTCAGCCTGCCTATGCTTTCTCCACACCCATCTTCTCTCTCTTCTCTCTTAATAAACACTTATTTGCCTCACTACCCTCAATCTCTTTGCAGAATTCTTTCTCCAAAGGGACAAGTACTGGGGACCTACATCAAGTGGTTAGAGTTCAGCGTTCTCACCCCATAGCCACCCAAGACTATATGCAGATTGAATCAAAAAAGGGCAGGGAAAGACTGAATTAGAAAATGTAATGGGAAGGAAGTTGTAGAGATGGAATTTACACACACACACACACACAAACACACACACACACACACACACACACACATCAAAAATACTGTTTTGAGGAGTTTTGATGTCTAAGATAAGCTTGTCCTGCTTTCTTCCTTTTCTGGCCTTGATCATCTGGGCTCTGTCATCATCTGTTTCAGCCAATATTATGACAATTTAAATCCTAGAATTTTCTTTCCTTGGCTTTTCTCATTTAGAAAAGAAGATTGAAATTAGCTCTTAGATCTGAGCTTATTTTGTAATCACAGGCATACTTAGCTTTCAAGTGGAAGATAGTACAGTTTTCCCGTTGGCAGTGGTTCTCAGATACTAGTGCACACAAGAATAATCTAAAAAGCATCTTAAAATGCAGATTTCTGAGCTCTGCCAAGTTAGATCCTGATTCAGTAGGTGGGAGGTGGTCTCTGAAATTTGTATTTTAAATAAATTTAGATTTAGGAGTTCCCTTTGTGGCTCAGTGGTTAACAAACCCGACTAGCATCCATGAGGACATGGGTTCGATCCCTAGCCTTGCTCAGTGGGTTAAGGATTTGGCATTGCCCTGAGCTGTGGTGTAGCTCGCAGACATGGCTCTTATTCGACCCCTAGCCTGGGAACCTCCATATGCCGTAGGTGCAGCTCTAAAAAGATAATAATAATAGTTATTATTATTATTATCAAAGTGTGTCACATATAGTAAGGGTAAGTATTATATTTTATGAAAATTGTTTCTAGTTTGACACACACACACAAAATTCTTCCTATCAAGGTAGTTATTTTCTATTTAGTTGCCTTAAACAGTGAATTAGCAAATCTGAGCCATTGCTCCTAGAGGACATACAGGGTGAAGTTCTTATGAGGCTCTGGTTACAACCTTTTCATCCACTGATCAACACATAACGTTGTTTTGTGTGTTTCTGTTTAAATATACCTTATTAATAAATATTTATTACTTATTCACTGACATTGAACTCATGGCCAATAACACTATAACTTGTGCCTTGATGAAGCTCATCTAACATGCGGTTTTCTCCATATGACACATCACAGTGTTTCTTGCACTATGGAACACTGGATAGCACTTTAGCACTATACTTGGGATCCATATTAAACAGCAAAATCACCAAAAAAAGAGAACAAGTCATAAAAATGTGGCACTGGATAGACCAAAAAAAGGCATATATTTACAGTAAGAGAGTTGAAACACGAAGGCTCTGTTACCTTGATTGACCTCAGCTAGGAACTTGCATATAAGGCAACTAAAAAAAAAATTTTTTTTTTGGCCGTGCCTGCAGCATGTGGAAATTCTTGAACCAGGGAGTGAACCCACTTGATCTGAGCAAGTGCTGCAGTGACAATGCCGCCGGATCCTTAACCCACTGTACCACAAGAGAACTCCTAGACAACTCAATTTTTTTTCTGCTCTGTGCATGCACATGTCCGTGATAGACCATGAAATGACTGTAAATATTGATTTGGGAGTTATAAGTATATGTTAGCAAGTTCGTGAATTAGCGAATATGGAACCTTTGAATAATCATGATTGACTATCAAAGCTGTTAGAAATTGAGAGATTGCCTCGATTAAAAGCAGAAATATTTATGAAAATATTTGTATAAATATATATAACAAAGTTTATTATAAATAAAATGTAAATAAAATCAAAAGATACTTTAGGTAAGACCTATAAATTCTGCCATGTAATAGGTGATTAGCAGATATGCCACTGATGGTTCAAGGAATGGGGTTTCTTTAATGGCAAATTACCTGTGTCCTTCATAGAATCCAACCCAATGCCTTTCTCTACAAATCTGTTGACTAAATGATTGGTAGCCAAAGGTGTACAACTGGTCTTAGCAGAATTCTGTTATAGCCAGATTCAGAGAAGGTTCGGTCGTGGCAGCTCTATCTAAACTCTTTTACGGTCTGGTCCTAGTTTGTTTTTCTCCACAGAATAGGTCTGAGAGGTAGTGGGTTGTGAAACTGAGGATTCTCTGCACCCATTGAGTCTAATGGGTGCTTGTACCAGAGTGTGAAACCGTTGACTCTCTTTAGACAGCTAATTGCCTCTCCTGAAAAGGAAAAAAAAAAAAATCACAAAATGACCCACTGGGGGAGCAGCTTTATATCTGCTGATAGAATAATCCAGTCTAGGGTCACCAGGCCGGGTTTAGCAAATAAAAATACAGAATGCTCAGTTAAACTTAATTGATTTCTAATTACCTACCTATGCTTATGTACATTAAGATAAAAGAAAAATATTTCATGGGACATATTTTATACTAAAGTGTTTGTTGTTTATCTGAAAAAAGTTATAACAATATCTAAAGTACACACAGATTTTTTATTTTTTCCCTAGTGCTTATTTTTATTTTTAAATTTAATTTTATTAGAGTATAGGTGATTTACAAAGTTGTATTAGTTTCAGGTGTACAGCAAAGTGAATCAGTCATACATATTTATATATCGATTCTCTTTTCCCATATAGGTTATTACAAACTATTGAGCAGATTTTCCTGCGCTCTACAGTAAGTTCCATTAATCATCTGTTTTATACAGTAGTGTATATGTGTTATTCCCACCTCCCAATTCTTCTTTCCCCCAAAGTACATACTTCTTTTAAAAGTTATATTTCCTTTATGTTGTTTAGAGTTATTTATTTTGCAGGATTTACTTATAAAATCTTTTCTTGCAGTTATAGTCTATGTTTAATTTAATTTAGATTGTGACATAGCTCCTACAGTGGTCACATTCAATTTTTTGGTCTCTTCCCTTGTCCACTGGACATTTTTAAGTGAAAAACACACTTAGTATTAATATCATGAACAGTATGTACCTGTATAAACTCTAAGAATCAGTCTTCAAGTTTGGTTTATTGAAGCACATAATACCATCTTTCAATGCATATCCTTTTCCTTTCTTCAGGATTATGTTTCATCTTGATCGCTGATTTTTTTAAATGCTATCCACAGACAAAAGCATTGTTGTCAACGTTCATTCGTTTCTTCGACACTGCATGTGATGATTCCATTTGTTCCCATGCTGAAAGAATATTTAGAAATATCTCTATAACGAAATCAGACTCTTCAAGGGATGAAGTCATTTTACAAAATAATCATGACAAATGCCATAATAATTATCCATTTCAAGTCAGAATTTCTTTTCCTTTTTGTAAGTAATATATTATCTCTTTCAAGAACAGTCTTGACCCTTAAAAGAATAAATTTTTCTGTAATTCTTTCTTTAACACAAATTCCACAATTTTCTTTAAGGGTTGGAATACTTCAGTAACACTGCTCTTCTTTCAATTTGCATATTCCTATTACTAAAGAGAGTTGAAAAATATGGTCAACAAATAATAAGTATGATTTACTTGATTTTAAAAGTCACCCAAAATTTTGGGAGCCTTTTCTTCAGAATTGAAATTTGATTTAAGTGCTTCAAATAAACTGATACTGTTCTCAAATGACTGTTCAAGAGAGCCAGTGGGTTCTGGATGCAAGAAATTTGAAGACTGCTGAATGCCAACAATATCACAAAAATCCTTAAAAAAAATTTACCAAAGCTTTATTTTATTTTTTTTTTTGGAGCAATATTACATATGTAACTGCCCAATACAAAATTAGGCAAAATATTTGTACAATAAAAAGGAACTGCTGATATCTGCAGTTTCATTTTTTCTCATGTGGATGTTCAATTATGGTGTTCAATTACAAATTGAAGAGACTGCCCTTTACCCACTGTATATTTTTTACTTCTTTGTCGTATGTGTGTGGGTTTATGTGTATGGGTTTATTTCTGGGCTCTCTCTCTCTCTTTTCCATTCATCTACATGTCTTTTTATGTTTTGATTACTGTAGCTTTGTAGCATAGTTTAAATCAGAAAGTGTGATGACTCTAGCTTTGTTCTTCTTTCTCAGGATTGCTTTGTCTATTCAGAGATTTTTTTTTGTTCCATACAAATTTTAGGATTGTTTGTTCAATTTCTCTGAAAAGTGCTGTTAGAATTTTGATAGGGGTTGCAATGAAACTGTAGATTGCTCTGGGCAGTAGGGACATTTTAACAATATTAATTCTTCCAGTCTATGATCACAGAATATTATTCCATTTATTTATGTCTTTTTAAATTTCTTTAGTTAATGTCATAGTTTTCAGTGTATAGGTCTTTCACCTCTATGGTTAAATTTATTCCTAGATATTTTATTCCTTCTGATGCAGTTGTATGTGGGATTGTTTTCTTAATTTCTCTTTCTAGTAATTCTCACAAAAATATTTTACTTACTCAATTTGAACAATATAAATACTGAAGTAGAAGAAAAATTTCATGACAATGACTTCAATGTCAATAGAACGGACAGTAGATGCTGTTTGAGGTACATTTTGCAGACTGTATCAGGAGAGCTAACACCTTCCATTCATGTTTGCTTCAACACTGAATAAACATTGTCTGCACTTTCATGCAAAATCTACCAAAATTTGTGTTCCTATTATTGCCACCAAAAGCGGTACAATTTCTCTCTCTCTTTCTCTCTCTCTCTCTCTCTCTCTCTGTTTGTCTTTTTAGGGCTGCACCTGTGGTGTATGGAAGTTCCCAGGCTAGGGGTCTAATCGGAGCTGTAGCCACCGGCCTATGCCAGAGACACAGCAATGCCAGATCCAACCTGCGTCTGCAACCTACACCACAGCTCATGGCAACGCTGGAGCATTAACCCACTAAGTGGTTCCAGGGATTGAACCTGCAACCTCATGCTTCCTAGTTGGATTCGTTTCTGCTGAGGCACGATGGGAACTCCCAATTTTTCTCATTGACTCTTACCACAATAATAGAATCTTTCTGAAGTCTCTTCTGGAAGATACTTTATTCATAATAGCTTTATAATTAACACTTTTTCTTGAGAAAAGTATTGTACAAGCAAAGGGAACATGTTTTCCACATTATGATAAATTGCATCCATAGCTATGTTGTAAAAAGATAAGGCATTAGATCTTCCATAAGCTCTGTAACAGTAAATGGAACTGTTACATTTTTTATTATTGTAGTTGATTTCATCCTAATAACTTACTTGTAATTTGGGGATCAGAAAAATACTTCTGGTAGCAGTACATTCTAACAGTTGTTAGAACTGAAGGCTGATGATATTAGAATGGAAAGCAGTTACAACTTCTGCTGTGATTATTTTGTCTTTCTCATCTGAATGTCTCACAAAAAATGTATTATTTTATCACATTTTTGGCAGTAGTTGAGGAAATGGCATATTTCTTATGTTTAGTTATTATTTTATACTGATTTATACCTGCCTTTCCATCATTTTTAAGAAATATATATACATAAAAAATATATTTTTTGGCTTTTGTCTTTTTAGGGCTGCACCTGCGGCATATGGAGGTTCCCAGGCTAGGGGTCTAATCAGAGCTGTAGCTGCTGGCCTACACCAAAGCCACAGCAAGGCCAGATCCGAGCCGCGTCTGTGACCTACACCACAGCTCATGGCAATTCCAGATCCTTAACCCACTGAGCGAGGCCAGGAATTGAACCTGCAACCTCATGGTTCCTAGTCAGATTTGTTTCTGTTGTGCCATGATGGGAACTCCCTGAAATGATTTTTTTTTCATAAGAAGAAAAGATTATGTGATTCCATTAAGACAGTGGAAGCTCAGTCTGCCCAACAGGTGTGTCTGCAACTTGAGGTTCAGTTATAATGCCTTATTTAAATAAGATATTTCAGGGAACAATATGCCAATTAGAGCACTGGAAGAAATGGAATATAGAATCCAGCAGAAATAGTTACCGCTTTTTAAAAGAAAATGGTTGTTTTTAATATTAATATTATATCTGTTTTCTTAATTGCACTGCATTAATTCCATTGGGCAGTTGAATTGAAGGTTTTTACCATTTAAACTTCCACCAATTAAAGATGCCCAGCAGAGATGCTGTACATCTGCCAACACAGAGAACACCTACTCATGTGCCTTCTGTTGGTTTGTGAACTAGTTTGAGTCAACTTAAAATAATTTGAGTTGGAACATTTTCTCTGTGCCTGTACTACTATTGCTTGGTTTTGACATTTCTCTGTGCCTATACTGCTTGCCTTAGTTTTGACATTTGGCTCAGCTACTGTTTATCTAAATTTAAGAAAACAGGAAGATACTTCAAAGTCATGGTAACAGAGTAGCCTCTAGATTAAGAGTTCCATCCCAAACTCTTTCCTTGGGAACAGAAGAATAATTCTAATTAAGGATTTACAGATAACTTGTTTAGTTAATAAATCGATGTGAACTTCTGAGTCCAGATCTTAAATTTTAGTTAATTGTTTGTTATAGTTAATTGTTTCCACAATAAATTGAAGTTTGTGTTTCCCTTCCGGGAACCCTTATTAAAACCATAGTTTTAACTTCTCAATCTATGGAATTTGAAATATGTTCATTACTTTTTTCCCTAATAGCTCCACTGATGTGTAATTGATACTCAATAAAGTGCACATATCTAAAGTGTACAACTGGATGTTTTGACATATGCGCATACCCATGAAATAATCACCACAATTAAGACAATGAAAAGTGTCTATCACAGTTTCCTCATGACCACTTAAAATCCCTTTCCTCCACCCTCTCCCCTCCCCCTAGGTCATGAAGCTATTGATCTATTTCCTTTCTTTGTAGCCTAAAATGTGTGGTAGGCAGAATTTTAAGATGACCCCCAGTGACCCTCTCCTTTGTGTAATCCTCTCTCCTTTGAGTGTGGGGAGAACGAGTAAATGTGATGAAGTTTCATTTCCCATGATTATGTACTGTTATATGGAAAAAGTGATTTTGCAGGTATAATTGAATTTACTAATTAGAGATAAAGAGATATTTGGATGAGGCAAACCTAGCCAAATGACCCCTCTAACAGCCACGGTATACTTGGCAAATTGTTAGGCGATACAGATTTTGGTACATAGAAGTGGGATGCTTCCATAAGAAATTCTTAAAATGTTTGGAATTAGGCAGTGGGTAGAGGCTAGAAAACTGAGCGTACAAAAATAGGTGTTAAAGAAGCTGCTGGTGAGGTCTCAGAAGGAGGTGAGAAAAGCATTACTGGAATTTGAAGGAACAAGGACTCTTGTTATCCTCATGGCAGAAAGCTTAGCAGAATTGTGTTCTTCAGTTATGTGGAAAGCAGAACTTGTAAGCAATGACCTTGGATATATACCTAAGGAGAGTTCTGAGCAAAGTGTTGAAGATGCTGCCTGACTTATTCTTGCTGCTTAAAATAAAATGCAAGAGGAGAGAAATTCATAGAGAGAACTGTTAAGGAGAAAGGAGCCAAGGCCTGATGATTGATATTGAAAGATCTCTGCCTATCAAAATGGCAGAAGATGTTAAAATTAAGAGATTCACTGCCAGGAGAGAAAGATCTAGAAAAAAGGCCGAGGGTGTGACTCTACAACCCTTTGCTGAAATCTGGGAAAATTAACGAAAGATCAGAATATTCATGCTAATTCAAATGAAAGGAAACAGAAGGTAGGTTCGGTTCACTAACCTCCACTAGTACGTGTGTGTGAGTGATGGTGTTGTGTTGCTCCCAGGAGTGACTTAAGACTCCTTAAAATTTGGTTAGACCCTTTAGATCACCCACATAAACATGCCATTTAAATAAAAACAGAGTACTTGCTATGAAAACACAGCTTCAAGGCAAATCCTCTTTCCATTCCCTCCACTCTGTATCAGTCTTACTGCTTCCCCAGTATTAGTCCTATATATAACTTCTGGAGTTACCACTGTTGGCTAGCATTAACTTACTTGAGTCACATCCTTTGATATTATGGCATTAAAAAAAATTGAAATATTCCTGAAAATTCTGAACAAGCACATGCAGAGACTTGGACTGTCAAAGTTTTCTTTTTAAATTTTATTGAAGTATAGTTGATTTACAATATTATGTTAATTTCTGCTGTACAGCAAAGTGATTCAATTATACATATGTGTGTGTGTGTGTGTGTGTGTGTGTGTGTGTGTGTGTATTTTCTTTCCATTATGGTTTATCACAGGATATTGAATATAGTTCCCTGTGCTATGCAGTAGGACCTTGTTGTTTATCCACCCTATATACAATAGTCCCAAATTCCTAATCCTTCCTTCCCCCACCCTACTCCCTTGGAAATCACAAGTCTGTTCTCTATGTCCATGAGTCTGTTTCTGTTTCATAGATTGTGGTATTTTAGATTTCACATATAAGTGATATTGTATGTGTTTGTCCTTTTTTGATTTACTTCACTTAGTATGATCATCTCTTGGTCCACCCATGTTGCTGCAAATGTCATTATTTCATTCTTTTTATGGCTGAGTAATATTCCATTGCATGTATGTGCAACATCTTCTTTATTCATTCCTCTGTCAGTGCACATGTAGGTTGTTCCCATGTCTTGACCATTGTAAACAGTGCTGTTATGAACGTAGTGGTATCTGTATCTTTTCAAATTATGGTTTTCTCTGGATAGATGCCCAAGAGTAGCATTACTGGATCATATGGTGGTTCTATTTTTAGTTTTTTGAGGAATCTCCACACTGTTTGCCACAGTGGCTTCACTAACCTGTCAGGGTTTTGACCTCATGGATTGGAAAACTGGTCTAGGGATTATCTTCATTGTAGTGCATGTCCAGTGAGTTCGGGTACCAAAACTTCAGCTAGAATTACAGTCTGGTTTTCTATTTTTGCCTTTTGCAACTAGCACAAATAATAGAGATAACTGAGAGCTAGATCTATTGTCTGTATGCACTTTTGCACATGTAGCTACCTTACAGTAAGTTTTGGTATTTTGAATATCTAGTTTAAAAATTTAATTTGAATGCTAAGTTAATACATTTTTAAACTTCGCATCACTGTTTATGTAGGTCAGAGAGATTTCATGGGAGTTACTATTTCTAGATTGTTAAAGACCCCTTAGGCAACGTTAAGGCTGTTGCATGTGGACAGTTTCTTGAATTATAGCACAGAAACTTTAATACCTACCTCAGGAATGATAGGGGTCCTAAATAGGCAGTATATTTACTAGAGAAACCTAGAGTTTTCTTAGATTGCCAACCTTAGAAAGACAAGAAATGTCAGGGTGACAGAGTTTAAGTGGCTCTTTTTAGATATGTTACACTGATTCTCTATATTTAAGATGCAAAACAGCCTTCCAGGAGCTATTTAATTAAGTGAAAGTAAGTCTAGTCCCTTTGGAACCGAATGGTTCAGTGAGCAAATACATATCAGCCAGTGAAGGAAGTGGGGGAAGTTATTATGTGCTCCATAGACACGGTGACACTTTATAACCCCATATCAAGGATCCTAAACAGTGATTGGTTGAGAAAATTATCAAACTGACTTTAAATTTCGGCAGGTACAAAAATGTCATGCAAAAGTCCAGGACAGGGTGCCACTCTCAGTCTTCAAAGAGAAAGATAAGAAATTCTGGATTTTCAAAGTCCCTTTGAAGGCTTTTAAGGTAAGATGAAACCTCCTCTTTACTCAGAACCAACTGATTCCTTTAGAATGAAATTCAGTTTCAGAGAAGAAGCCAACTTGATTTTAAGAAATGAATAACCCTTGTGGTTAGACATTTTTCCTTCCCTTTTGACTTGTCAAATCAAGGCTATATATTAAAAAATAATGGGAAATTATGTGGTAAGGGATGGTAATTCCACTTAGCAAAATATTGCATCACTGAAGAATAAAATTTTTTTTCACAGCCAGTATGTTAAAATATCAGTTGCTAATAGTCAAAAAAGTATATGTAAGATGAAGCACATATTTTATATTTAATGTGTTAACAGCAGAATGAATGATTAGAATATTTTATGCAAAATTCACTAAAGTTCCATTACTGTTATTTTTTAATCCAGAAAAACCATCTTTAAGGACTTTGAATTTAGTTAAAGCCATTTTTTTTTTAGCCTAACCTTTGCAATGTAAGATTTGATGGGATTTAATGATAAAGGAAAGAAACAATCTTTTCTCTTTCAAATAGTAGCATTTAAACACTGACTCTATTAAGAAATAAACATGGGTTTGGAAATTTGACTTACCACATTATGTTACACTTATTTCAAAGTCTGGCTAGTCTACTCAGTGATAAGCTCCATGAAGGTAGGGCTCACATCTGTTCCCAGGGCTCGGTATCTGGCCCACATTAGTCCTTCAAATGTCTGTTGAATCAAAGAATGAATCTCAGTTTACATTTATTTTTTGGTTTCTGAAAAATCAACCTTTGGCCTAAAAAAATTATTATTATTATTATTTTGCCAATTGACATCAGAGGTTTAAAACTAGATTAAAATACTTCTACTTAGGATATCTGGAGATTCTGATTTCTTTCACATACCTTTTCTGTCTTATGGTAAAATAATACATTTGGAAAATAAGACATGTGACTAAAAGACATGTTTGATATTGGCAAACCGAGGTGGAAACGATAATTATCTGGTTGTTTTGATTAGTTTTGATAAACAATCAGGTAACTCAGATTTAAAATATTTACCTTGAGCTTTGAAACAGGACTTAAGTTTTGTTTTTCAAGGTTTTATTAACTTGTTCAAATTAGCTAATTACATCTCAGATTGGTTCATGAAATAATCCAAAGGGTGTTCCCACATTTCTGAAGCCTCTGCTTTCAGGCTGACAAAATTGAGGCCCTTTCTATAGCAGTCTTGCAAGCTGTTTCCCAACCTGTGGCTCCAGTGGCAGGCAACACTGTGCATAGTGCAGTTGTTCTTAGTGGAGGTGAAGGAAAGCTATAGAGGTCAGATTGCTAGGTTGCAGTCTGGAAATGGGATGCACATAACCCTGGCCTTCACTATAGGTATCTTTCTAAGATACCATGTTCCCTCTAAATCATAGTGTAGACTGGCCTTCTACAGAGTCTATAATTAGGTTGGGGACTGCAAAGTACAGCATAACCGCTGCTTTCCAAACAGCGGCACTTCAACATTTATGCCCCAGAACTTTGCATTATACTGCCCTGATGTCACCTCAGCTTTGCTTAAAATCTATAACATTTTTGAAGGTGGTCTAGCTATTTTTGGTTTTCTGCTGAAAACCAAAGTAAGCTCATTTTTACCTGTAAGCACATTTTTTTTTTCTTTCAGTAGCTCTGGAACTGGGTCCTCTCTCCTGTGAAAAAAGCCAATACTTTGAAGACAGTTGATATTCACTGTGGTTTTATTATGCTTCCACTATCAACATTAAATTCAATCAAGGCTGTCTTATGACATCCTGTATTATAAAGTATAAACCCAGTGGGAGCACATGAAATAAAAGTAAAATTCTCCCTTCCTTCCTATAGTAATAGCATCATTACATCAAGAAATCCAATTTGCAGAAAACAGCAATTTAAAATTTTGAGTCTCACGAACTCAATGTCTATCCCATTGTATCAGAGTATACATACATTTCTGAATGTGAATTCTAGCAGGAATAAAGGATCATGTTTTTAGAAGTCCCACATAATCATTACCGTCATTTATTAAGAATTGCTAAATACCTGAAACAGTGCAGCATGTTCCTTATACTAATAAGTATGTATTCATCAACAACATTCACAAAATGTCTTTTTCTGTATCATATTTTGAAAGACAGTGATCACCAAGACAGCCTTTGGACCTCAGGAGCTCTCAGTGGGGTTGGTGGGGGGACATATAAGTAACCAGGTTATTTTTAAACAGTGGAAACAATGCGGAGCTACCAGTGAGGGTGCAGAGGCTGCTGGGTGTAATGAGGAGAGAGACACCAACTGCCCTTTAACATGGAGTCAGAAAATGCTTCTCAGAGGAATTTCGTCTGCTAAAATAATTGAGATAATCCTGAAGTGTGGGTATTATTAATTACCCCAGACCGAGGACTCGAATGCTTAATATAGCTACTTAAATTCTTTAGGCTCACGCATCAAATAGCAAAGGTAGAATGTGAACCCAGGAATCTCTGAATCCAAACTCCATGTTCTTTCCACTAGCCTGGGCGTCTTCATGCTAGAAATGTCCTTCCCTTACAGTCAAGTATAACCCAACTGTATGGATTTGGAATGCGGATGAAAAGTGCTTCATCTTTTAAGCATGATCTTAATAGAATTAGTTAATACTTCGTTAAAACTATTCCAAAAAGATGTTATTGCCATCAAGCACAGCAGAAGGAGAAAGTTGTAGTTGTGGCTTCTGTAACCACCTGGCTGTACCCCTTTAATGGAAAAGGCAGCAAAGGGGCCATGTAGCTCCATCCATGCTGAGCTTGATGGTGCCTTGTATGTCTCTGTGACTGCTCCAGATGTGTTCAGGAACACCGAGTCTGGGCAGCTTCTTCTGTTGGATGTGTGCTCCTCACCTCGAAAATGGCAAATGCTTAGAGATCAAAGTAATACATTGTAAGGCTATCATCTTTTGCTTTATAAGTAATTTTGTGCTGTTCTTTTTTTTTTTTTCTGCCCCAAACAGCCACTGATTAATATTGCTAAAGAAAATGAAGATAATTATATATTTTTGCATTTGGGCAATAGCATGGGCCATTCCAGTAAGTATGCCTTCCTCAAAAAAAGCTTCTTACTTTGCTATCTCTTTTAAGCTAACACTGTATGATATGACTTCCTTGAAGCCTTTCAGGTCAGTGGAGCTTAAGCTTTTAGATTTTCATGGAAGACTTGACAAGGTATATTTTGGAGTCTCAACAAAACCAAATATGCACTCCAAGTCATGTCCCCATGCCCCCATTCTTCCAATTGAAACTCTTGTCTTATTGGAAGGATTATAGCTTTTTTTTTTTTTTTTTTGCTTTTTTTTGGTGGTGGTGGGGCACACCCACGGCATATGGAGTTTCCCAGGCTAGGGTTGAATCAGAGCTTCACCTGCCGGCCTATGCCACAGCCACAGCAACACCAGATCCCAGCCATGTCTGCAACCTACACCACAGCTCACAGCAATGCTGGATCCTTAACCCACTGAGTGAGGCCAGGGATTGAACCCACAACCTCATGTTTCCTAGTTGATTAGTTTCCGCTGTGCCACAGGGAACTCCTGGATTACAATTTTTAAACTTCATTGAGATTAATTCACATTTAATGTTCAGAAGTCATGGATACTGTCCATCTTTGCTCATGCCCTATGAATTTTATTTCAATAGCAATGAAGCCAGTATTATTTAAGAAGTTTTCAAGAAATAAAAATAGGAAGTAAATCACATTTTTTTCAACAAAGGGAAAAGTAATGTTTCATTCAGAAAGTTATTTTCTGTATGCTCCCTGTGGAAAATTTGGGATATACAGATAAACACCAACAAAGAAAAATTAGGAAAATCAAACCATTTGTAATTGTATTAGCCAGCTGCTATGGTTGACACTTTGATATGTGGTCATAATACCGAGCACTTTGGTATTTATTTGGTTAAGAATTTTCTCAACTGTTTCCATCGTACACGAAGTAGCATAGTATTTCTATGAAGTACTTGCCTTTGCTTTTGCCGTGGCTCTGGTCAGACCTACTGTTCTCTTGGGGGTTTTGGTCAGGAGTATACTTAGGGTGGGCATGGAGCTATTGCAAGAAACTTATCATACAGAAACACCAAAGTTCTCTCCTCATTTTAATAAAAGACTATTCACTTTTTACAGTCGAGATAAGTGGTTTGGTTAATACTTCAATAAAATTGGTAACTATTATGAAAAATATCTGTACGCCATGTTTAGGTTCTCATAAGCACTATAACAAGACACTTCTCTCTTCTGCCCAATTAGATCATAGTTTAGCCTTCATGTTATATCTTTTTTTCTTCACTTAGGGAAAAGTATGTGTGTGTGTGTCTCTCTGTGCATGCACGTACACAAAATAAGAATGTTTTCAAATCCAGTATTTTTACTTTCGTAGGTTCCTCAAATCAAGCCATTGGAGAGACATGCTATTGACAAAAATGTGACCTTAAATCTTCTAGCAAAATTGAAAGTGCCAATACAGGTAGAGGATGTAAAATGTGTTTCTAAGCTGTTTTTAGATTCTGTGAACTTACAAAAAAATCGATGCTCATCTTTTCAATTTGCTTTTCTTTAAGCTGATATCCACAATTTATTTTGAATTGTTTCTCTTTTCTAGGGTGAGTTAAATGCCAATGATACCACCAAAGGAAGTCGTGTCCCCATGCATGAACATGAAACGGGAAGGCAACAGGATACCAAAGATGGTTACAAAGGAGAGAGAAATGGCTCTGAGTGGGCAGAAGTGGGAGGGAAAATTTCTCCTACATGGCCCATGTTAGCAAACAAAGAAGGGAACACCGAGGATCTGAATGGGGACGCAGGAAAACCAGAACTCTATGGCCATGATGGGATCCAAGGACGAGGGGATAGCAGCACCGCAAATGGCATCAGAGGGCAAGTCAGCATTACTGACAACACTGGAATAACAAATGGGAGCGATGTTAATGGGATTACTGATAAGAATTCAAAAAATGAGGATGTTGGAAATGCAAGTCAGAGTGATAATGCCACTGTTGTCCAGGAAGACAGACATCAAGTAGCTGGAAGCAATAATAGTATAGGTCATGAGGATGAAATAAATGGGAACTTCTGCAGAAATGGAGCAGATACAAGTGAAACAACACCTTCGGGAGAAGGCGAGATAAATGGGAATGAGGAGACAGGAGTAACACCTGGGGGAAGTGGAGCTGGCAATAGAGAATATGCTGGCTTGGATAATTCTGATGGAAGTCCTAGTGGGAATGGAGCAGATGAAGAGGAAGACAAGGGCTCTGGTGACGACGAAGGTGAAGAAACAGGAAATGGAGAAAAGAGCGCTGATAACAGCAAGGGCCAGGCGAGTCCGAGTCATGGAAAGGATGATGATGATGATGACAATAGCTTAGGTCAAAACTCCATTAGTAGTGAAGATGATGACCCTGGTGACAAAGAAGATGTCCATGCCATTGATGGAGACAACACCTCCAAGAGTGAGGAAGATTCTGATGGTATTCCCGGGGAAAGTGGTAGCCAAAGAATAGAGGACACCCAGAAACTCAATCAGGGAGAAAACAAAGCTGTGGAAAATGGAGTCGCTGAAATATCAGAGCCCCTTGCTATTGGGAAGAGCCAAGATAAGGTTAGTTTATGAAGCTGATTTCTTTCATGGCAATTTAAAATTTCCCCTTCCTTCCCTGACGGTAGCATGAAAATAAATGACAACAAACTTTTTTTTTCTGTTTTGGCTGCTTTGAAACTTAGGAAATTCCTGGCCCAGGGTTCAGATCCAGGCTGCAGTTTCATGCAGCTGGATCCTTGAACCCACTGTGCCTGACCAGGGATCAAACCTGTGTTCTGGCATTGCAGAGACACCACTGATCCCATTGTGCCACAATGGGAACTCCATGGTCATGTATTTTTGCACGTAAATTACTTGAATATTTAGTGGGGAAGCTAGAGTCCTTACTGGACTTTGATGTAGAACAATTTTAAAAAGCGGACATTTCTGAAAATTTGGTTGCAGTTCTTTAAGGGTCTTATATTAAATAATTAATGCACCATGTACCATGAAACTTTACACAAGTTGCTACTGGGTAAAAACATGGGTGGGATGGTCTATAATCTAAATACCAGAGTACTTTCAAGTATTGAATAAACCACATTTTCAAAGACAGATGTTTCTGAAGTAGTGGAAACTGAACTATTCTCTAGCCACTTTCTCCAGTCAGTCTTCCTCAGACCAATGTGATTTTGTAGCATAACATTCACTAATTCATCACCTTTTCTCCATCTTTCTATAGGGAATAGAAATTGAAGGTCCCAGCAGTGGCAACAGAAGCAATATTACCAAAGAATCTGGGAAAGTCAGTGAAGACAAAGAGGCTAAAGGCCAACATGGAATGATTGTGGGCAAAGGAAATGTCAAGGCACAAGGCGAGGTAGACATCATGCAAAGACCTGGCCAAAAATCAGAACCTGGAAATAAGTTCGGACCCAGCAAAACACATAGTGGCAGTAACAGTGATGGATACGACAGTTATGAGTTTGATGATAAATCCATGCAAGGAGATGATCCTAACAGCAGTGAAGAGTCTAATGGCAGTGATGATGCCAATTCTGAAGGTGATAATAACCACAGTAACCGAGGAGATGCTTCTTATAACTCTGATGAATCAAATGATAATGGCAATGACAGTGACTCCAAAGAAGAAGATGATGAGAGTGATAACACATCAGATGTGAATGATAGTGACAGTGATGGCAATGGTAACAATGGGAGCGATGACGATGGCAAATCAGGCAGCAGCAAAGCTAAATCAGAGAGTAGCGAGAGCAGTGACAGCAGTGACAGTGACAGTAGTGACAGCAGCGACAGCAGCGACAGCAGTGATAGCGACAGTAGTGACAGCAGCGATAGCAAATCAGACAGTAGTGACAGCAGCGATAGCAGCGACAGCAGTGACAGCAGTGACAGTAGTGACAGCAGTGACAGCAAATCAGACAGTAGTGACAGCAGCGATAGCAGCGATAGCAGTGATAGCAAATCAGACAGCAGTGACAGCAGCGATAGCAGCGACAGCAGCAAATCAGAC
>PVHT020000886.1:6756400-6819856 GCA_004024745.2 Catagonus wagneri | reverse complement strand
CTTGTCTGGGGACTCAGGGAGATACAGTGACGATAGCCATCAACTTCTGGAGTATTATTCAAGATTTCGTAGTGATGTTCTGTAATTTCTCTCTTTTTTTTCACTTAGGTAATTATCTTAGATTTATTCTAATTTAAAGTTAAAATTCAATATGGTGAAGTTTCTTTTTTTTTTGTCTTTTTAGGACCGCACTTGCAGCACATGGGGGTTCTCAGGGTAGGGGTTGTATTGGAGCTGCAGCTGCAGCTGCTAGCCTATGCCAGATCCGAGCTGCATCTGTGACCTACACCACAGCTCACTGAAACACCGGATCCTTAACTCCCTGAGCGAGGCCAGGGATTGAACCTGCGTCCTCATGGGTGCTAGTCAGATTTGTTTCCACTAAGCCATGATGGGAACTCCATATATGGTGAAGTTTTGAATGCAACTTTTTTTTTTCCCTTTTTGTCATTTTAGGGCCGCACCCTTGGCATGTGGAGGTTCCCAGGCTAGGGGTCTAACAGGAGCTGTATCCGCGAGCCTACGCCACAGCCACAGCAACGCAGGATCCGAGCCGCGTCTGCAACCTACACCACAGCTCACGGCAACGCCGGATCGTTAACCCACTGAGCAAGGCCAGGGATCGAACCCACAACCTCGTGGTTCTTAGTCGGATTCGTTAACCACTGCGCCATGATGGGAACTCCTTTAATGTTTATTTTCAACCAGTCATTTATGACAATTTATGTTCTAATATTAGGCATATTTTACACAAGGAGTTTTGTAAGCTTCTTTTTTGCCTCCTTCTTCCTTTATGCAAGAGATCAATATTTCAAGGAAAATTGCCAAAGGCTTTAAAATACTTCTATTTATAAACTACTTGGTGACTCATAATACTGTAAAATTTCATATTTCTACTATATTACAATCACATAAATGACTCCAAACTTCTTTCTTTAATCTTTCAGTAATTATATATGCTCTAGATTTTTAATTCCTTTAAGCTTCAAAATTTTTTGGTTTTGTTTTCAAGTTTGTAAAGTGTGGCTTCTAGGAACTGTCCCCCCAATTTCAAAAGGCTTTTGTGAGCACTAAGTCAGGCAATGGATGTGAAACTCTTTGTAAATTATATGACATGTAAATGAGAAAGATAATGAATTTTGGTGCTATAATAAACATCTATTTATATGACTTTCTCAAGGAAAGCTCCCTTCATCTTAAAGAGTTTGCAAGTATCTCCTTCCTCCATCATATTTGTTAAAAATTAGCTATATTTAATTGAAAAAGTAGTATGTGTATATACACAAAATAATTTCAAATGCTACGATGTTATACCAAAATATGAAATCTCCACATCCCAGACTCCCAGACCTCTAGGTCTCTTCACCAAAGGCAATTACTAATCCCATTACTAATATCTTGTGGAACTTTCTAGAAATATTCTATGCACATATAAGAAAAGTGTTTTAAAGACTCTAGGAAGTTTATTATACACAGTGGGCTTAATTTACTCTTTTTAACCTAAGATCATACCTTGAATATTGGTTCGCTACACACAGATTGATATTCTTTTTTTCACAGCTGTGTTGTATTTCATTTTATGAAGTGCCTTAGGTATTTAATCTGTCCCTATTTTTCTGTCACTTTCTAAGCCATTTCTAGTCCAATGAGAGTCTCCTCAGGTGTTACCTGAGTCAAGCTGGATAAATTTCCAGCCGGTTCTTACAAAGACTTCTTCTTAAAAAGTGTTTCTGGGGTGGAGGAGATGTTTGGCATCTAGGGCTAGTGTCAGAAACAGTTAAGGAAGAGTACAATCTTGATTTTCCTGTGGAATCATATCCACATTAACCTCTGGACTGTCAAGGCAAAATGAAGGAAATGCTCCAAAAGAATGTCTCAAAGAGTTCCCATTGTGGTGCAATGGAAACAAATCCAACTAGTGTCCATGAGGATATGGGTTCAATGTCTGGCCTCGCTTAGTGGATCAGGGATCCAGCATCGCCACGAGCTGTGGTATAGGTCGCAGACACGGCTCGGATCTGGCATTGCTGTGGCTATGGTGTAGGCCAGTGGCTATAGCTCTAGCCTGGGAACCTCCATAAGCCATGGGTACAGCCCTAAAAAGCCAAAAAAAAAAAACAACAACAACAAAAAAAAGAAGACTCAAGAGTAAATCCTTTGGAAGTTACCACTGTGGCTCAGTAATAATGAACCAAATTAGTATCCATGAGTATGAGAGAGTTCGATCCCTGGCCTCGCTCAGTGGGTTAAGGATCTGGCTTTGCTGTGAGCTGTGGCATAGGTCGGAGATGTGGCTCAGATCTAATGTTGCTGTGGCTGGCAGCTATAGCTCCAATTTGACGCCTAGCCTGGGAACTCCCATATGCCACAGATATGGGCAAAGCCAAAAAAAAAAAAAAAGAGTAGAGCCTTTGCACATAAAAAGTCTTACATTAGAAAACAAAATTGTTTTTAGCTAATTTTTTTGGAGTAAAGGTTAATGAACTATCTGCTAAGACTGACTATGAGAACATTAATTTTTTTACCACTCTATAGTAAGTCATGATATCAATGTAGTGACTCATGACCAGCATTTTGTAAAATGAAAGAATAAAAGAGAAAAATCTCTAGTGCATTGAATGTAATGTTTTGTGAAACGATGCTATTTATCTCTATATTCCTACATACACCAATATGTCTAAGACTGTGTATACAATTGGTTGCAGTAGATGCAAAAGCCATTGGTTTAGAGAAGCATTATAAACATTATTACCGTAGTAATCCGTTTATGTTTACTTTTCATATTCACTTTTCTCCTTATAGATCTCGATGTTCCTTTCCCGCTTTTGAAGCAGTGGTTTAAAAAAAAAACAAAACAAAGAAATAGTGACATATGTATAGAAGTGTGCGGGGAGAGTGGTGGTGGCCATGGCTTTCTGTGCTACAGGAAAAGAGCTGAGGTAATGTTGCCATCTTTTGAGCAAGAGGCTATCATGATGGTGCTGGTGAATTTGCTGGGGTTTCAAGGCTTCCTTTTGGTTGCATGGGTTACTCTACATGTGAATGAAGATATGTAACCTTAAAACTGGCTCTCAGAGGTCATCTTCTCCTTCCTACCTGACCCAGGCATTCCTTCCATACCTGCTCATATCACAAATCAGGAAATGTAGTAAGGGCTCTTGTTGTTATAAACCTATTTTTACAAATAGAATATAAAAAGATAACCTTTAGAGAGTAGAGAGATTCCATACCTCACCATATAAATACATTTAAAATTAATTGCAATGGAATTTCTCAGAAGTCAGACTTGCTTTATGGTGTGTAATGGGAGTTCTGAAGAACTTCAGACCAAAATAACCAGCAACAATTTTCCTCTCCCTAAAAGGAGCAGGAACAGATTAGAATAGTTCAGTCACTGATGAAAATATCATCGTGTTCTCATGGTGATCCATTCACTGCTGCTTGCAAACAAATCCTCTAGAGATTGAAACGAGCCAACTCAGTGTTCCCAACCTCTCCCCTCTGAGCAGGGATCTTGGGTTCATATGCTAAAAGAAAAATAAGAAAGAAAGAAAAAGGAAAAATGAGTCAATTCCTATGGGGCACTCATGCATCTCAGAAAATGGTATAAAGTCTTAAGCTCACCAGTACGTTAGGCTCAATGTGTTTTCCGTCGGTTTGCACAGCTCTAGCATGAAACTTGCATTTACAAGGCTGTATCATTAGGTTCTTCCCTTACTCCCAAGTCCATTATTTTGGGCTTTGCCACTAGCTATACCATTCCTTCCTTTATTCTTTCCTTCTTTTCCTCTCTAGCATTTTCCCTTCAAAGAGATGAAGTGCCTGTGGAGGCAGAAACACTTTGTCCTTCACAGAATTTCATTCCCAGGCATCTCCCTGTGTGAGGCCCTGTCAGCCCCTAAATCAGGAGCTGCTGCTCTTGAACTTACATCACTGGCTCTTTTGCCTGCTCACAACCAGCTGGGTCCCAGCTCCTATCTCCCTAGTACTTTCCTCAGTTGAAGCCAATGAATCTTCCTTGCTGTCCTAAATCCATCTCCCTGTCTTCAGACAGCTCTGAACTCAAGGCCGGAGATTCTCATGTTGTACCAGACCAACACTTAGCCTTGGCATCAAAGCACATTTGCTTCTCATATCTTATCCTCATATCATGATTCCTGTTAGTGGATTCTTACCTTGTCTTCAAGGGACAATCCTCTTTGCTCTCTGTAACTGGCTTCTGTATAGCTTCCTCATCTCATTCTAATATCTATACTGATTAGAATTGTTCCAGACTAATAGATGCAAACTCTTACATTTGGAGTGGGTAAGCAATGAGATCCTGCTGTATAGCACAGGGAACAATAACCAGTCACTTGTGATGGAACATGACGGAGGATAATGTGAGAAAAAGAATATGTGTGTGTGTGTGTGTGTGTGTGTGTGTGTGTATGGCTGGGTTACTCTACTGTACAGTAGAAATTGACAGAACACCATAACTCAACTATAATGGAAAAAATAAAAATCATAAAATTAAAAAAAAAAAAAGACTAGGAGCAGGAGACCACTCATCAGAGCAATCTCGGGAATCTTAGCCAAGGAAAATGTAGAACTATTATAGGATTTGGGGAAAGGGTGGAATTCAGGTGATATTTATATGAAGCAGTGTTTGAAAGTCTCAAAGCCAAGCCGGATTTTGGCTAAAGGGATTGACATCAGGTTTGGACTATGAAGTAGACCCAGGCTCCTGTGTCTTTGAAAAGTACAAAGTTAAGATTGATGTGCACTATTTCATTTGAATCCCTGAACCTGGGTTGTAAATTGAGACTGAATCTCCGCATCAAAATGCCTTAGACCCTTCTGGGCATCATGGGGTGTTTCTGGACTCACAAAGCTGTAAAGTTAGGCATGCACAGCAGCACTCCATCATCAAATGGAAGTGCTGTTTACGTGATTGGGCTTGATCCCAGTAGGCACAAGTTAAGTTACATGAAGAAGTGGCCCAAATGCCCATGGTCCTTGCTCCTGCTGTACCACCTCCTCCCTCCCAGCCTGTACTTATGACCTCAGGGGACATTCCCTGTGACCAACTGACAGAGGAAGAGAAGACTTAGGCCTGGATTACTGATGGTTCTATGGAATATTCAGGCACCACCCCAAAGTGAACAGTTGCAGCATCACAGCCTCTTAGTGTGATGTCCCTTAAAGATAGTTGTGGAAACAAACCCTCCCAGTGGGCAGTGCCCTTGGTTGTTTACTTTGCTTTGGAGGAGAGAAGGACAGGCATGCAACTACATCTTGATTCATGGACTGTGGCCATGGCTTGGCTAGATGATCAGGGACTCAGAAGGAACATGACTGGAAAATTAATGAGGAAGTATGTTGATAGATCCCTCTGAGTGATCAAAACCATGAAGATATCTGTGTCCTATGTGAATGCTCACCAAAGAGTGATGCCAGTGGAGAAGGCTGATAATAATCAATAGGCTAGGATGACATGTTCTGTGCATACCAGTCAGCCTCTTTTCCCTGCCCCCTGTCGTTGCCCAGTAGGCTCATAAAGAAAGTGGCCATGGTGGCAAGGATGGAGGTTACACATGGACTCAGCAACATGGACCCCCTCTCACCAAGGCCACCTGGCCATGGCCACCACTGCGTACCCAGTCTTCCAGCAGCAGATACTAACACTGAGTCCCCATATGGCATCATTCCCCAAGGTGACCAGCTCACTACCTAGTGCAGGCTGATTAATTGAACTGCTTCCATCATGGAAGGGGCAGTTTTTTGCTCTTACAGAAATAGACACTTATTCTGGTTATGAATTTGCTGTCTCTGCATGCAATGCTTAAGCCAAGACCACCCACAATTTACAGAATACCTTGTTCACTGATACGATATTCCATGTGTGCTTCTGATCAGGAAACCCAAATCACAGCAAAAAAAGTGCTACAATGGACCCATGCTCATGGAATTTACTGGTCTTACCATGTTCTCCATCATCCTGAAGTAGCTGGCTCAATAAAATGGTGGAATGGCCTTTTGAAGACTCAGTTACAATGCCAGCTAGGCAGCAATACTTCTCAGGGCTGGGATAAAAGTTCTACAGAAAGCTGCATATGCTCTAGATCAGCATCCACTCTATGGTGCTCTTTCTATGATAGCCAGGATTCATAAGTCTAGTGACCAAGGGGTAGAAATGGGAGCAGCACCACTGACTATTACCTCTAGTGACCCACTAGCAAAATTTTTGCTGCTTGTTTCTGTGATTCTATGCTTTGCTGATCCATAGGTCTTAGTTCCAGAGGGAGAAATGCTTCCAACAGGAGACTCAGCAAGGATTCTTTTGAATTGAAAGTTAATCCAGTCAGCTGCTTGGAGCGCCTCATGCCTCTGAAATGTCAGGCAAAAAGGAGAGTTATAGTGTCAGCTGGGTGACTGATCTTGACTACCAAGGGGAGATTGAACTACTATTCCACAATGGAGGTAAGAAGTATGTCTGGAATACAGTAAATCTGTTAGGGTGCCTCTTAGTATTACCATGCCTTGTGGTTAAGGTCAATGGAAAACTAAAATCGCCCAATCCGGGCAGAACTGCAAATGGCCCAGACCTTCAGGAATGCAGGTTTGGGTGACCTCACCAGGTAAGAACCATGACTGGCTGAGGTGACTGTTGAAGGCAAAGGAACTATAGAATGGGTAGTAGAAGAAAAGAGTTATAAATACCAACTATGACTATACGACCAGTTATAGAAATGAGGAATGTAATTGTCATGAGTAGTTCCTTCTTATTTTGTAATGAATACATTTGATATGAATTTACATATATATCTTTTTTCCTCTCTTTTCCCTTATCATGTAACATAAGATGTATTGACTTTATATCAGTATTTAAGTATTTTTAATTTTACATCATGGCACTTCTTGTCCTTCATTATAATGCGACTATTCCTTAAATATATCTATATCTCATATATCTCTACATATCCTGTTAATTCTGGTGAATCCTGCCTAATACAATAGGTGGTCAGGAGGGAATTCTGAATAAGATGAGCTACTTATTAGAAGCAGAATGTACTGAGGAGCAGAAGGCATAGATGAGCATGCCTAAAGTATAGGATTCACAGAGGAATTACAAAAAAGAAGATGAGATGGAGAGACAAGAAGGAAGTACAGCTGATCTTTGAACAACATGGGTTTGATCTGCATGGATTTATGTATGAGCAGATTTTTTCAATAAATATGTGCTACATCAGAAGTGAGAAGGTGAGAAGACAGAGTTGTCAAGTTAAGAAATATGGGAAAAGCTTAGAAGTGCCTTGATAGGGAATGTGGCATTGAAAACCTTGTAATTGTTTCACTGCACGTCTCAGTTTCCTTTCAGAAGCTAAATTACCATACCTTGTATTGGTTACCTATTATCTGTCTCTCCTATCAAGATTTAGTGTAATATGGGGTAGTAGGTGCTCAATATTTATTGAAGTGAGTTTATATATAGGCAGTCTTATATAAAGACCATAAAGACTTATGAAAAGGCAGTCTTTTTCATAAGGAAAAAGGAAGCATGTCTATTAGATTATTATGTGTATGTTGAAGACTGGGCTATAGGATATATTTAACACGTGCGTGCATACCGTATGTGTAAAAGTAAAACAATCTGAGAACATTCAAAATAAATAAATAAATAAATAAATAAATAAATGAAGTGCTACAATACACATGATTCCCAGCTGGTTAAATCTGCAGGTGAAACACCTAAGATACAGAAGAATTAAGGATACGGATGGCTGACTCTTAAGTCGTAGGTGGGTTTTTGACTGCACAGGGTCAGTGCTCCTAACCCCTGTGTTATTCAGCGTTCAGCTGTAATACAGGGCAGTGCTGGTTGCTTCATTTTGACTGTTCTTTTTTCAGCCTAAAAAACAGCATTTGCAAATGGCTCAAGCTAAGCAGTAATAAATAGGATGCTGGACATAGCTTTTTATTCCTTTAAATTATGCCAAGAAAGAAATGTTATATTTTTACAAGGTGCCTAATAGGGGTCTGTCTGGCCTTGAAGATAGTAGCAAATGATAAAAAGCAAAATTAATAGGGGCATCTGGAGAAAGAAGAGAGAAGGAAGTTGAAGAGTAGAAGAATAAAATGCAAAATTAGATGACTGGAAATAGGGTTAGGAAATATATTAAAGTAAACACATAGTTCACAACTGATAGTTATCTAATTTTATGTGTTCAGGAAAGACAGAAGAGTAATATTCTATTGGTAAGAGGGAATTTTTTTGGTCTGCAATTAATGAGAATATAGGAAAACTTTGAGAAGTTTAGCAATATTCACATCTATTTTTTTTCCTTCTTTTTATTGCTGCACCTGCAGTATATGGAAGTTCCCAGGCTAGGGGCTGAATTTACTGCATCTTCAGGCCTATGCCACAGCTTGCAGCAATGCCAGTTCCTGAGCAAAGACAAGGATCGAAACTTCATCCTCATGGACACTATGCTGGGTTCTTAACCCGCTGAGCCACAATGGGAACTCCTTCACATCTATGTTTTATGAGACATCTCTAATTTGATTTGTGTGGATTCTTAAATATATAGATCAAGCCAAGGACTGAAGACATGAAAATTTCACTTGAAACTTCACGCATATCTAAGCGACATGTTACCTGTCTGCATAATAATCAGTCTTTTCAAAGTGTTGATGATGATGATTATGCTCCTGGTTATCAAATTCAGATACCCTGGAGTAGCAAAATGCAGTTGATGTAATAGTTTAACAAGTCAGAAATCCATTTTATCACTCTCTTATTATCCTTTGACATGTTGATGCTGCATTTGATGATATTTTGCATATAAACATTGTTCTTAGAGAAATGTAATATATCCATAATCTGGTTTGCCAAAATGACATACCTTTTCAGCAAATGAAAGAGCCACTCGTAAAGGTAAGAATAAAGCATTTGGGAGAAAATATGCTCCACCATGTATGTTTGTATCCAGAAACGACAACACCTACCTGGTTTCAAAGAATTTGAGATGTTTGGACACCATCACTTTTTTGATATTATTAGACATGTCCACGAAGGTTTTCACACATCTGTTAGGATTGCCACTAGTCTGTCATTGACAGTACAGGCATCTTTTTAAAATTTTTATTAAAAAAATTAAAGTATAGTTGATTTACAGTGTTGTGCCAATTTCTGCTGTCCAGGATGCATCTTAAAAGACTTTCAGATTGTGTTACTCTTTTCCAAACAATCTTTTTCCTTCCACAAATTAAGAGTTGTCTCTTTTGGAATCCTTCTGTTGGCCCATGGAGGGATGTAGAAAGGAAGTCCCAAGAAGGAAAACATGGAGATCTGATGCCTGTAATCTATTCTAAGCGTTATTTAAGGTTTGCAAAGAAAAATGAGGGGCATGATGCACTCAATGTTATTCATTTTTATTCTACTAGCAATTTTCTCCAAGATCAGAACATCCTGAGGTCTCCAAATTTGAAAGGGATCAATTTCTGGGGCAGAATGATAGCAATTTTTTCAAATAACTGCGTTGCGGTATTGTAAATTCCTAATTTGTCTCCAAATAGCCAGATGAAATTTTCAAACGGTCTCACAAACAGGAAAATTAAAAAAAAATTTAAATTCATTCCCAAGCCTCAAAGCAAAGAATTAATTTAACTACCACTGTGGAGAAGAGATAGAAATGTTCTTTAAAACTCAAAAATTCTGATATAAAAAAATTACAAGTACTTGTTTAATTAAGATGACTAGAGTGGTGAAATTACATTATGAGCTCACAGAGCTATTCTTTTTTAAAATTTTGTATTAAAGCATAGTTCTATCAATTTCTGCTATACAGCAAAATTACCCATTATATATATATACATATACATATATATACCTTCTTTTTCTCATATTATCTTCCATTAAGTTCTATCACAAGTGAGTGGGTATAGTACCTTGTGCTATACAGTAGAACCTCATTGCTTATCCATTCTATACAGCGCTTTTCTTAATGATCATATTGAATATTAATTTTCTAAAAGCGGTATGCATCTTAAAGACTTTTTACTGTGAAATACAACACTCTCCTAGAGGCATAAAACAAATGCACAACTTTAACAAACCTTACCAAGTAAACGCGTGTGTAGCCACCATCCAAGTTATGAAACGATAGGCTGAACCCCCCAGGAGCCCCTCCTTGCCCTCCCCCCACCTCCAGGCCCTCCCTGCTCCCAAGGCAATTCAGCCTGATTCTCCACTCACTTCCTTGATTTTCCTTTTTGCTTCTTTTCTTTTTCCTTTTACTACCTAAACATGCATACTGAAATACTATCATTTCGTTTTGCCACTTTTTGAACTTTATATATAGATATAGATATAGATATAGATATAATGTCATACAATATGGTATCTGATTTTTATATTCTTTAGCTCAACATTATTTTTCATTATATATGTTGCTATAATTTTGTTTTTTTCATTTTCATTGGTGTACACTTTCTGTTATATAAAATATATGACAATTTGTTTATTCTACTGTTGAACATTCTGTTTGTTTCCATTTTTTTGGCTCTTGTGAAAAACGCTTTTCGGAACATTTTTGTGTGTCTTGCTTCCCTCTGCTTAGTCCTGCACAGATGATACCAGAATTGTGGAAGTTGGTGGTTTGTCCTCAGGCACTTTGTTTGGACTTTGAGGCTATAACCTGTCATGTGGTATGGTCACCAGTCTCCAAAATGGCCTCAGCATTTCCTCTGCTCCCTGTTCATTCATTCTGATTCTCCTAAAAGGTAGAGACCATTTCTCCTTCTGGATCTGGAATGGTCCTGTGATTGATTTAGATTAGAATGTGAAGAAAGTACCATTTGGAGCAGCTCTTGTACTCCAGCCACCATGTGAATAGATCAGGTCACAAGGAGAGGCCATGGAAAGGGGAACTGAAGTGCTCAGAGAAACAGTTCCAGCTCCCAGACAACAACCATCTGAGAGCGGTTTTGAATATTCTGTTCCAGTTTAGTCCCTAGATGACTACAGCCCTAGCTACACCAGATAGTAAAATAGCTGTTTTTTTTTTTAAGATACAAAGTGTTGAAGTGGTTTTTAATGCAGAAATAAGGACCAAAATGTTTAGTTTTGTTGTACATGTTGTCCATGGTTTTCAGTTCTGTTATCTCGTTGCTCTGTCTGTTTTTATGTGGGGATTTGGAGAGATTCTAAAACAATGTCCTGTAACATCCCTTGCCAAAATCTTCCCAGAATCCGCTCTGACATAAGATTATAAGTTTCTCCTAGGGCAGACCTCAGTCAAGACCTATGAAACCACCAGGGAGTGTAATTCAGAACCAGGACAGAACATAAGGAATTTATAACTTCCACTTATGAACTTTGGTCTTTTCATAAACTCTTACCTCTTCATTTTCTGGCCCCAACCTCATTGCATGAGTTCACAGTGAAAAAGTTAAAAAATCCATGAAATTGGTAGTTAGTTAGATAGTTTGATATTTAGTTAGTTTCCTGGATAACATTGTGCACCCCAATTCTCCAGAACCAGGAGGGTAGGAGCATCAACTAAAATTTCCAACAATCAGGGAGTTCCCGTCATGGCTTAATGGTTAACAAACCCAACTAGTATCCATAAGGACTCGGGTTTGATTCCTGGCCTTGCTCAGTGGGTTAAGGATCCGGTGTTGCCATGAGCCGTGGTGTAGGTCACAGATGCGCCTGGGATCCCTTGTTGCTGTGGCTGTGGTGTAGGCTGGTGGTTCCAGCTCCATTTGGACCCCTAGCTTGGGAACTTCCATGTGCCACCGATATGGTCCTTAAAAAAAAAAGACAAAAAAAATTTCCAATAATCATAATACTTTCAAAAAAAAGAGTGAATCATGTGGGTACTACAGGCAAGCCAATAACTGGGTCCTTTTAAGCCAGTTCATTCAGCCATTTATAGAAGGATCTATTGAGTGTTTTTTATGATGCAGAAACCCAGATATTAGGACAATGTACACCAGTAAACAAAGCAAACATCCCCACTCTTGGGGAAGTTAAATACTCTTTAAATATTTCTTCAGTGATCTTTCTATTGTTGCTTGAGCATATTCCTTGGGAGACACCCACCTCACTTCCACCTTCCCACACAACCTGCAGGATGTCCCTGGAAGAATCCTGATCAATACCATTTTATTCATCTCATGAAGGTTTCAGGGATGGCAGAAAGTCCCTTGGAAACTGGTTTCTCTGGATGCTACCCAACCAGTCTTTCTCTTAATCTAATTCTAGTTTCATAGTTACCAGCATTAAAAACCAAATGAGGCAAGCAGTATCGGGGAGTAATAAAGTGCTGGATTTAAATTAATTTCTTTCCCTTTTTTTTTCCTGCTCACGCATGACATGCGGAATTTCCCAGACCAGGGATCAAACCCACAGTGCTGTAGCGACGTGAGCCACAGCAGTGACAACACCAGATCCTTAGCCCATGGAGCCACCAGGGAGCTCCAAGGATTTAAATTATTTTAGATGTAAA
The DNA here is from genome assembly GCA_004024745.2 of Catagonus wagneri. Lineage (NCBI taxonomy): Eukaryota > Metazoa > Chordata > Mammalia > Artiodactyla > Tayassuidae > Catagonus > Catagonus wagneri. The sequence goes on along the minus strand of PVHT020000886.1, from coordinate 6,807,362 downwards.
ACAAAAGTTACTTAGGGTGGTGCCTTAATGTTTCCAGTCACCACATAATTAATTCTGCAAGGGGTACTTTGTTAGGTCAGTAAAAATTTGGGAGTTCCCGTGGGGACTTGGTGGTAACAAACCTGACAAATATCCACGAGGATGTGGGTTCGATTCCTGACCTTGCTCAGTGGATTAAGTATCTGCGTTGCTGTGGCTGCGGGTGTGGTTGGCAACTACAGCTCAGATTTGACGCCTAGCCTGTGAACTCCTATATGCTGCAGATGCAGCCCTAAAAAAGAAAAAAAAAAAAAAAGGAAGAATTTTGGGGGTAGAGAGATGGAGGAGAGGAGATGAGGAGTGAAAGGTGTTAAAAGATGAGAAGAGCAAAGAATAAAAGTCCATCTTCTCAACACCAACAGCTTAGGCAAAATCTAGTATTTCAGTAGGTTCTTCATGTACAACCTGGAAATGTACAGTAACAGGAAATTTACTACCCACTTCCTGACTCTCCTTTTTGCATCCTTACGTCTGCTGGGATCTGCCAGTGGTTGGAAGACATTGTCATTGTTTATAATGTTCATAAGCCTACATGGATGTGAATGACATATATTTAGAAATCAAAATAAAGCTTTAGGAAGATCTTCAATTTAATGGAAACTAGTCTAGTCATTTGGGAACCACAAGAGCTTTTTAGGGAAAATCTGCTTCTGCAAGCTGGAGGAAGTGTGGGTGTACTGGAGTCCCGGTCACACCTTGTGATGTCAGTTACCCTCAGCCAGTAGTTGATTGGCTGTGAGGAGCTGAAGCAGAGTTTAAATTCCTGCACCATCAGAGAAGTGTTCAGAACATCAACACAAGAGTGGCTTCACTGTCACAGATTTCCTCTCTGAAAACCTCAGCCTGATTTTTGAGACTTTTGGGGAAGAGTCTTTTTGAAGTGAAGAGGGTAAGACATTTTCGTTATTTAATTTTTTTAATGACTTCTGCTGTGTTGTTTGGAAAATATTAACTATATACATGTTGCGAGGCATTATGCCACACAGGGAAAGATGAGGAGAAATGTGCCTTGGGTAAAAAACGATTCCATTTTGTGCCTGTGGTTTATGCCACAGCCAATAATGATATTAAAATTACATGCTAAGTCAATAGAGCCAGGTGCTCTGCTCAGTAATACGTTAATTAGATCTCTGCATGGTGCTTCTGAAAGAGAAAGTTTACTAAATAGGAGGCAGATGGAAGGTCATTCTGAAGTTTTACTTTAATTAGCAAAAAAAATCTTTTACATTTAGGTTTTATGGATATAGTTTTTTCATGGCCTACGTGACGTTATTAAAGAATCTAAACTAGACTGGCAGAATGTTCAAAACACAGTCCCCTTTTTTTTTTCTTCTTGGCCTCACTGGCTTTATGCGGAAGTTCCCAGGCCAGGGATCGAACCTGTGCCACAGCAGTGACAACGCAGAATACTTAACCCCCTGCACCAGCAAGAAACTCCAAAATGTAGCCCTTTAAAATGGAAGTCCTTTAATGCTATTCATCTAGACAGAATCCAGTAATATCCGTTATGAACTGAGTAGCTGAAAGGAGGTGCCAAGACCACTGAAATAAACCAGCGGTGTGATAATTATACTGCTTTTCTGTTTAGCTGGGCATCCGTGTTAGCATGATGCCTTGCATACCATCAGAATTCAGTACATATTGAATATAACTGTCCTTTGGAAAACTTTCTTAGGGTAGGCGTCTTAGGAGTATATATACTCCTGTCCATCTATATTTTTATTTGCTGCATTTATTCCGCTTCTTCATCTATACCAGAGGTGTGTCTTCCACAACAGACAGTGGGAGCTGTGGTCAAGCAATGCTCTGTGTGTGACATCCGAAAGATCCCACGTGTAATAGCAGCACCTCAAGCACCTTGTCTTCTTCAGGAGCTAGGACTTCTGGTGACTAATATTTTCTGTGTAACTGGAGGCCAAGTAGGCTATGCTACTTTGATCTGGCTGGTTAAAATATGTAAAACAAACCAACAGTTTTCTAATAGGCATTAGTCCACTTAGCAACCCGCAAAATGGTGATGTGGACCAATGTGCCTCGGTTGTGGAGGAGCCTATCACATCTATGTTTAATTTCAGGACACCTAGGAGTTATTTTACTATGGTTGAAAGCACTTAACACGGGACTGATTGTAGCTGACCTCAGACAATTACAGTGGGAATGACTGGAAATTTTTATTGATTTATGTATTTGCTTTTCTGAACTCCTAGTAGAATTCTTGTCCTGGTCAAATTCCACTTGACTTTCAGAAAGTAATCTTGAAACAAATTCTAGCTAAAGGAGGTTGTGGTTAGTTGGGTTCTGGGTAATTTTACTTTCATACGACCAGCTTATTATCATTATTACATACTGCTATATACTCAAGCACCTAGAGCAGTACCTGGAACATAGAATGTTCTCAATAGGTATTTATTGACTGCTATTAAATGGCTAGATTGTTCATTAGTATTATGAAGGATGGCAACATTAAGTCAAAAATAAGCAAATGGAGGATGATAAATTGAGCCTATGATTTTTCAAGTTTTTATTTCCTTTCTTTAGCCTATCTCTTTCATTTTAGTGTACATAAAAGAAGATATATACTTTACAAGTGAATGTTAACTTAGAGGAAATTCCAGAGCAAGTTTCCTTATTTGAGAGCACAGAGAAATTCTGCTACATTTGAGGCTGCCCAGAGAGGAGGGAATGCAATTCCCTTCTCCAGTTCCTCAACATTTTGGATGTTTTCTACTATGGGAAAGCAATTCATGAAGGTTGAAAGCCTCTAATACACACACTACCTTCCAAACAGGTGGAACTCAAACTGTGGTTGTTGATTTCCTTCTGTTACATGTTCTCATTGCAGAATGACAGTACGTGTGGTGTAGAAATGACATTTATCAATCACTGAAGAACTTAGGGTTCTGGACTCAACTTTCTGGCTTGTAGCTACTTTGCTAATTTATTACTCAAAATAAGGCTCTCTGTTTATTATTAAGCAGATATTATCTGCATATCTGCTTCTACTCTTTTTGGGGTGTAGGCTAAAACACTTAGCCAAAGTAGAATTATTCTTATCAAAAATACTAGTTGAAAACCTAATAATTTAAGATCTGACTTTCTTAAATGCTTGACGGCAAACTACGTTCTGGGGGAGGTAACATCAGCTTTCTCAGGACACCAGGGTGCATTTCATTTTTGTTGATCAAACTTCCATTTGGAAAATTATGACCTTGAATCGAGGTGCTAAATGCTATTTCTAGAAGCATGAGCAAGTTACTGCTTCTTTCTTAGGTTTTCTAATATTCCATCCCTGAGAGACTGAAGACTTTTTCCGTAAAACACGTGACATTCATTGCTGTAGAGTATATACTCAGTTTTTTTGTTGTTATTTAGATTAGAGACAAGCAAAAGAAAATATAGGAGGAGAACTCAATATCTGTTAGCTTTTTATCAAGACTGAATATTTGCTGGTTTTCAGAGCACCACGTGATTATAACCATATTCAGATTTCACTTTGAAAATTAGAGTGGTGAGCCACAGAATTACCATTTGACCTGTGAGGCCAAAACCGTGGGCACACAGTTATTTTGAGAGTATCATATTTGGGAGAAACTTTCCTTAAGAAATGAACCTAAGAGCTTAAAAAAATGTTTTGATTATGGGAACTAAAGGGAAGAGTAGGGGAGGAAAAATTTTCCTTTACCCGCTTAGGGTCTCTGACTGGACTTAAGAATTAAACTGGCATAAGAGATTAACAAGAGAAAAGCATACTTTGAAAAAAAATAATAATATAAAAAAGTAAAGCACAACATTGTAAATCACCTCTACTTTAATTAAAAAATAACAAGAGGAAAACATACAAAGTTTATTAAGATTTTCACATGTACATGGGTGCCTTCCTAAGAGAATGAGGATTTGAAGAAGTAACCAGAGAGGCAAGCTTTTACACCATTTATTTAGACAAAGAAACCATACCTTTGTGAAGAATTGATAAGATGGGGGGTTTTGGCTGGGGGCAGTAAACCCTGGAGAAGAGACCAGGAAGATCCGGTTAGTTTCACAGGATTTGTTAGCACAGCCGTCCTTCAGCCTTGCTCCATCGCTGGTGATAAGACCGTCTTCCCTTCTCCTGGTACAAGGAGGGCGTCTTTCACACGGGGTTTGTCTCCTGCTTCCAGGAAGAAAAGGGAGGCTTGGCACGTCCTTCTTGCACCTGCTATTCCTCAAAATCATTTCTGTGTCAAAGGGGCATATTTGGGGATGAAATATTCTGGTTTCCTTCAGAAGTGATAGCTACTGATTGGGGTGTTTTAGGGGCAGTTGAACATTTTTGTATGTTTTCTCTGTTGATAATACACAAAGGATTTGAAAAAGAGATAAAAATGATTTCAAAGCACAAGGGCTGATATGAAGTAGGCTGAATTAGAATAAAGAAAATAACACAAACTAAGAACAGCTGTGTTGACTAGTAGGTAGTAATGCTCAAGAGAAAGCATAAGAGACTCTGTGGGACCATTTGAGCTGCTTGAAGGTAGAAATGAGGAAGATCCTCATTCTCCTTATCTTGAGATTTCTATTGTTTTATTTCTTTCTTTTCCTTTTTCCGTTTTGTTTGTTTGTTTGTTTGTTTAGCACCACACCCGCAGCATATGGAGGTTCCCAGACTAGGGGTCGAATCAGAGCTGCAGCTGCCAGCCTACACCACAGCCACAGCAACTCAGGATCCCAGCCGCATCTGTGGCCTACACCACAGCTCACGGCAACGCTGGATCCTTAACCCACTGAGCGAGACCAGGGATCTAACCTGTGTCCTCATGGATGCTAGTCAGATTCTTTTTCCCTGAGTCACAATGGGAACTTATTATTTTCTTGAATAAATTAAAAAAAATAAGACTAGATGACTTCTTGGATCCAATGTTTCAGACATTATTCAGTGTATTCAGACATTATTGAACAAGGTATTTTATTTCTTAGATCGCAGGTTAAAATCATTGCAATACCTTAAAGACAAACCCATGCCTGCTGCCACCCCCCAGTGAACAGGTTTCTTCCTCTGTGGTGGAATTTATGTATTGGTATGGCTTTAACTCTCTCTAGGTGGTACTAATATACAGCGAATCTCTGACTTAGATCTTTTATCACTTAGCATAGTATATATTTAACATTTATTAAAGACACAGATCAAAGTGAAGTCTGAAATCAGCCTGTAGGGTGTTGCACACTTTGTATGAAAGTCCATCTGACAGGTCTATTAGGGCAGCTCCAGGGCTCACAAGTGAGGGGCAAATTATATTCCTTTTAAGTCATTTCAGTAACTTTTTACATTAGAATCGAGGACATCTATTTTTAGATATAGAGCAAATTGTTTTCCAAACCACCAGTTCTTGAAGTGTGAAATGAAGCCACCCTCAAGGAAAATACAGTTTGATTTGGCAGGTTTCTTTCTGTGTGATTCACAAGTGCATCCCAAACCTCTAATCTTGCCTGGCTCCCTCTGTGCTGTGAATGACACTTAAAAGAATTTAGCCTAATCATGTATAATGTATGACCAAAAGTAGAAGAGTAGATATTAAATGCTTTCTGGAGCTGTAATATGAAGCCTGCCATGATGCATCTCTTGCAGATAAAGAAAAAAAAATGCAAAACCAATCTATTTTGTCTAGATGTTATTATAAGTTTATAAAAGTGACTGAGAAGCCATGTGTGTGCACGTCTTTGTGTGTCTGTGTAAAGACAAATGCCACCACCTATGAATGGTATCAACAAATGTAGTTTTTTGGTGGAAAGATATTTGCCAGTTTGTTCTGCCACCCAAGGCTGCATAATTATTATAAAAGTCAGGAGTCCTCATTGTGGTTCAGCAGGTTAAGGAATCAACATTGTCTCTGTGAGGATGTGGGTTTGATCCCTGGCCTTGCTTAGTGGGCTAAGGACCCAGCATTGCCTCAAGCTGCAGCGTAGGTCGCAGATGCAACCTGGATCTCATATTGCTGTGGCTGTGGCGTAGGCCTGCAGCAGCAGCTCCAATTTGACCCCTAGGCTGGGAACTTCCATATGCAACTGGTGGCCCTAAAAAGAAAAAAAAAACAAAGTGAATGTTCAGAAATTTCTCTGTTCCTCTTTCTTTACTTTTCCTCCATTTACCAGTTTATGTGTTAGTAAAGAAGTGTTTATGGAGCTCATCAGTGAAAAGTTTTCAAATTTATCTGTTAGGAGTAAGGTTTTTTAAAAACAGCTTTATTGAGATATAATTCACATGTATACTTCACCCTTTTGAAATATACCATTCAATGGTTTTCAGTATATTAACAGTTATACAACCTTCACCAAAATTAATTTTAGAACATTTTCATTACCTCCAAAGTTCTGCCCTTAGCTGTCACCCCAACCCCTTATCTCCGACAGCCTTGGGCAAGCACTTATTTACTTTCTGCCTCTACAGGTTTGCCTGTTTTGGACATTTCAAAGAAGCAAATCATACAATATGTGGCCTTTTGTGTCTTGCTTCTCTCTCACCTGCTACAATGTTTTCAAGGTTCCTCTACTTTGCAGCATGTGTCCGTTCACTCCTGTTTATGGCTGAATAATACTCCATTGTATGGATATAGTACAATTTATTTATCCATTCATCAGTTGATGGACTTTTGGATGAGTTTACTTTTTTAATAGAAAGGAAGGGTTAAAAAGTTGAAGCTCCCGTATTTCTTTAGCACTGAAAGCATCTTCTGCCTTTCACCACAGGTAGAGGTGTCGTATCCGGCTATGAAGACCAGCATCTTGCTCATGCTCCTGTGGGGGGTGTCCTGTGCTCTCCCAGTAAGTATCAGGGTGAGGATAGATGAAAAGAACTGTTCCTACCTAACATGCCACAGTTTTCATTGGCTATGGGCCAAAGTGGCTCTGAATATTCCAGTTAGATGAAAATAGTAGCTTCTTAGGAAGTGCTTTTCTTGCAAATATCATCCTAGTTATTCCTTATTCTGCTCAGTGGCCATTCGTAGAGCTATGATGCTCATTTTTCTTCCTCATGAGTAGTTGCTCCTTCATCCCTAGACCAGTAGCATCAACATCAACTAGGATCTTGTTAGAAATGTAAATTCTTAGGTCCAACTTCAGACCTACAGAGCCAGACTCTCCAGGGATGGGTCACTGCACACTGTGGTTTATCAAGGCCTCTGGGTGATTCTGATGAGTGCCAAACCTGACTGCTACCACTTCTAAGGATGTAAAGTGTTAATAGCTGCTGCCTTGGAAATTTCTGTGGGCTAACCATGTGTACTAAATTTTCTAGGTAGCCAGGTATCAGAACACTGAATCCAAGAGCTCTGAAGAACGGAAGGTAAGTAGAAATAAGATTTTTTGAAATATTTTTATTTTCATATGCTCTTAATATAACCATATTGGCTTCACTGCAAATGTTGAAACTACTAATGATTTAATGAACACATCAATAACCTTAGCTATAGGTAGTAAGGGCTATAATGTCTAGTTTCTATAAGAAAATGCAGTTCATATACTGCTTCAGTGCCAACTTAATAGTATGATTTGGTGAGGAAGCATTTTTTCTTTGTTTTTCTTTTATTTTTCTTCATTTTTGTGATGAGTCTGTATAGTAGTACAAGGGGAAAGATGACAGTGAACCAAGATTGCCCTTGAAAGATTAGGACTAGATGTCACTTATATATAACATCTAAAATATGGCAGAATGAAGCTATCTACAGAACAGAAACAGACTCACAGACATGGAGAACAGACTCGTGGCTGCCAGCGGGGAGGGGGAAGGGAGTGGCATGGATGGGGAGTTTGGGATTAGTCGATGCAAACTATTACATTTAGGATGGGTAGACAATAAGGTCCTACTGTATAGCCCAGGGAACTGTATCCAGTCTGGAGTAGGGTCTGCCATGGTGCCTGCTGCACTGCAGCAGGGCAAAGACCTAAAGTGACACTAGCTCCTTCCTCTAGGAGACACCCCAGCCCAGCACTGCTGAGAGGCTTGTTGATAACCTGCTGACAGCAGCTCCTCTCTGCTCTACTTTGCACCTTGGGTCTTCACACCCACCCCTCAGTGGCTTTGATCCACATGGAACCAGGGGATTTTGTCATGCTCAAGGGGCAGGGAGAGAATAGATGGGGAGAGAGCACCAGAGATGGTGCAGCGATTCTTAGAGATCTTATAAGATTAAAGAAATCTTCTAAGATTAAATAAATCAGAACAAGGACTAATTAAGCTTCTGATGTAGCATTTATTATTTTGGTGATCTTCTGTGACTGAAGAAAGGCTTAATGGCTTTGAATTCAGTTTTATCTACTATTGAATTTTATAAAGTAGGTATTCTAATGGATCATTTATTTAGTTTATATCCTATTGAATTGTTCTTGAGATGCTTCCATGGGCATTAGCCAATTTCATCTTCACAGCAGTCATGTGAAATAAGCACAATGATTGCCAATATTCTTTTTTTTTAAATACAAAAAAGACATTTAATTATCTCACTTAAGAAATTATAGGTAGGTGATTCTGGTGGTTCAAGTTTGCCTTTTGGAACTTGTTTAAATTTTATTGGAATTTAGTTGACTTACAATGTTGTGTTAGTTTCAGGTGCAAAGTGAGTCAGTTGTCCATATACGTATAACAATTTCTTTTCAGATTCTTTTTCCGTATAGGTTATTACAGAGTGTTGAGTAGATTTCCCTGTGCTATACAGTAGGTCCTTGTTACTTATCTATTTTATGTGTAGTAGCGTATATATGTTAATCCTGATCTACTAATTTATCCCCCCCTGCAATATTTCCCCTTTGGTAACCAGAAGTCTGGTTTCCAAATTTTTGCATCTCTTTCTGTTTTGTGAATAAGTTCTTTTGTATCTTTTTAAAATTAGATTCTATGTATTAGTGATCTCATATGATATTTGTTTTTGTCTGACTTACTTCACTTAGTAAGATAATCTCTAGGTCCATCCATGTTGATGCAAATTGGTTGCCAATATTCTTAATTTATGAATATGAAAACTGACATCAGATAGGTGAAGCGAATTGTCCAAATTCACATAGAGTGACCAACCATCACAGTTTACCTAGACTTAAGTGTTTCCCGGAACACATGAATTTCGGTGCTAACTTCAAGACAGTTTTTAGGGCTAAAACCCAAGTTGAGAGACTAAATGAGACTTAAATCTGGGTTTGTGAATTCCAGTTCTGTTTTTCCTATCATGCAACTCCTCTAGGTTGTATATTTTTCTTCAAAGTATTTTTTTCTCTAAGTATTGAAATCAAAAATCTTCTAGTTTTTTTAATATCACAAGATCTTTTCAGGCCATTGATCATCTCACCTACTTTTTTTTAGCTGTTTCATTATAAAATACCATTATCACTCATGCAAATATAAAATATATATCAACAAACTAAAAAAAAAAAACAAACCTAAACTTATTCTAAATATTTGCAATGACGTTCCATCCGTGAAGGAGTAACTTCTTTTCCTTCCTTTTTCACAGGGTCATTTGGCTCAGACACCAACACCACCTTTGGTAACTATCTTATTTATATTTTGTCATAAACATCTCAGGAAATAACTTTGACACGCTTCTCATCATCTTAGGCTGTTTAGAAAGTAGTACATCCAAACCACAAGTGATTGATGTATGTCACATTTTTTTTCTTTCCTCAGGACTTACTAACATGTAAAATAAACAACATTTTTTTTTTCTTTTTAGGAAAGCAGTGAGTCATCAGAAGAAAGTAAAATTAGCTCAGAGGAACAGGTAATTAAGCAGACCTTTCTTGACTTTCCAGGCTACTTAGGAATTGAAGGAAATGATGTTAGATTAAATTACCTGGCAACAGTTCTAAATATAATATTTTCTAACCTTTGCTTATGCTGGCTAAATAGTCTCATAAAATAAGAAGGGAAACATGAGTGGGAGAATTTAGATGGACCTGCTGTTCATCGCGTATTTACCTCTGGGGCCAGACTATAGACATTGTGGTCCTAAATGTTCCTCTAGTTAAAGAGAATACAGAGAAAGAGAGAGAGAGAGAGAGAGAGAGAGAGAGAGAGAGAGAGAGAGAGTCATAGACTCTGTTAGACAGGTAATAGCTCACTCATAAATCTCAAATGTTGCTTTTACAATGGAGCAGTGCAGATGAGGCAGAGAAAACTGTTCTAGTTAATGTGACTAGACCTCGTCCCACGATCCTACTGGAGGAGAGAATAGGTGAGCCCTGGGGAAGCTTTATTTATTTATTTTTATTAGAGAATAGTTGATTTGCAGCGTTGTGTCCATTTCTGCCGTACAGCATAGTGACCCAGTCATACATATATGTATATTCTTTTTCTCACTATCTTCCATCATATGCTACTCTAAGAGATTGGGTATAGTTCCCTGTGCTGTGCAGTAGGACATCATTGCTTTAAAGAGACAGTTGCTTTAGTAATGACTTCTTTCAAATAGTCTCATCTGTGGCCCTGGGAGAGAGAAAAGCTGGCTTAGTTTATATCCTTTTAATTAAAAACTTACCAGTTTCCGTCTTCTCTTTCCTCTCTTCATCCTCCCCTTCCTACTCTCCTCCTCCTCCATCTTCTTTTTCCTTTTTCTAAGACTAACTGTCATTGCTTTCTTAGCCGTCCTAGCATCTTGACCAAACTGAACCCTGTGGGGCTCCAGACATCCCAGGAACCGGGTTTCTCCCTGGAAATCTGACCCCTGTTGCAGTTTATACCTAATCAGAACTGGAAGATAAATTATTAGGTGTTTTACCACTATTTACTGAAGATTTGCCAGAGGAACACTTTATGCATTGATTACCATAGAATCAGGGAAATGCTTTTTCAGGGGACGTTGTAAGAGCTCAGGGAACACTGAGCTCTCAGATGAGGTAAGAGCTTGGGGAGGGTGTGATCCGTGCCTCTGGAGGTGTGGAAAGCTAACCAGACACTCAGGTCCAGCGGATCAGTGTAAATCCTGGTGATGGGAATAGGTGTCGTGACCTTGTACCCTTGATGGGAAACTCAGACATTGATGAGTAGGGACATGTGGGGAAAGAGTCAAAAAATGGCAGTGATAGTCTGTTAAAAGTTTTGGTAGAGAGAGCAGATTTTTCCAGAGCATAATGAATGAGGACTCACCGTCTCCCTTCTCTGAGTAGGGCATCCAGTTGTTTCACTGCAGGGATCAGCTCTCTGAGCTCACACTTAGAACTAAGCCGCCTTGTTGGTTACACTCAGCTGAGCCTTCTACAGGCAACACTGCCCGTGCGAGTGAGGTAGCAACATGGTTTCCGTGCAATTTATACCTCACTATGATATTATACTTTTGTTTTAGCTAAAGGTTTCAGCCACCTGAACTAGTACATTTTTTCCTCAGAATCGATTAGAAAAAAAAACATTTGAGTCATTTTGAATATTTTAAAAAAGCTCAGTTTTAAGCCGAACAATTTGGTGAGTGAGTATTATAAACCAGCTCTTTTTTTACAAAATGTTCTGAAAGTTTCCTTTAGGGAATCATACTTACAATGTGATTTGTGTTTCATAAATGTGATTTCTATAAAACTTTTTGGTGACACTTGAGGCATATGGAAGTTCCTGGGTCAGGGACTGAATCCAAGTCACATCTGCAGCTGCAACAACACCAGATCCTTAACCTACAGCACCGGGCCCCGGATCAAACCAGCAACACCACAGAGACAAGCTGGATCATAAAGCCACAGTGGGAACTCCTGATTTCTATAAAACTTTTTGAGAAAATCTGCAGTGTTGAATGACTTATGCCTATGTAAAATGGAATGACTTGACTTTCAACTTCTTGTCCTTTCTTTTAAACTTCTGGTTGATACACACACACACACACACACACACATAATGTATATATATATAATATATATTATATGTAAATATAAATAATACATATATTTTTTCTCTTAAGGCCACACCCACAACATGTGGAGGTTCCCAGGCTAGGGGTTGAATCAGAGCTATAGCTGCTGGCCTACGCCACAGCCACAGCAACAAAGGATCTGAGCCGTGTCTGCAACCTACACTACAGCTCACAGCAACGCTGGATCTCTGACCCACTGATCGAGGGCAGGGTTCGAACCCACATCCTCATGGATACTAGTTGGATTCGTTTCTGCTGTGCCACAAAAGGAACTCTTGGTTGAGAAGTTATTGAGCCTTAAATTGACCGTGGCTTAGATGATTGACACAGGAAGAAGAAAGCAAAAAGAGCCTAGATAGGCATTAGGCGGTGCCCTCTATTAGCAGTTTCCAGAGCACTGACCATGTCTGTTAATCCCAAACTCCAGGCAAATGAAGACCCCAGTGATAGTACTGAATCCGAAGAGGACCTGGGCCTTAATGATCACCAGTATAGTCGTAGACCAGCTGGTGGCCTTTCTATGAATGGAGGAAAAGAAAGAGAAGATAAAGATGATGATGAAGATGAGAGTGGAGATGACACCTTGGGTGATGATGACAATGGCCCAGGACCTGAAGAGAGGAACTCCAGACTCAGAAGTGATGAGGACTCTGCTGACACCACACAATCCAGGGAAAACAGTGCCCACGATACCACCAGTGAGAGCAGGGACCTTGACAATGAGAACGAGGCAGACAGCAGGCCTGAGGGAGGTGACTCCACTCCAGACAGCGAGAGCGAGGAGCACTGGGTGGGGGGCGGCAGTGAGGGGGATGGTAGCCACGGGGATGGCTCTGAGTTTGACGATGAAGTAATGCAGAGCGACGACCCAGGCACCTTCCAGAGTGAGAAAAGCAGCTCCAGAATAAGCATTGCCAACTTCAAGTCAAAAGAATCCAAAGGGAAAGATGAGGAAAAAGCAAGCACTAAGGATTCAGGTGAGAGCCGATCAGTGGGGTATCCCAGTAGGAAATTTTTCAGAAAGCGTCGCATTTCTGAGGAAGGTGGCAAAGGTGAACTTGAAGATAGCAACACAATGGAAGTCAAGAGTGACTCCGCAGAAAACCCTAACTCCAAAGAAGCTCACCTCAGGCAGTCCAGGGAACGTAGCAGGAGTGAGTCTCAACGAGAGAGCGAGGAGAATGAGTCCCCAGAAGACAGTCAACACGTTCAAGACCTCAGCAGTGAGTCCAGCCAGGAGCTTGACCTGCCTTCTCAGGAAAACAGTAGTGAATCTCAGGAAGAGCTGGTGGGTGAACCCAGGGGTGACAACCCAGATAACATCACCAGTCACTCCAGGGAAGATCTGGAACAGAGTGACTCCAGTGAGGAGGACAGCTTGGATAAACCCTCCACTTCCGAGAGCCGATCCAGAGAGGAGCCAGCAGACAGCAAATCCAAAGAGAGCCTCCAATCCTCGGAGGAAAGCCCAGAGTCGACGGAAGAGGAGAACAGCTCCAGCCAGGAGGGCCTTCCGTCCCACAGCCGCTCAGCAGAGAGCCAGAGCCAGGAAAGCCAGTCTGAGCAGGACAGCCCATCTGAGGAAGACGATGCCAGTGATTCTCAAGACAGCAGCAAATCCAAAGAGAGCAACTCCACCGAGAGTACATCCAGCAGCGAAGAAGAGGGCCAGCTGAAAACTACGGAGATTGAGAGCAGAAAATTAACAGTCGATGCTTATCACAACAAACCCATCGGGGATCAGGATGACAATGACTGCCAAGACGGCTACTAGGATCAGCTTTCCTGAGGGGCTCTCACCCACAGGAATCTTGAGGATTGGAGAGGAGGGCAGTCATTGTAACTATAATCTACTGATGTTTTTATAAGAAGAATAACCAGAGGACATTTCTTCCTGAAAAGAAATGCTGGACATGGTACTTGTTTCTAGGATGTCACCAAACCACAGAGGTTAAATAATGGGGAATTTCACTAGGATACACTCGATGAGACCAGAAGCAAGGAAAGCTGTGTATTACAGCTTCAGAGCTGAAATAATTCCTAACTCATTAACCAACAGTTACTGAGTTCTAGTACGTACTAGGCACTGCTCGGTGCTGGAAATAAAAGAAGTTTGACTTATTTCTTGCTCCTGAGGAGCTTATAGAGGGATAAGTAAAGATAAAGAGCTAAAGAGGGATACATATGATGGAAACAAGGATTAGTACAATCCAGGGATGCTACCACACAGGGGTGGTCCAAACATATGGAGGACAGAAGAAGGGCCCAACTTTGCCTCAGAGAATCAGAGGGGGCTTCACAGCAGGAAAGGTACTGGAGTTGGAGCATTGCATAGAATTTTTCCATTTAGGGCAAGACAATCCTATTCATTGTCAGCATAAGCCATAAAAAGTCCTATATGAATAAATATTTAGTTTGTGAAAGCACTTTCAAATTATGGCACAGTGAGGGGTTTTGGATAAGCAAAACTTCTTTTTTTCCAACTAATTTATCATTTTCAATGTTTTTGTGGAACTCCCATGAACATTGCCTCCCAGACCACTGGTGATGATGTGGGGGATTGGGTGGGGAAGGGTGGAAAAGACAATTCCTCTGTAAATAGACAACTTTCAGCCTAATTTTGTTCTAGAATCAGTCTATGTGTGGTGCCAGAAAAACTATTCTCTGAGTCCTTTGCCCATGTTGTACATAGCAAAATCGTGTGTATAGAACTCAATTGATTTTTGTCAAATACCCTTGGAAATGTTACCTCAACATAAAATGTTTGTTTTGTAATAAAGATAATAATATCCGGAAGAAGTATGTGCTTATTTTTATAGTGATGTTGATTATTAGGCTATATTTATATTAAACAACTCTTCCTTTAAAACATTTCAAAATAGTGTATTAACTTTCTTCCCATTAAAACAGAAGATTTTCTTAAGTAATTTCCTGAATTTTTTCTCTTTTTTTTTTCTGTTCTTCTTCTTCTTTTTTTTTTTAGGGCTGCATCTGCAGCATATGGAAGTTCCCAGGTGAGGGGTTGAATTGGAGCTACAGCTGCCAGCCACAGCAATGCCATATCTGAGCCATGTCTGTGAGCTACACCACAGCTCACGGTAACTCTGGATCCTTAACCCACTGAGCAAGACAGGGATCGAACCCGCAACCTCATGGATACTAGTCAGGTTCTCTACCGCTGAGACACGACGGGAACCCCCTAAATTTTAATTGTATTTATAATTCAGGTAGCATTGTGATGAAATTATTTTGTATGTTACTTTTGAGCTTTTACTCAATAAACCTGTTACAGATAAGGGGCGATGGATGCAAACTCTCAGCTTTTATATTAGGTTGTGCCAAAATTTCATGGTGTTTGGGTTTAATGTTAGTTCTCGCTGGTCTCTCAGACTGTCATTTGTGTAAACTCTGGGAACTACAGGAATACACATTCTTTGTGTTTTATTGCCTTGAAGGAAACTACCTCACCTCAGCACTTCCGTTTTTCAAATATGTTTTCTTTCACACACAGTCACTAGAGCACATCAGATTTCCCCTACAAGTTCATTTAAAGAATCACAAAGACTTCCTAACCTTCAACCTGACCCTTCTCATCCTTCACATAGCTCTGTCCCCACATAATGTCAAAGCTGTGGCCACCTGGGGAGATAAAATATATATATATTTTTTTTTCTTTTTTCTCTGATCCTCCCCCTTGAGATTTCAGTCTGCAGATCTGGAATGAAATCACAAGCTCTGTCTTTTGAAAAGGATTCCAGAAGATTCTGAAGTAGCCCATCTGCACATACCTACATTTCACAGTCAGAAACCAATGTTTAATGTATAATGAGTAGAATAAGGAATGAAAGGCTATAAGGTGAGCATAAAAGAAAACAGAAGGAACTATGAGGCATGAATGTATCATGGTATTGGGCTAAAATAAGATGATCAATCTCTAATGCTCCATGGGAAACCTTACAGTTGGGACTCAAACTCTAGAAAACCTGATTCCCTCTTTCCAGCAAAGTACTCAAAAGAGCCACATCAGTTCCTGCCCCAGTGAGCCTTATTTTTCTAAGCTTATTATGGCTAATCTGCTTTTCTATAAGTGGCCCATACTTTCTTTGCATAGAAGGGGAGCCATTCTGTCTTCTCTGGGTGATTTTGCATATTCGTAGACCTTAAAATTTTGTTCCTTAATAGCAATCTCATTTTACTCCTCTTAGTTCTGTGGTCCCCACTTAAATAGTTTGGTGGTTTCTAATGTTTACTTACCTATTGACTCCTTCAAACATTTATGGAGCACAATTTAGGATCCAGGCATCGGGGATATATAAGGATGAATGAGATGTGATTTCTGCCCTTAAGAAGCTCATCATCTATGGCAGAACTGAAAGTGTATTCACTGTGATAGACAGAGCAGTGATAGGGTTCTAATGAAAGTTCTGTGGGCTTACACAGGAGGGAGTGAGTAATGTGTTCAGGGAGTGGAGGAAGTGCTGGGACAACCTAGGTTGAACTTGGAGAGTGAATAAGAAAACAAACCAGGAGTTCCCTTCGTGGCTCAGTGGTTAACGAATCCGACTAAGAACCATGAGGTTGTGGGTTCGACCCCTGGCCTCACTCAGTGGGTTAAGGATCCAGTGTTGCCGTGCGCTGTGGTGTAGGTTGCAGACGTGGCTCGGATCCCGCGTTGCTGTGGCGAGGGCTGGCAGCTACAGCTCCTGTTAGACCCCTAGCCTGGGAACCTCCATATGCCGCGGGTGCGGCTCTACATAAAGGCAAAAAGACAAAAAAAAAGAAAAAGAAACCAAATCAACTATAATAGAAAAAAATAAAAATCCTAAAAAAAAAAAAAAAGGAGGGGGGTGAAGCCTATTCCAAAGACTTGTTTGTGTCATGTTAAGCTATGACTTAAAAAAACCTGGTATCACTAAAGCATTTGGAAGAGAGGAAGAGGGAAGGGACATCATATGATAAGAGATCGGGATGGTGGGTTGGATGTAAGGTGAAGGCCTCAGGATTGCCAGATTAAGGAGAATAAACTTTTATGGAGTGCCTTCCCAGCATCAGGATTTCCTGTATTATATATCAGGCTTATCACAAATATCTTTAAGATAGATATTACAAACTCTCTACCCCTTTAAAAACATATAAAACATAAAGCAGAGGAAATGAAGCACAGAGAATTTGATTAATTTAGTTTAAAATCCCCCCCCCAAAAATGACAGAGCCTGATTCCATATCAGTTTGATGATGAGCCACTGAAAATTTTAGGCAATAGAATAACATTTATGAATGTATGAATATGGCCTTATCAGCTTGGAATATAATAAGCAAAGGAAATGCTATATTCTCTGCTTGTTCTAAGTATGTAAAGAATCCGGGAGCCTCTCTGTCATTTTTTAATGGCTGGTTTTCCAAAATTTATTGTTTTGAAAGAGCCCCTTTTAGTGAAGAAATTAATTCTTACTTCCCTCAAAGTTTCCCACGGAGAACTATAACACAGTGAAGATTACTATTGAAGATTCTGTAAAAAGAAATTCCGTAGTGATGTTGGAGAGGCTAGCAATATTGATGCCTAAAAAAGGGACGCTTATGCTGAAGTCTTTAGTAAGCATGGCTTGATGCGTAGCAGAACTCATTCAGCCTGCAAGCCACTGATTCAGCCACAAAGCACTAGATACTGTGGCTTGTACTGCTGATCCCACTGTTAATAACTCTAGATCCTGCCAGTGACATTGGTACCACAATAGCACTGTACTGCTGATTCCAGCTGGCACTGCTGCCAAAGACCATTCTCCACGGGCCCCGTTTCATTGTATCACTGGTTCTCATTCAAAGTTTGTGGTAGATGCATAAAGCTGTCAAAAAATATGTATGTATGTATGTGTGTGTATATATATATATATATATTTTATCTCCCCAGGTGGTCACAGCTTCGACATTGTGAGAGGACAGAGCACCCATGCACTAGTTATAAAGGACTCTAGAAAGAAAGGATCTTGCATTTTCATCTTCTATATCACAAGGTGAATTTTGTCCCTCACCTAAACATATAAGAAGTGATGTATGTACCATATGTAAGAAGGAGGTTCTGATGCTGGGTGAGCAAGAAGATTGAAAAGTGTCCCATGTCCGTGCCAAAAGGAGGAGCAGCATTAATGTCACAGGAATGGACCAAGTCAGTCTCCATGGCTCTGGTTGTGATCATGTTGGTGAAGATGGGAAGAGCAACACTAAGAGCAGGAGGCATGGACCATCAAGGACTTCTTACAGGGAGTGGAGGGGCCTTGAAAACAAGGGAACTAACACTAGTGAGCATCGCTATGCTCTAGGTCCTATGCTAGGTGTTGTCCTTGGGCCCAAACTCCAGGAATTCCATTGGTGGCTCCCAGGGAGAGGGATCGGTGATTTTATTCTTTCTCAGGCTTCTGTGGGAGATCTAGACACTGAAACTGTGTTTCATGAGGGAAGGTTTCTATAAGCCCCCTAAAATTATTTGCTAATTTTTTTTTTATTTTGCTTTTTAGGGCCGCATGCACAGCATATGGAGTTTCCCAGGGCAGAGGTCCAATGGAGCTATAGCTGCCACCCTATGCCACAGCCACAGCGACGCAGAATCTAGGCCTCATCTGTGACCTGCACCACAGCTCATGGTGTGGCCAGATCCTTAACCCACTGAGGCCAGAGATCGAACATACAACCTCATGGTTCCTAGTCAAATTCATTTTCACTGCCCCAGGATGGGAACTCCTTTGCTAAATTGTTGATATAATATTTGTATATATATTTATACATATACACATGTGATCTACTCATACACACACACACACACACACACACACACACACACACACACACACATCTACATATATTTAATGAGAACATGTGAAAGTTCCCAGGCCAGGGATCAAACCCCGGCCACAGCAGTGACCTGAGCCACAGCACTAACAATGCGTGGATCTTTTTTTCTTTTTTTAAGACCGCAGCACATGGAACTTCCCCAGTCTAGGAGTCACATCAGAGCTACAGCTGCCGGCCTATGCTACAGCCACAGCCACAGCCACAGAAATGCCAGATCTGAGCCCCGTCTGTGACCTACACCACAACACCGGATCCTTTAACCCACTGAGCAAGGCCGGGGATCAAACTCTGGCCTCATGGATATCAGTCACATTCTTAAACTGCTGAGCTACAACAGGAACTCCTAGTAAAATTTCTTCATCAAGGTTTAAAATTATTGGTCAGAATTTCAAGTTGAGACATTGATTACTCGAGTGCAGTTTGCAATTCTGGTTATGAATGAATACGGTGAAAATGAGGTAAAGCTGTAAATTTGCTTTTATTCCACTGTAAACTATCTAACAGCACTGGTTCTCAGCCATGGCACACATCAGCTGAGGAGTTTTTTCGTGTTTTTTTAAAAAAAAATCTCTGCCCAGGCTCCATCCCAGAGAATCTGATTTAATTGGCCTTGGATTAGAATTCAGCACTGGTATTTTTTTTTTTTTAAGTCCTAGGTAATTACGTTGAGAACTACTGCTATGATATCATAGTTCTGAAAACTTTTGGCCATTCTTGGCTCCCAGACATAGACAGGTCTCATGTTAGAAGTAAAACACTAACAAGTTTGATACGATGAGGTGAATTCTGCTGTCAGTTACACAGCTTTGTCTGCTCCCTCTGCCAACACACAGCAAAGCCCAACAGCTGAGCAACGACAGCATTTAGTTCTCATCATCTCCCGGACAGCGACTACTTAAGGCATAATCAGTCATCAGAAAAAAAAGCCTATTTTTGCTTTCTGGTAGATTGCCCACCCCAAGGTCAGAATGTCTTATTTCTGAGTTTTACACTCATTGGCTTTCTGTCAGCATCTAAACTGTCATCAAAACACATCTCACTTAAGCTCATGAATGGTTTCCCCCTGTCCTTGCACCACAGCACAACAAGTGTGAGTGATTATAGCAGAAGAGATAGCTGCACACTGTAGGTCTCACGGGCACACCACAAAACAGCTTGACCTTCCCTTTCTGGCACAGATCACAACTACTATTTTAAGCAACTGAATATAAACATAGTGTTTGCTTAGAGACCTTATTGTGTAACTGATACGAAAGAGGCTGTTACCATCCTTTGATGTAACACAGGCCATTCTTTATGAATTGCACGTCTAGCAGATTGTCTGGAAGTCCCCCGTGGGGACGAAGGGACCCAGCCGAGAGGGAGGGTTCAGGAAGTTGGTCTGGAACATTTTTGTTGGGCTCACATCCACCCCACCCCAAGTAGAATTTCAAAGCTGTCTCATCTACTTCCTGGGGTGGGTACTTCCATACCCTCTTCTTGTCTCTCCCCCGCAGTCGCAGTCGGTACCAAGCTATGGCAATAAATAGGGAGTTTACATATGTAGAAAAAGGACACACTCTGCTTTGCTTTAAAATGGTGACAACGTTAGTTAAGAGAATGTTTTGTTTGTCTGTTAGATGTTCCACTCTGAGGATGGACCTCAAAGTACATTGTCTTTAACTTGCCTTATTCTAGAATTCAAGGATAGCCATGACTCGCTCCACTTTTCTCTGTTCCAGCTTCACTCAGGGGAAAACCTTAAGAAGTCAAGTGACCCCAAGGGATGAGAAAGGATTGAAATAAGGGAGGGGACAAAAGGTGAGGAGAAAGACAGAGAACGGAGACCAGAGAGAAGAGACCCCCGTGTGCCCATGGGAATCAGATTCCATACAGGTGGATAAATATCTTGAGTGGCAAAGTAGAGAAGTGTTTGCACTGTCCTTTAGAAAGTGTGTGTGTGCTTGAAGGGATAATGTTAATATTTTCTTTCTGGGAGGGGACTATACCTTCCTGACTTTTCAAACATGAAGGAAAGGGGTAGGGGTCACAAGTCTATTATGGCCAATTGAAATCTGGTCCACACAAAGTCAGAGACCAAGGGAAAGTCCTGTACAGGAGAATGAGACAGGATGCTTTGAACTTTGACCAAAACTAGGATCATGTGGGTCAGAATCCGATCAGAGCAGGGGATCTATAGAGAAATGTAAATGTCGACCACCCTCTAGAAGTTCACCCTGACATGTTTTAACATGAAGGGTTCCATCAGCGATACATACCTTGACCCCCTGGCCACCACGCTGTAAGCACGCATATCTTTTCCATAGTCGCAATTACAGTGATTTTAGTTTTCTCACTTAACATATACTTTTTATGTTTTACAATTTGAGACTATCGTATCTTTCTTCTTTTTTCCTTTTACTGTTTGAAATAAAGCAAGGAACAACTTTATGCAAACATCTTTTGCTACTTATTAGCCTTGGATTGATTATCTGCTCTAAATTCAGCCAAGAAAAGATCACTCACTAACAAGAGCAGGAATGAAAAATGTTTCCCTCTGGCAAGAGGCATTCTAATTTAAATATATGTCCCGTTCATTCAGTCTGAATGGAGAATCATATCTGTCATTTCAACCTCCCTCAGTTGCAACACACATTCAACTAAGCTGTAATTGCTTGATTTAACGTTGATAATTTAATGGCAACAACTAAAGTAAAAATGTAAATTACCCTAAGAGAAGAGCGATTCCTCCATTTTACAGAGTTCAATCTAAGAGTTATAATTTAATAGCATATGACTTAAAAGATAAGAATTATCATTTATGTAGTTTTTTTCCTGGGCCAGGGATCAAACTCTCACCACAGCCACAACCCAAGCCATAACAGTGATTCCAGATCCTTAACCCTCTGTGCCACCAGGGAACTCCTACTTTTTTTTTTTTTAAGAACAAGTTTCTTTAAGACATCTTCAAATCCTGACATTCAAGAATTTTGGGGTAATCCAGCCCTGTAACTTCTCTGACTCCCAGCAGGTGGCAGTGTTGCTCGCTGTTGTTGTCCCAGAGAGGCCAGAAGAGTCTGGAATGCAGAGTACAGGTGGATGGGTTAACCTTGAACCAAAGTGCAGGCAGCTCTAGCACTGGAGAGATGTAGTCCCTTGCTCAGCACTCATAACTTTCCAGACTATTTTTACACTGCAATTAGCTTTGAAAAGCTTAACTCTTCCCCCATGTCATCTCTCTTCTGCAACTGCAAATGGGTTCTCTTTGATTATTGAAAAAAAATCTTAATCTGAGAATTGAGACCTCATCTACCAATGCCCATGTAGCATCTGTTAGTGGCATGTGGGATAGGTAAGAATAGGGAAAGACAGGAAGCAAGGAGAACAATTAGGAGATTCCCACAATTTAAATTAGGACCATTTAAATTGCTGATGAAATAGGAGTTCCCCTTGTGGTGCAGCGGAAACGAATCCAACTAGGAACCATGAGGTTGCCGGTTCGATCCCTGGGCTCACTCAGTGGGTTAAGGATCCGGCATTGCCGTGAGCTGTGGTGTAGGTCACAGAGGAGGCTCGGATCCTGTGTTGCAGGCTGGCAGCTGTACCTCTGATTCGACCCCTAGCCTGGGAACCTCCATATACCAAGGGTGTGGCCCTAAAAAGCCAAAAAAAAAAAAATTGTTGATGAAATAAAAAAAGGAATTCGTCATAAGAAAACAAGAGAATTGGAATTCTGTAGACCTACGGAGCAACAAGACTAGCAAGGTGGCTAAGACTAGACCTTTGCCTCTGACTTTTGTCTCTGCTCCTACCTGTGTATCTGATTTTCTCTCTCCTTCTGTGAAGGAGGGTGCACTCTTGTTCTTTAGCACAGGGGGAGAAGCATGGCCTGATACTTCATTTTCTCCCACCACAGGAATTAACGTTTTCTTCCCAGGGAAAAATTTGACAAGTGCAATTTGGACCAATCACCTGTGGCCCATGGAATAGGACAAGGCTGAATGAAGTTGATGTGCCCTAATCATGCAGCTGGAAGAAACGGTCAGTTTCTGGAAGATGGGGGATGTATCTAGCACTACATAATGAGGCCTAGGCATAGGAAATGGGACAGAGTGTCAGGGTAATATTGAGGGAAGAATGATGACAAGGGGGCACAGATAAGGTTTGGGGTAAATAATTCATTGGACATGGAGAATAATGAGATAGAAGGTGAAAGAAAGCATCAAAAACCTCCAACTACAATAAATCAAAATGAAAAAATAGAGGAGTTGGGGCTGTGGAGGAAGGTGATGAGTGTGATAGGTTGACTTGATGATGCAGGGCAATTTGAATGGGCATGGAAAGTCCACTAGAACCTTTGTGGCAGATGAGAATATAGGTCAGGAAAGGTTTTAATTTAGATTTTACAACCTCAGATTAATACCTCAGTGAATTGCTTTACATTTTGAAACTTCATTTTCTAAGGGCTGGCTTCAAACTGGCTTCCTTCTCTTGGCAGAAGCACATAGTGAATCTCAGAACCTAGAAAAAAAAAAGCATCCTAAGAAGCAATTGTCTTTCTGGGAAGATTGGTTCTATTTCTGACATGCAATTTTCCCTGTGCCTAATGTCGCAAACCACAACCTAAATCATAAAGATATTTAACACTCAGAGGAGATATGGCTATGGTCCCTTGAAATACTGAAACTGTAATGAAGCCAGGATGCAGTCCAAACATTCTACCTTTTTCCTTGTATAAATACAGACAGCGTGCAAGACCCAACTGAGTTCTTGATTCAAGTCCAATTTGGCTCCACGGAACTAGTCAATTCTCTTGAACCTCTGAATTTATTTCAATTTATTTAAGAAATATGGCCTATATTACTGATACTAGACAACCAGTGAGAGATAGGAAAGTATCATAACACAATAGAATATGTAGACACCCCTACTAAAACATCTTAAGTAGACATTTCCTCTGCCCCAAGTAACCCCTTGGCTAGTACATTCTCCCCCGCCCCCATCCCTTTGTATCCAAGCTTTCTGAAACCATCATTATTTTCTTTGTCCTCACTTTTGTCAAATTCCACTCGTTCTTCAACCCACTACAATCTGATCTGTATGCATCTCCCATCTGTAACAGCAAAATTACGTCTCCTGCTCCCATTCACTCTGCCAATAATCCTTCCTTTGCTCCTCTTTGCAACAAAACTGCTCACTATTTCAAAATTCTCTTTTAAACTCACCCTCAACAGGGTATTGCCCCTCACACTGAAAGCGCTTCTCAAAGGCGCTGATGACATTATGAAACCTGTCAGTTCTCGTTCCTCAGCCTGAAGGCGGCCATTTGACAGGGCTGATCACCAGCTCCCTCTTGCTACGTTTTCCTCACTGGATTGTGAGGATACCACACTCATTTGTTTTTGTTTTTTTTCTCGACCTCGTGACCACTCTCTCCAAGTATTTTTGTTGGTTTCTCCTCTTTCCCCCAACCTCTAGCTTTGGAGGTCCAGGGCTCAGCCCCTAGTCTTCTCCTCCACCTCCACACTCACTCACTTAATAAGCTTGTCTCATGGCTTTACATACCATGGGTGTGGCCATGGCTTTTGCATTTATAGCTATAGTCCAGATCTGCCCTCCGGATCTATATTTGTCCACCTGACTGCCTATTCTCCACCTCCACTCTGACATATAACCGCATATCAGACCTAACCTGTCCCCAACTGAACTCCTGATTTCTGCGCCTCTCCAACTTGTTCTACCCACCTTCTCCCCAACTCAGTCGATGGCATCTCCTTTTTTTCCAGTTCCTCAGGCCCAAAATGTTAGCTCCTCTCTTTCTTTCAAACCCTCTTCTGATCCAACAGAAAATCCTGCTGGTATTGTCTTGAGAAAATATCTAGAAGCCGCTCACTCCTCACCACTTTGCCAGCCGGTCTCATGACCAGCACCTCTTACCTGGATGATTGTCATAGCTTCCTAACCAATGTCTGTCCTTCCTTCCCTATGCCTCCTACGCTCCTATGCCTGGTCCCTCACCCAAGTCTTTTCTCACAGCAGCCAGAGAAAACATTTAAACAAGAATTAGGTCACGCCATTCCTTTTCGCAAAACCCTCCAGTGGCCAGCCATTTTGGGTAGAGTCAAAGTCAAAGTCCCTACGATCGCGTGCAAGTTCTTGGAAGACCTGAACGTTTGCCTTCACCTCCCAGTGCTTTCTCTGCACTCATGCTACTCCAGCCTTGCTGGCCTCCTCATTACTTCTCAGGGATGCCAGGGTGTTTGGAACTGTTCTATAAGCTATTCCTCTGGGGGAAATGCTCTTCCCCAGAGGTCTTCCTGGGTCACAACCTCATTTCTTTCAAGTGTTTGCTTAAGTGTCACCTCCTCAAGGAGACCTACCCAGGTCATCCTCTTCTGTGCCCTCCTGTCATCCCTACTTTTTTACTCTATTTTGTTTTTTTTTCGATAACACTTTTTTACCTTCTAGGTTATATCGCATTTTTCTTTTCACTCAGCAAATACGTCTGTTTACTGCTTAGAGTGTAAGCTTCAGATGAGAGGAACTTTGCTTTCTTCATTGCTATGCTCCTAGCTCCTATGAGAATATCTCAGAGTATGTAAGGTGTTCATTAAATGCATTTTGAATACATGTTATTAAACATGGTTGCCAAAAATCTCGTTTCCAAAGCCAATTGACCCATTTTATTTTTCATTTTATTACCGATCACTTAAAACTACAGATCTTTCCTTCTTTTATGATATTTCCCCCTTTTAGTAACTGGTTCTCTTCTTGCCTAACCAGTCCTCACTGGTTTCTTTCCCTTTCTTTCTTTCTTTCTTTCCTTTTTGTCTTTCGTCATTTTAGGGCCGCACCTGCAATATGTGCAGGTTCTCAGGCTAGGGGTCTAATTGGAGCTACAGCTGCCAGCCTACGCCACAGCCACAGCAACATGGGATCCAAGACGCATCTGCAACCTACACCACAGCTCACAGCAACGCCGGATCCTTAACCCACTGAGCGAGGTCAGGGATCGAACCTAGAACCTCATGGTTCCTAGTCGGATTTGTTTCTGCTGAGCCATGGCGGGAACTCCCTCACTGGTTTATTTTATGAATTCTTATTCCTCAAAAATACGGGTGTGTCCTTGATTCTGTGTACTCTCCTTTCACTGTCTTATCCACACACTTGTGCTTCAGCTATCATTAGATTTCCTCAGCCTTGTTATTTCTCCCGTGTCCTATGAGACACTCCATATTCCTTGGATCTTCTGCAAGTATTTCATTCACAATAAACCCAAGCCTGAACACATTAACCAAGACTCACTTTTCTGGAGTTCCCTTTGTGGCTCAGTGGCTAAAGAACCCAACTAGGACCCATGAGGATGAGGGTTCAATCTCTGGCCTCACTCAGTGGGTTAAGGATCCAGTGTTGCCATGAGTTGTGGTGTAGGTCACAGGTGCAGCTCAGATCTCCCGTTGCTGTGGCTGTGGCGTAGACTGGCAGCTATAGCGCCGATTCGACCCCTAGCCTGGGAACTGCCATATGCCACAAGTATGGCCCTATAAAGCAAAAAACAAAAACAAACAAATAAACAAAAAACACCAAAAAAGAAAAACAAGACTCATTTTTCTTTATTTTCTCTTATCTTTGTGGATAACATCATCCTTCACATAGCAGTCCACGCTGGAAACCTGGAGACTATTCTTAATTACATTTTTTCGTTACCACTCTCTATCAAACCTTTTTTATCACATAGTCACACCAGTTTTATATTATCAATATTATATAATATGTCACACCACCATTGCAATGATGTTCATACTATGCAGTGGTCAAACTCTTTCTTGTGCACTGTGTCCCCAGCCACTGCCAGAGATGTCCTTCTAAAAGCCAGGTCTGATTATAGTGTTTTCTTACTTAAATATCTTTGAATGGCTCAACTTCAGTGGCCTATAAAGCCTCTGCATTCCAGTCCCTTGTACATCGTCATTGCAAAATTGCCTACTGTTGCCCCGATTTGCCACACATCTCAATTTTGAGCCTTTCCATAAGCTATGCTCTGTGCTTGAATCACTGTTGCTCACTTTGCTTTTCCAGGGGCTATTTTCTGTACTTAATGCATGCTTCCTCCTCCTTGTCACTCAGCAAACCTTCACCCATCTTTCAAAATTCATCTTAGTCATCTCTTCTTGTGTGAAGTGTTCCCTGAATTTCTTTTTCAAGGAGAACTAAGTACTATTTTTGTTTACTCCTGTAAACTCTATTGGAACTGCTGTTTCTGTCTATCCTCCTAGGCTTTTAGTGCAATAATAATATCTTCCTTAATATTGTGCCCCACTACTTAACACAGTGCCTGACCCATAATAGGAGATCAATTAATGACAGAGGAGAGAAAGAAGAAAAAAAACACTGCATACTTTGGAAACCTAATATGCCAGTTCAGCCTCTACCCAAAAGGCTTATTAAAAGGTATAAACTGGAAATAAGTGGAAAAGAGCAACAGAATATTTGTAGCAATTGTTTAATCACAGGATTTCTTACATTAAATCATTGTTCTTCTTTGTAAATCCTAAGTCGACCTTTTATAAAGTAGGATGGTCAGTTGGTCAGCCATGGGTCTCAGGTGGGCTCTTAACTTTCTTGGATGCAGGCAAACCTATCTTCCACCATTTAATTGATGATCAAAGCATATGGATCTGTGTTTAGTTCAGCCACATCGAATCTCTACCTTCCAAGTTATTAGATTAGATCATAAGACTATCAACTTGAATTCTCTGCTAATTCTTAACAGTTGGTAAGTAGTTCATGATTTTTTTCCTAAGTGCTCTAGTTTTATTCTCTTCTCAGATGAAACCATACATAGCCTGTAAACTTTGATTAGACCATTTGACCTTCATAGAATACATTTTAGGAAATGTATTTTACTGAATACATTAAAGAAAGTTACATGAAATGATTATCTGAGATGACACTCACTGCTACATCTATTGTAGATAATGCTGTGAAGGATATAATCTCTTGTGGTCCCCTTTATGTTTATCTATAGAGAAATTGCTCGAAGTTTGTATTACTGGGAAATACAGTCTCTCTTGAGCAGCTGATTTATTTGAAATTCGTCTACTCTGTGAATCCTGTAACCAATAATGTTTTTCCTCCTTTTCAGCTACCAGAAAGTTTAGAGACATACCTGTGGTCCAACTTTAATAAGTGTATAATAATTTATGATGAATTTTTTATGTGCTAACTTTTCCGTTAACTTTATTTTATTTTCCTATCCTTATTTACACTTTGCTCAGATTTGCTCATCTATTTAGTTTTTTCCCATTTGTGTATTTTTGTAAGCTGTTGCAGCTCCTTTTACAGTAACAAGACAGGGCTAAACTAAATTAAATAAAAACACAATTATCTCATTGGGTCTCATGGTTCTTTTGGGGAAAAAATAATCCCCTACAGACCTCCAGGTAAGTATACATTTTATCAGCAGCCTGCCATTGCAAAGCTCATGGAGTAGAAATTTGTTTGTCTGGAGTGTCAAGGACCCAAACTATTCTCAATGAATTATTCCCAGAATTTTGATATTTTGCTTTTAAGAAGAATGATCATAAAATGACTTGGTAAAGCGTATAAAGTAAGGCCATGTTCTCTACAAACTTTCTCACAAGTCACACTGTACAGCGAGGTCACCAAGGTGTCACTGAACTCACCCACTGTGACTTCCACCTTGCAGTGTGGATTGTAACACTGGGTGGCCCTTTGCAGCCTTGTGGAAAGTTACTGCTACCATGGAGATGTACCATAGCAACCTGTTATTCAGTTATTAGACTTCTGTGATTGTTAAAGAAATGTATGCTTGTAAAGCAAATACTTTGACAAAAATGCCATAGTTTGGATGCTTCCAGTATTTATATTCCTGGATAAATGCTCCTCTACGTCTGCAAGTAATGAAATAGCATTGATTGTACATGCAGTATTTTAGATGTTTTACATGTCATTACAGTTTTAATTCAGTCATCACAGTTAATCAGTTGAGTCACTAGTTTCTTTATTAAAGATTTAGAAGTTGAGTTTCAGTACAGCACAGGGAACCATATCCAATCTCTTGGGATTTGGGAACATGGTAGAAGATAATATGAGAAAAAGAATGTATATATATATATATATATATATATATATATATATATGACTGGGTCACTTTGCTGTACAGCAGAAATTAACAACATTGTAAATCAGCTATACTTTAATTTTAAAAATAAAATTAAAGAAAGAAACTGAGGTTCAAAGGGGAAAGGAATTTACTTTTTTTTTTTTTAATTTTAGTTTGCATCTATTAACCCCAAATTCCCAGCCCCTCCCACTCCCTCCCCTTCCCTCTTGGTAACCACAAGTCTATTCTCCATGTCCATGAACTTACTTTCTTTTACCCATTAACCAAAGAAAAATGACTCTGGTTATTATATTGCAAGTTATGTAATTCCAGAGATCATTTCCTTTCCACAACAGGAAATGTTGTGTCTTGACTCATTTGGGCTTTTTTTCTCCTTTTGGCATAATCCTGAATGATGAGGATAGTGTGTGTGTGTGTGTGTGTGTGTGTGTGTGTGTGTGTGTGTGTCTGTTTACATGCTCATGTGTGGGTATATCTTTTGTACAGTGAATCAGTCTGGGTTCTAGCAGGTAGCAGATAGCTAGTTTACTCAAAAGAGTTTTAACTAAACAAGAAAAAGAAAAAGAAAAAACATAGTGCAGAGATTACCTACAGAGATATGGGCAGGGCTAACAGCCCCCAAAGTATGGTGAGGTATCCAGGGATTAGCAATAGTGGAACATATTTGTCACTCTTAGGTTTATAGTTTCCAAGGTAGAGAATTTTGTTACCAGAGCCTAGTGAGCCACCATCTGCCTATGTAATTTCTTTGTTCTTTATGGACTTGCTTACACCTGGTCTGATACACCATTTCTAGGTGATAACAGAATGATACTATCCCAGCCCAGCTTTATGATTTGTGGAACAGATGACATCAGTTCATGACAGGAAGCTCAGGTTACATAGTTGCTTGCCGTGCCAGGCTAAGGCATTCAACTCTCTAGTTCTAGGAGCAAACCAGAACCTGTTTTTCAAAGGCTGCTGTCACCAAATGAATGTCTTGGGGAAGAAGTGTCCACCAGTCGCTCTGGAATGTGACATTAGAAAGTGGGTGAGCAGATTAAACATAATAGGTTTTTCCAAATTCTCACATCCTTAAGACTTGCACTCCTTTCTCTGCAGGGTGCCAGAATTTCTCAGCCATATTGGCTGTAAGTTACCACGAAGTCAAGGCCTCACTTAACAATTCAGTAAATTCTTGGCACCATTTCCAAGTGCTTGAAGCAACACATTAAGTCAAATAACAGGGAAGTTCACCACATTGATTTAGCCCAATCCAATGTACAGTTCATTCTCTTTGGTATTTTTTAAAGTATAATTGATTTACAGGGTTGTGCCAGTTTCTGCTGTACAGCAAAGTGACCCAGTCTCACACACTCACTCACACACACACACACACACACACACACACATCCTTTTTCTCATACTCTCTTCCATCATATTCTATTCCAAGAGTTTGGCTATAGTTCCCTGTGCTGTACAGTAGGACCTTATTGCTTACCCATTCTAAATGTAAGAGTTTGCATCTACCAACCCCAGATTCCTCGTCCATCCCACTCTACTTCCACGCAAAGTCTCCAGAATCATCACTACAAGTTAGTAAGATCCTACAATGTCTTCTGTGATCATGCTGTCTCCTCCTGGAGCAGACCTTCTCTATCCAGATCATGCTGGCATCTACTGTGGATCTGGAAGCAAGGGGCTGTGGGGTGGATCCTAAGGAGAATCAGTACCGCGTCTTAAAGGAAAATAAAAGAATTTCAAAAAAGTTTTTGAAATAATTTTCTGCAGAGGAATTCTGTTCTCTCAGAGAAAGTGAAGGGCTGCTTTAGTTGGCAAGGAAGATTCTGAGAGAATTACTGGTTTTAGAGTTCTCGGCATTGTGCGTTCCTGCCCAAATGTTCCCAGTCCTATAATGGAGTTCCATTTTCCCCCAACCAAAGCCTTTACCCTAGTGCAACTTGAAAAGACTGCTTATTTAACTGGTTTTCCAAACTCTGCCATCTATAAAATCAAGTCTTGGATAAGATCCTTAGTTATGTCTTTCTTATGGCTACGTGAGACAAAGATGTTCTTTAAGGACATCAAAGAGGTCTTCTGATTTTCCCAAACCTTGATTTGAATGTTTTAGGGCTTATCTCTGCTTGAGGATTTCCACGGCAGCTAGAAGTAGCTCTGTCACCCCCATAAATTTGCCATTATCACTGAAGCAACAGCAATGTGTCCAAGCCTTGATCTCTGCTTGTACTCTACCTCGTGCTCCTGTAGGTGATAATTTGAGTTAACAGAAGGCCTTTGCATGCTGTAGCTTAACCAAGGCACGTTTCCAGTTGAGAAGGATATAACCTAGGGCTCATGGCAACCAATCCAGAATCTACACTGAAAGTCTATTTCCCGGGGTCACGCTTAGGAGTGATCGCTGTCAGTCTGAGTTCAAAGAGGAAAGAGATGGCACCTTAAAAAGAGGCCACTGAATAGAACTTAAAGGGTTGTTTATAGAGGTATGGGCAGGAATGGGGAGGCAGTTGGTTTTTTGCAACAGTGAGAAGTTGTCACCACATATATCTGAAGGGTCAAGAGGACGAAATAATGTTGCCAAGCCTGGGAAGAGAGTGAGTTTGGGAAGAGAGGCTGTCTGACACAGCCTGCCTGATAGGTTTTGGCAGCCACTGTCCAAACCACAGCAGGGCAGGGAGGGAGGGGGCGGAGTAGTACTGACCTCTTTCTCCTCCCACCATCTGACCTCCTAGTGTGCTGCTTCCCATTGGTTAAACCAGATGATTAGTGGCAAGGATGATGCAAAGACCATCACTTACAGGGAACTCATCTCTCTTCTATGTCCAGGTAAAAAGAAGTGGGGACTATGGTGGCCTGAAATGCTTTGCTAAGGCAAAACCTTTCAATACATGCTTTATATAGAAATATGATGTGGGTCATATTTTAGGCACACTCTCAAATTTCTAAAGGTGTTTGTATTTTAATCGAAAACTATTAAAATGTTTTGGTTAAAAATCTGCTATTGTGGCAGGTTAATATAATCGCTAAAGGTGATACAGAATGAAGAGGTGGGAGAAAGAACTGGAGCTCTAGGGAAAATATATTTTAAAATGAGATTTGATCAAGATACACCTCTGAATTTAAAAGTCTGATTACAATTGCACTTTTTTAAACTTTCATTTCCTTAAGTGGGAAAGCTCAGAAGAATATTTGCCTGTAAGTCATTACTTGAAAAAAATGTTTCGAAGAGCATAAATGAATATAAAGCAACTTGAAAGGTTTCACATTGCTCCTGTGTTTAAGAGAGTTAAGATACACTAGTTGGGGGAAAAAACATGCTTTGAAGTTGATTTATGTTTGGAAAACACTTCAAGGACTCCCTCTGTAATCCAACAAAACCACTTGTAACAATAGTAGTTACAATAGCTTATTGCAAGTACCTCTTTAAGTCTCTCATCCAAATATAGACCCATGCTGCTTCCCTTTAACCTTGACTGATACATTGTGATGAGGCCGAGAGGAAGATTAATCTGGAAAAGATTAAAGAGAAAATGTATGTCTGGGGTAGCCAGGAATCTCAGGCAGATGAAGAGAACACGAACTCCTCTTTCATATTTCCACTTTGTACCTCTACTTTATAAAGACTACTTTATACCCATAACCAAATGAAGTGATGTCTGTGAAAGGATAGAGCAATTGGGAAGCTCAAGAACTGCATTTTGTTTTATCATCCAACACTTCAATATTTCTGACATTACTTAAAACACTGAAATTATCCTACCCAGTCATAATATAAAAATACTTAACATAAAAAAATGTAGAATAGAAACTCCAGCAAACTTATTCTCACCTTGCTATTGAGCTGTGCAAGGTTTATATATGTTTTGGATATTAACCCTTTATCAGAGATATGGTTAAAATATCTCTTCCCATTCTGTAGGTTGCCCTTTTAATTTATTAACCTTTGCTGTTCAGAGGCTCCCTAGTTTCACAAAGTCCTACTTGTTTATTTTAGCTTTTGTTGCTGTTGCTTTTGAGGTCTTATCCAGGACAACACTGCTCAGACCAAAGTCAAGGGGACTACCCCCTATCATTTCTTCCAGGAGTTTTATTGTTTTATGTCTTACATGTAAGTCTTTAATCCATTTTGAGTTAATTTTTTGAATACTATAGAACATGGGTCTAGTTTCATTCTTTTGCATGTAAATATACAGCTTTTCCAGCACGATTTATTGAAGAGACTGTCCTTTCCCCATTGTGTGTTCTTGTGGCTCTTGCCAAAAAAATTACTTACTCATATGTGCGTGGGTTTATTTCTAGGCTCTTTGTTCAATTCCACTGGTCTATGTGCCTGTTTTTATCCCAAAACTATACTGTTTTGATTGCTATAACTTTATAGCACAGTTTGAAATTAGAAAGTATGATGCCTCTGGCTTTGCTTTTCTTTCTCAAGATTGCTTTGGCTACTTGGGGTCTTTTGTGGTTCCATACAAACCACAAAAGGATTGTTTGTTCTATTTTTGTGAAAAATGCCATAGGGACTTTGTTAGAGATTTCCTGGAATCTGTATATTACCTTAAGTAGTATGGACATTTTAAATATTAACTCTTTCAATCCATGAGCACAGAGTATCTTTCCATTTGTGTGTTGCTTTTTTTTTTTTTAAATCAGAGTTTTCTGGTTTTCAGTGTATAGGTCTTTCATCTCCTTGGTTAAATTTACTCCTGAGCATTTTATTATTTTTGATGCTGTTATAAATGGTACACTTTGTCTGATATTAATATAGCCATTCCAGCCTTCTTAGGCGTAGTGTTTCATGTTATATCTTTTTTTTCCATCCTTTTACTTTTAACCTATGACTTTCTAGTTGAAGATATTCTCTTGTGGACACATATAGTTGGATCTAGCTTCTCTGCTTTTTAACTGGTTATCTAGTGCCTCTATATTTAATAAAATTATTGAAAAAGGGTTAAGTTTACCATTTCACTATTTGTTTTCTATTGCTTTTTCTTTTTTTCTATCTATCTTTTCCTGTCTTTTTTAAAAAATGTATTGGGAGTTCCCTTCGTGGCTCAGTGGTTAACGAATCCGACTAAGAACCATGAGGTTGTGGGTTCGATCCCTGGCCTTGCTCAGCGGGTTAAGGATCCGGCATTGCCATGAGCTGTGGTGCAGGCTGCAGACGCGGCTTGGATCCCACGTTGCCGTGGCTGTGGCGAAGGCCGGCGGCTACAGCTCCTGTTAGACCCCTAGCCTGGGAACCTCCATATGCCATGGGTGCGGCTCTAGATAAAGACAAAAAATAATAATAATGAAAAAATGTATTAAAGTATGGTTGATTTATAATGTTATGCCAATTCCTGCTGTACGGCAAAGTGACCCACATATATATACACATTCTTTTTCTCATATTATCTTCTATCATGTTCTATCATGAGTGATTGGATATAGTTCCCGGTGCTATAGAGCGGGACCTCATTGCTTATTCATTCTAAATGTAATAGTTTGAATCTACTAACCCCAAACTCCCAGTCCATCCCACTCCCTCCCCTTCCCTCTTGGCAACTACAAGACTGTTCTCCATGTCCATGAGTCTAATTCTGTTCTGTAGCAGTTTCATCTGTGCCATATTTTAGATTCCACATAGAAATGATATCATATGGTATTTATCTTTCTCTCTCTGACTCGCTTCACCTAGTGTGAGAATCTAGTTGCATCGTTGTTGCTACAAATTGAATTATTTCGTTCTTTTTATGGCTGCATAGTATTCCATTGTGTATATGTACCACATCTTAATCTGTTCATCTGTCAGTGGATATTTAGGTTGTTTCCATGTCTTAGCTATTGTGTCTAGTGCTGCAATGAATATGCGGGTACACGTATCTTTTTGAATGAAAATTTTGTCCAGATTTAGGCCCGGGAGTGGAATTGCTGGTTCATATGGTAATTCTATATTTAGTTTTCTGAGGAACCTCCATACTGTTTTCTATAGTGGTTGTACCAATTTACATTGCCACCAACAGTGCAGGAGGGCTCTCTTTTCTCCACACCCTCTCTAGCATTTGTTATTTGTGGACTTATTAATGATAGCCACTTTGTCCTGTCTTCTTTTTCATTATTTCTTACTTTTTCATTATTTCTTACACTTTAATCTCCCCTTTTGACCTGTGGCCTCACTGTTTTATTTCTTTAATGGTTACTTTAGGGATTACAATATACATCCTTGACCTGTTACAGTGCACCTTGAATTGATAGTATAACATTTCACATATAACATAAAAAAAGCATTTATAAATCTACTTCCATTTCTCTCTCCTCTCCTTTGTGCTGTTTGTCATATATCCTACTTCTACACATTAACAAATTCCACAACCCAGTATTACTCATGTTTTAAAGAATTCATTTCTTTTTAAAGAAATTAAGGAAGTAGAAAAATTTTAGTGTTCTTCACTCACCCATGTAGATTTGAGTTTCTATCTGGTATAATTTTCCTTTAACCTAAGTTTATTTAACATCCTGTAGTGCAATTCATCACTTTGGTTATCTGAAAATATCTTCATTGGATTTAAGTTTTGATGAAAATTTTTGCTTAATATAATGTCTAAATTGCTGATTTATTTCTTATTTTGTATTTGAAAACTGCCATTTCCATTGTTTTCAGGCTTGTATTTTTTTCTGACAGAAATGAATTGGTTATTCTATTGTTGCTTTCCCATATGTAATACATCTTTTTCTTCTGAATGTTTTAAAATTTTTATTTTTAATTTGGTTTAAAGCAATTGTAGTACAATATGCCTAGATGTGGTTTTCTTTGTGTTTATCCTGTTTGTGTTTCATCCCTCCATCATGGCCAGAATGAGAAGTTGGAATTCTTAAAACTAAGTTTGAAAATGTTCAGTTCTTCATGAGGGAAGATAATATGAGAAAAAGAATGTATAGTATGTATGACTGGGCCACTTTGCTGTACAGCAGAAATTGGCACAATATTGTAAATCAACCATACTTTAATAAAACGATTTTTAAACTGATTATATGTTGAAATGATAATATACTGGGTTCAATAAAATATAATTAATTTTTTTTTAAATGTTCAGTTCTTGCTGAGCAGATGAATAGATGTCCTCGGGGACATTAGTTATTTGGTGATAGACAATGGCCTCTATGATTTTTAATTTTTATTAAATTTGGAGATTTCTTTTACTATTATTTCTTTTAACATATTTTTTTTTCCCTAACAAAAGCTCTCTTCTCTTCTGGGACTTCTACTCCACAGATGTGAGATGATTTTACATTACTCCACAGGTCACTGAAGTTCTGATCTTTCAGGGGGGATGCAGTCTTTATTGTTTGTATGTATTTCAGTCTGCGTAGTTGCTATTTACTATCTTCAAAATCTTTTCTTTTGTAGTATTCAAACTACAAAACTGCTAAGCCAAATTCAGCAAAAATCTTTAAATGTCGGATAATTCTTTTTCTGCAGTTTTCACTTGCTTTCCATGCTCTCTTTTAGTTTCCATTTATTTACTGAGATCCCACATCTGTTCACTCATTTATCTTTGTCTTTAGATTTTCAGCCATTTTTATAATAGTATCCTGAAGGCCTTGTCTGTTAATTCCCATGTCTGTCACCTCTGGGTCTGTTTCTATTGCCTTCTTTCCCTTCTATTTTGGTCATGTTCTTCTGATTCTTCATATGCCCAGTAATTTTTAAATTTTCTTGCTGCACAATGGAGTGCTATACTGTAGAGATTCTGGATTTGTCTTCCTATAAAGCATGCTGGGTTTTATTCTGGCAGAGAATTAATTTACTGGCAGCTCAGCACGTTTTTCCTGGGGTTTAAGCTGTTTTAGAGTGGAGCCAGAGTAGCCCTCACGCTAGGGCTGGAGAGGTCCTCTTCCTAAACCATGAGCCTCCTGGGGCCTCAGCCCTGGCTTTTTGGCATTCCTTCCTTTGTCTTCCACATCCTTCTCTGGGATTTCCATTCTGTTTACAGTCCTTACTAGACCTCTCTGAATCTGACCACATGTACCTTCTAGCACTCACTCAAAGATTCAAGAGGACAACCAGGGAGATTTCTGGGGCACCTTCTCTGTGAAGCTCCCTTATTTCTGGTGCCCTGAGATGCAAATTTCAGCTGCTTGGGTGGTCCCAAATTTCAGTCTCTGTGTTATACGGACAGCAAGCCTGCTGCTCCCTGTTCAGGCTCAGTTTCCTTGGGCTACAGTTTGGAAATTGCCCTCAGTAAATTGGAGTGAACTTGGTGTTCACCTGGGCTTCGTGTCTCTCAAGGATTTCAGTCCTGAGCTGTCTGTTCACTAAAGCCCGAGAAGAGATACTTCATGGTTTTTTTTTTTTTTTTTGGTCGTTGTTGTTGTTTTTCCCCAGTGTCATAGTTGTTAATCGTAGGAGATTAAGTCCAATACCTGTTCCTTCAATCATGGCTAGAGTCAGAAGTCAGGGTTTTCAGGACTCTGTTCAGTTCTTGCTCAGGAAATGATTGACTGTCTTCCAAGACATTAGTTATTTGGTGACTGGAAAATATCCTACGGTCACGAAACATGAATTTATTGAGTAGTTTCTTGTGCCATGCCTTATACTAGATGATTTACATACATTTTTCTCATTTGGTCTTGCCAATAAATCAGTGAAGCATTTTAGAGATAAAGAAAATAAAATTTAGAGTGTAACAAAACTTGCCCAAGAACCCATATCTGATGGATGGTAGAGCCAGGAATCAACAAGGTGAGAACTCTGGAGCCAAGCTCTTAAAGACCATGCTGGCTTGATTATTCTATTCCTAAACCAACTTATATAACCACAGTTGTTCTTTCAAAAAAAAAAGAAAATGTTTATTTACTTTCCACAAAGGAAAATACAGCAATCTGTATGGGCTTTGAAATGCCTAATGGATGTGTGTAATCGTCCAAAACCATCTTTAATATGCCTCCAAATACTGGAGAATAGAGAAGCTGAAACTCCTGCATTTGATTTCCTTCTACAGGAAAATGATTTGATTTCCTTAAACTGGAATAGCAAGGAAGGTAGATCAGTGCTGTTCATTATTTGTCAAAAAACCCCACATATGTAATATTTAAAAATTAATAGACTTTATTTTTTAGATCAGTTTTAAGTTGAAAGAGCTCACACCCCCTCCTCCTGCCACACAGCAGCCTCCGCCCATCAATATCCTGCATGGCAGTGGGACATTTGTTACAGCTGATGAACCAACACTAACACATCATTATTACCGAAGATCCATAGTTTCCATTTGGGTTCATTCTTTGTGTGGTGCATTCTGTGAGTTTGATAAACGTATAATAACATGTATCTATCATTATAGTATCCTGATTTTCTAAATCAGTAAAAAAAAATTAAAAAAAAAAAAAGCAAGTAGCTCGGTGCCTAAGCTCATAGAAGGCTCACTTTGATCTTACACTGAGAGCATTGTGGAAACTCAATAACTGAGCAAAACAGTGAAAGTGACTGCTGTCTATGACAGAGGCGATCTGAAAACCGAGGAAGCTGCATGGAAACACTCCCTGAATATTGAATAAGTTGTCAGTGACAGGCCCTATTATTATTATTACTATGTGCTCTAGCTTCCAGTAACTCTCTTCATTAGTAAGAAGGAAACCAGCAGAAAACAGACTTCATGGTTGGGCCCAATTGCTTCTTGTTTTGTCTTATTATTTTATGGCTCTTCTTCCTGAAGCTTACTCCTCAATTATTTTCTGTCTCAACAGACATTATTACCATTAACGCCAACCTCATGCTGAAATTACAATCTCATTTTCTTTCTCTTTTTTGCCCTCTGTATATAACTGATCACCATGTCCTGTGGAGTTTGTCTTCAATCCAGCTCTCTTCTCCCTCTCACACTGCCAGCAACTACTCACCACCAGCAGCTACTCCCCCACCAGCAACCTCTCCCTGTTCCAGTTCCTCTTCCCAACTGGTGTCAGTGAGAATGGAGGTTCACCTCCTTTGATCAGGGTATGAAAAACAGTGGCCTACAAGACAGAGGCTTATTTCATATAAATTCCCAGCTTGGTCGGGAACTCCATTCTGCAAAGTTCCCAAAGGTCCAGAGCCCTTCTTGTGTGTCTACAACCCTTTGGATTATCATCAGCAGCATCATCTGAGAGAGCTCACTTTGTGGGAAGGGAAGATAACACCCCTGCCCTTTTAAAGGCATGCTCGGTAAGCAGCACACATTACTCAAACCCCAGAGCTTAGTCAGATACCCACCATGGGGCTCCCTGGATTTGATTCTGGGTCCCTGTGATCCTAGCTACACTCTGGAGTTCTATTACTCTAAGAGAAAGGAAAAGAAGAGATATTAGATACAGTTAGTAATCTCCTTCATAATGCTCTTGCTGATTAAGGGAGAGAAATCTTAGGCTAGGGACTCAGTAAAATATTACATTTTATTCTTTATTTAAATTAGATGCCAAGACTCCTTTTGGTTGGGTTTATGGAAAATTCAACCTGACTCATGTTTAGCATGCACTTCCCTGATGTTCCCTGATGGGGTTTGTTCCAAGAGCCAAAGCTTGGAGGTCCCTCCAGTGGTCAGCGATGAGACCACACGGGTTTCTGCAGAAACTGGTGCCCCAGCAAGTGGGGAGCCTTCAGTCTGATGTTCTGCTGTGCTGCTCCTGGCCTCTCCTGGCTCACGGTGTCCAGTGAAGCTGGACCCCCGAACCCAGGGCTCAGCATCCCAGGCGTAACATATGGCCATTTAGTCTGCACTCCTCTCAAACCCTCAGCCTCATCTGGTCTCCAATCTGGGAGAGAAACTGCTTTTTAGCCTTGGAAAAACCTCTCTTCTATCTCTTTCTCTCTCCTTCCCTGAAAGGCACCCTCCTCAAACCCCATCTTTTCAATGGATTTAAGCTTTTGAAAATAGAAGCCTCAAACCTTCCTCGAGGTAAGGAAGATGTGAACCTTCTGTCAACCTGAATGAGGAATGAGAAAAGGGTCACTTACGGGTAAAAATACGAATTAATAATTGAAATAAAAATCCCACAGAGGAGTTACCATTGTGGCTCAGAGGGCTAAGAACCCAACTAGTATCCATGAGGATGTGTGTTTGATCCCTGGCCCCGCTCAGTGGGTTAATGATCCAGCAATGCTGCAAGCTGCAGTGTAGATCGCAGACATGGCTCAGGTCCCGAGTTGCTACGGCTGTGGTGTAGGCTGGCAGCTACAGGTCTGTTTCGACCCCTAGCCTGGGAACTTCCATATGCTTCAGGTGTGGCCCTAAAAAGAAAAAGAAAAAAATCCCAATAGGGTTATTTTCCTAAAATCAACTCTGATCCTGTCTTTTCACTGATTGTAATTCTCAACTGTCTCCTGCTTCACCTCCCCCCGCCCCCCGTCCCCGACATCCTAGCAAACATCCTAATCTGCCTTCGCTCACTACCCTAACTCTTCAGCAGGGCACATGCCTCTTGCGATTCAGATCCAACAAATGCATTTGAAGACTTGTCTTGTGCCAAGTGGATGCCTCTCTCTCTTGCCTTGACACATTTTTGAGCCTTTCATACTTTCCATTCCTTCAGTTTGATATCTTCTCTACAGCCTGCTTTCCATCCTTTCACCGTGAAAATTCCTACGAGTTCTTCAAGACTAGCTAAAATGCTGTTTTCTCTGGGCAGGTTCCCCAAGGCATCCCTGGCACCTTGGGGTAATTCTTGGGTCCCAGGCCTCCGTGGTGTGCTCACGGGCAATGGAAGGCTCTCAGTAACTGAGACCCCTGATCTTTGGTCTAGACTTCACTTAGAACACACATTGTTGGCGTTCCCATCATGGCTCAGCTGTAACAAACCCAGCTAGTATCCATGATGATGCCAGATCGATCCCTGGCCTCTCTCAGTGGGTTAAGGATCTGGCGTCGCCCTGAGCTGTGGTGTAAGGCATAGACACAGCTTAGATCCATGTTGCTGTGGCTGTGGTGTAGGCTGGCAGCTGTAGCTCCATTCGACTCCTAGCCTGGGAACTTCCATATGTTATGGGTGTGGCCCTAAAAAGCAAACACCCCCCCAAAAAAAAGCAACAAAAAAAAAACATATTGTTAAATGTCTATTTCATGCACCAGGTTGTGATTCCTCCAGAACAAGATGACATCTTATTCACAGATGGATATTTGCCTAACAATATATATGGCACAAGGTATGTGCTCAGAGATGCTGTGTTAGATTCCTGCCAACAAATTACCATGAGCTGGGGACAATGACAGAAAGTTATTCTCTCACTGTTTTGGAGGCTGGAACTTTGAACTTAAGGCACTGCCTCTGAAGGCTCTAGGGGAGAATCCTAGTTTGTTTCTTCGAGCTTCTGGTGGCTCTTGGAGTTCCCCATAACCCCAATCTCTGTCTCCATCTTCACACGGCTTCTCTTTTCTGTGTGTGTCCTCTCTTCTGCCTCTTAAAAGGACCTTGTCATTGGATTTAGGACCCACCCAGGTAATCCAGGATGATCTCTTCTCAAGATCCTTAGTTTAATCACATCTGCAAAGACCTTTTTTCCAAATAAGACTACATTCCTAAATTCTGGGTGGACTAGCTTTTGTGGGAGGGGACACAATTCAACCCACTAAAAATGCTATATTTTTTTCCCTTTACAGCTGCACCTGCAGCATATGGAAGTTCCTAGGCTAGAACTCAGATTGGAACTGCATCTACAGGCCTGCACCACAGTCACAGCAACACCAGATCTGAGCAGCATCTGAGAAACTATGCCGCAGCTTATGGCAACACCGGATCCTTAACTCGCTGAGCAAGGCCAGGGATTGAACTTGCATCCTCATGGAGACTATATCATATTCTTAACCTGCTGAGCCACAATGGGAACTCCTAAAAATGCTTTTTAAATGCATGCATAAATGCATGAAGGGGGAAAAAAATGAACTCTATGTATACACATGTTTGCATGCACAAAAGACAAAGAAAGAAATATTGTTTTTACGTTTTGTTACCTTCTATTTGTAGGTTCACTTTGTAGGTAGTCACATATATTTAACCATACTTTAGTGTATGCTTGAAAGTTTTAAGACAATAGAGCTTTAATATCTCACCATCCATAATTACAATAAAATGATAACTATGTGAGGTGAAGAATGTTTATCTAACCTAATCTGGTAAACTCATTTTTTTTTTTTTGGTCTTTTTGTCCTTTTAGGGCCGCACCCGCGGCACGTAAAAATTCCCAGGCCAGGGGTCAAATTGGAGCTACAGCTGCTGGCTTACACCACAGCCACAGCAGCACATGATCCGAGCCGTGTTTGAACCTATACCACAGCTCATGGCCATGCCGGATCCTTAACCCACTGAACGAGATCAGGGATTGAACCCACAACCTCATGGTTCCTAGTCAGATTCGTTTCCACTGCGCCATGACGAGAACTCCTATTTTGGTAAACATTTTGCAATGTATACACATATCAAATCATCACATTGTACACTCTAAACTCACATGATGTTATATGTCAATTCTATTTCAGTAAAGCTAGGGAAAAATAAACTTGTTTCTTTTAGGGAAAAAAAAGGCACAAGGAGAAAAGCTATGCAATCCTTCAAACTATACAGCTTTCTCCTTGGACATGACTTTTTCTTCCCAAAAAAGCATGTTTGGAAAATATTTCATAGGTGGCTTAACTTTCTCTCTCCTTGACTAAGGCATAAATTGGGAGGTTACCACACAAATAGAACAAAGGTTTTCAAACAGGCATTTCTACATATAGTCACCTTACTCCTGGTGCCTCAAAACAAAGTCTGCTTTAAGAAACAGAGCTTATGAGACTGACGGCTCTTTCTTCTTGTGGAGACTTATATTTGTCTATTTTCACAAACAGGATAGGTTGGGAAGTTGCAGGCTTAGAAAAATGTAATAAAAAGATCCAGATTCATCTTCTGTTTGGTTTTAATATAGTCATTTTCTCTTTCCACATTCAATGACTGCAGGATTTAATTTGAGTAATGCCACAGGAATGTGGTTTCAAGGAGAAAAAAAAATTCAAATACCCACCTCCCTGTTTCTCGCTAGAAAAAAGAATCGTTTGCTATGATATATGTTGACTTTTGAAACCTTTTCCTCTTTTTTTGCTGGCAGTTGTGTTTTCTTATTTAAATAGATAAATGTAAATATAGCTTTCAAAGAGGACTCAGCAAAATGCAAAATTCTTTTGATGTGTTTCAAAACAATAGCACCACCAAATTTTGTGACAAAAAAGTAAAAATGAGTGGTTTTAACTTCTTTTTGTCTGCCTCTGTCAATATTTTTTCAATATCATTGTCTTCTGAGAGCACATATTGAATTTTTTTTTTTCTGAGAAGCTCATGGATCTTTATTAGTAGCCAATTTGAAACTCTAAGACTTTATTTGGCAGAAACATGGGAAGCTGGGGTATTGGAACATTCCAGTCGATTCTTAAGAAAGCAACAGACCGGGGAATGAAGGTGTACATAATTGCCACAGGAACACTCCCTCTAGTCAGTTCTCAGCTGGACTGATGGGCCCCAAGTCAATTTGCCTCCTTTCCTATATCCCCTAAAGGGTCCCTTGATAGTGGTCCGTTTTTATATAGCCCCTTCTTTTTGCTTCACATCAGCCCTGATTCATCTATTAAACCCAAGAGTCATAACTGGTCTGTTGCCACTCCTTCCCTTGGTGCTCATGGCAAACATCACTAATTGATCACGATATTAGACAACATTTTGCTGGCTCAGACGTACAAGGAGTTCCCACTGTGGCTCAGGGGAAACGAACTTGGCTAGTATCCATAAGCATGCGGGTTCGATCCCTGGCCTTGCTCAGTGGGTTAAGGATCTGGTGTTGCTGTGAGCTGTGGTGTAGGCTGGCAGCTACAGCTCCGATTGGACCCCTTAGCCTGGGAACTTCCAAATGCTGCAGGTGTCGTACTAAAATTGCAAAAAAGAAAAAAGAAAAGAAATTGTACGAAAGAAGGAAATTTTGTCATTCTTGCCCTAATTCATGATACGGGTCCTTATAGATTGCCTAACTCTTGCCAAATTCCCTCCCCAAGAAGGCTGTATCATGCTTCCTGCTATCACGAAATGGTTCTGCTAAGAATCGCAGCGCCACCATCTGTCTGGCTTTGAGTAGTGCTTGCTGCCTGGACGTCCCTCTGTCCGGGCTGTCTGCGGGATTGGAGTTCCAGGTAGACACACCTGCCTGGATCAGATCTGAGATTATCTTTTAACTGCTCTATCCTGGACTGCACTGTCAGGGTAAGCCCTTCAATCTGTGTGCCTTTTCACCGCCTGGGAACTCCTCTTCTGACTTCTACTGTATTCCCAGTGACTGGCATTCCTGAGACCCAGACACATTGTCTTCCAAGAGGATCCCTGTGAAAAAAGCCAAATATCAGTCCCCATTGTTTCTTTTATCAGATGCATTTTCTTTGTGATTTAATACAGTAACTCTTATTTGGCACTTAGCGTGGTTGCTAGTACACAATAGGCACTCGATAAAACTTTGCTGCTATACCTTCTCTGTCATCATAACATCATTAGGATCTTCTCCTTAGTTCCAGAAAGCCTTCTTGTGGAACAATTAGGAACAGGCTTCAAGTCTCAGAGATCCTTTGGCCAGAAATGGATTTAGGGACAATAATATGTAACAAGTATTCAAGTTGGAGCCCAATTTATAAAATTTTGAAAAGTTACTTTTCATTTATAGTTATGACAAAATATTGGCTATATTCCCTGTGTTATATACAGTACATTCTTGGGCCTGTCTTACACCCAGTAGTTAGTACCTCCCATTCCCCACCCCTATGTTGCCCCCTACTGGTAACCACTAGTTTGTTCTCTAATCTGTGTCTGCTTCTTTTTTGTTATATTCTCTAGTTTTGTTTTTTTTTTGTAGATTACACCTATAACTAATATCATACAGTATTTGTCTT
This sequence comes from Catagonus wagneri, assembly GCA_004024745.2. NCBI lineage: Eukaryota > Metazoa > Chordata > Mammalia > Artiodactyla > Tayassuidae > Catagonus > Catagonus wagneri. The sequence goes on along the minus strand of PVHT020000886.1, from coordinate 6,762,591 downwards.
TTTCTGTCTGACCTACTTCACTTGGCATAATGCCCTTAAGTTCCTCCAACTCGTTGCAAAGGGCAAAATTTCATTCTTTTTTTTTTTAGAGGCCATTAGTATGCAAAATTTTATTTCCTGTTGAATTAAACGATAGATTTACAAAGATAAAGAGATGCTTCTAGGTTTATTTGGAGTGCAAAGTTTGGCATCTTTTCTTTTTTTGGAACAGAGATTCTTAATCATTTTTTTAAATTAATGAATTTTATTACATTTATAGGTGTACAAAAATCATCACAACCAAATTTTATAGCGTTTCCACCCCAAACCCTCAGTGCCTACCCCCTCAGCCCCCAACCTGTCTCATTTCAAAATTTCATCGTTTTTGATGGCTGAGTAATGCTTCATTATCTGTATGTACCTCATCTTTATGCATTCATTGCTTGATGGACGTTTAGGTTTCTTCCATAGCTTGTTAATTGTAAATTATGCTGCTATGAACCTCGAAGTGCATGCATCTTTTCGAATTTGTGTTTTGTTTCTTTGGGGTTTCTACCCAGGAGTGGAATTGCTGGGTCTTATGGTAGTTGTATTTTTAGTTTTTTGAGAAACCTCTGTACTGTTTTCCACAGTGGCTGCAACGATTTATATTCCCACCGACACTGTACAAATGCTGCCTTTGCTCCACATCCTCGCCACCATGTGTTATTTGTGTTCTTTTTGATGTTAGCCATTCTGACTATGTTGTCCTAAAAAGCCATTCTTTTCTTTAAGAGGTTTGAGGCAGTCATTTCACACACTCACTTTTAATGCAACAAAAGAAGATATCAGTGGGAGAGGATGTTTTCACAAAGAGAAATCATCAGAACTGGCAGTTTGTACAGGAGCAGAAAGTCCAGGAAAACCAATGATTCACACTTTGAGCTCCTCAGCAAATGTCTGTAGAAGTTTCCAGGCCATAAAACAAACAAATCAAAAGGGCCTCTTCTCTTTTCTCCCAGGACTCCATCTTTGGAACTAAGTACATCTTCCTGAGGCCAAAAACGAGGAGTTGAAAGACAGAAAAGATTTGGGTATTAGTTCCTTCCTACCAGTTTCTTTGTGAAAGGCACTTTGGTTTGAGTGGGAAGGGTCCTTTAATTCTAGATTTTGCAGAGAAGTGGATGGTGCAGAGGTCATTTCCTGATCCATGATCTTCTCTGTCAGCCTCTGATGGCTCTGATAAGAGGTGGAACTTTGGGGAAATGATTCCACACCATGGAAGGGGAGGTGTGTTTACGTAACTTTTTCTACCTAAAGGGAAAACACGCCTTTCTTGGACTCCATTCCTTACTATTGATCAGTTGTAAAATATGCTTTCCATAAAATGGAGTTCCACCCAAATAATACTTTAAAAATAGCAATAATTGTAGAGCCATTTGGACCATTTATTTGTAATTATGGAACTTCTGTTCGTGAAAACTCGGAGCTCCCTCAAAAGGGAGGTGGGATGTTTAGATGTACCCTCTCGGCCAGCAAGATTCAGCAGGTTGTGCTATTTGCAAACACATTCTTTTTTAGGGACGAACTATGAGTTTATTCTTAAAATGTCATCAGTATGACTTGCTTCCTTTCGTTTGCCCAGCTCTCCCTGCTGCTTAGACAGGAGGTTACTGTGTGTACAGACAGTTTTCTCTACTTGAGAAATTGTTTGGTCTGCTCTTTCGGAAAAGTAATTACACAGAGTGTCCAATACAGCTATTAACACTGGCGACGTTTCATTCTGTAGCAATGCAGGGCCTGGAGCCATTGGTTTGAGCTGAACTCACTGCATAAAAGATGATTTCGGTTATTTTCTACATTCCAGGATGGACAATAGTTGCAAAGTGAGTCAACATCCTGCAGCATCCCACAGTGTATCAGGCTGAAACGTTATATTTTCTCTCTCATATGTGGTGCTGTCTATAGTGCCTCCCTTCTTTCTAAATCTGCTCTTCCCAGACGGAGCTGGTCTAGCAGTTGTTTGTTCTGAGTGGTTTTTTTGGAGGGGGTTAAGAATAGTAGGTACAAGTACATTATTATTATTTTCAGCCCTGTCTTCAAGAAATGCCATGCACCGTATGTCTTTACTTTTATGAAGTAAAAATGGTAATTCCCAGTAGACGTGCGTGGTGGAGGATGGGAAACAGATGCTTCGGTCAGATCCCAGGATATGAATACCATGGAAATGCAAAGGAATAAGAAAGCAGTGACATAAACCTTGACTTTAAGGAGCTGATCGACCAGATGGCATGGATGCAACTTGTTGCGGCAAAGGTTTCAACAGTGTTCTTCGAACATAGGTTGGCCATGTTTCCTAAGGCTGAAAAGAATCAGGGAACGTTTTAAGATAAGTGACTCATCCTGTCCATCTCTTTGGCTTCACACTTTGGTGGGGAGATTGGTATCCCAAGGAAGTATCCCCTTCATTTAGATAGAGAGAAAAGCAAAGTCTTGAAAGAATGACTGAATAACAACCAAACTGTCAGATCACACATTCATTGCAAATATGGAAAAAAATCTCTTTAAAGTTTTCATCGTGTGGGGATGGCAGGTGTCTTAGGATGAATGCCCCAGGGACAGACTTTGAGAGAAGGATTTGAATGCAAAGAGCTTCTTGGAAGCTGGCAGCATGAAACAGATTGGAGGATGGGAAATTTAGACAAGGAGGGAAGAGAGCCAACAGTAAAGGGTGTGTTACTGGGCAATGTACTGATGCAGGTAACTGGGCTCAGTCCCCTAGGGGGCTCTGGGAAGTTCTGAGTTGTTCAATCCTCAGAGCACGGAGGCTGCGGGATGGATCTGTGAACTTCCGTCCTTCATTGATTGAGGACTGACCTCAGGGACGTAAACTCTGCAGTTCTTCCGGCTCTCTCTGAGCCAGGGCAGGCTCCTGAGAACGCCCAGGAGAGAGTTGCATTGCTTTTGGCTTTATGGTGATCAGAGGATTCCTGGGTGATGAGCAGATGGTGCTGCCTCAGAATGCTGCTAACTTACATACCCCAAGAAGCCAAAGAAGAAAATGAATCTATTGCTACAAATGAATAAATGAGTGCACTGAAATTTTGTGGAGGGGTGTTGTATTTATATGGTTTCAATATACCTTCTTACAGAATGCTTATTAACTTCCAAGGGGAAAAGAGGAACTTTACAGTGAAGAAGCCTGGCAAGCCACCTCAATCTAGTGGTCAAAGTGAACATGACCAGTCATGAGACAGATTAAACCACGTGCTGCCTAGTAGACGCCGTAAGAACCCAGCATCACTTCTAGGATAGTCCTGCCAACGAAGCGTGAGCCGACACTAATCCTGAAGGAATAGCAGGCGAGCTCCACTTGCAAGGCATTCTGCAACCCGTAACCTGCTCTACGAACTTTAAAAGTGTCAAGGTCGTGAAAACCAAGGAAAGACTGAAGAATTGGTCTAGACTAAAGATATCTGAAAAGAGAGAACAGCCAAGTGTAACGTGATTCTGTACTGCATACTTTTTCCATAAACGACATTACTGGGATGATGGGAAAACTTGAAAGGAGTCTGGGGGGTAGATGGCTTGAAACGTCAATGTTAATTCCCTCACGTTGATGGTGTATTGTGGTTACACAGAACATTCCTGCTGGTAGCAATTATACGCTCCAGTATTTCAGGGTGATGGGGTATTTGGGCAACTTATTCTCAAGTGGTTCAGGATAAAAGTCTTTCTTGCACTGTTCTTGTAACTTCTCTGCACATTCGAGGATTTTTTTTTCAAAAATAAATAATTAAAGAATCGAGGAACAATGATGCAGAATTTATCCTCTCCTCTTTCCTTTTAAGAGATCTCTCCTCAATGGCAGGTAATCCCATACAGAGTGTCACTGCACCATTAAGTAAGGACCGAAGAGCCAAGCTGGGCACTAGGTCCCAGAACTCCAACTGAATTCTAGTCTGATTGAGCAGCAGTTTCACTTTGAAGAGCTACAGGAGAATTCCTGAAGTCACCGTCTATGCTGAGAATCAATTCCCTTAACCTAGTGTCCATCTGTAACAGGTGAGATATTTCAGAACTATTCTGTTTTTTTTTTTTTTTTTTGGCTTTTTAGGGCCGCACCCTAGGGGTTCAGTCGGAGCTGCAGCTGCCGGCCCACGCCTCAGCCATAGCAACTTGGGAATCCCAGGTGTATCTGCCACCTACAACACAGCTCATAGCAATGCCAGATCCTTAACCCACTGAGCAAGGCCAGGGATCGACTCTGAGTCCTTGTGGATGTTACTCGGATTCGTAACTTCTGAACCACAACAGGACCTCCCGGCCTATTCTCTCTCCCTCTCTTTCTCTCTTTTTTTAGGGCCACACCCACAGCATATGGAGGTTCCCAGACTAGGCATCAAATTAGAGCTGTAGTCATTGGCCTACGCCACAGCCACAGCATCGCAGGATCCAAGCCACATCTGCAACTGACACCACAGCTCACAGCAACACTGGATGCTTAACCCACTGAGCGAGGCCAGGGATCGAACCTGCATCCTCACAGAGACCATGTTGGGTCCTTAACCAACCATGTGAATGAGCCACAATGGGAACTCCGGGTTCTTAACACATCTTATGAAATCTAAAAATTCCCTAATGTTCTTGCAGAAACAATAGCTGTGTCAGTCCTGAGCATGATCCTCCTTTGCAGAGATGTGTTAGGATTAAGCCAGACGGAGCAAGAAGACAACATGTACATTGCATTCCATGGATATGACGCGCAGCACCTCTGCCAGTTTCCCAGATTGTTGGAATCCAAATTAAACCTGCGGTTTCTGAGTTGAATGAAATTCTGAGCAAATTCTCATGATCCCTCCCACCTCTGTCAACCAAGTCATTATTTTTTTTTTTAGGACAGCTAACTAGAGTGCTTTAAAATTAATTTCTGCTACTGAATTGATAGAGACGTTGACTTTATTTTTCAATTCATTAAATAAATATTTGTGAGTTACCATGTCTGGCTGCTACCACTGTTCTAAATACACGATAACAAGTTACACCACTGTTAAAAGGACCACTTAAATGGAGGCTGAATCTATGTAAGATTCCTCTGATTGTTCTCGACACTGGCTGCAGCATCATGGCAGCAGTGCATCAGCTGGGTACATATTACTTTTTCTACGCAGCATTTCTTTTCTAAGAATCACCTCCTACCTTCCTCTTCCCATTCACAGGATTACAGTCCCATTCCCACACTGTGATTCTTGGTCATAGCTGATTGGTTTATTGACAGTCATGTGACCATGCCTGGGCCTACCTCTTCATCAGCAGCTGCAAATATAAAAGAGATGATTAGACCTATAACTTATAAAACTCAAAGCTGTTACTGGCGCGCGCGAAAGATTGATGAAGCTGACCTACAGAGATGGAGAGAAAAGAGAGAGGGAGATAATTTTAACAATAAGTTCTGGGCATGTTTGTGTGCTTCTGAAGCCCAGTTGTATTTCTGTCTTTGAGTTTTGTTATGTTTTGTTTTTATGGCCGCACCCACAGCATATGGAAGTTCTTGGCCAGTGATTGAATCTGAGCCCCTAAGAATTACTTCAATGAGTAGGTAACAATATTTTAAATTATGCCAATAATTTAAAAAAGATGAATATAGCTACAATATTTAAAGTTAATAGATTGCCTTAAATTTCTAAAACATTTCCTTTGAATTGTCATTTATGTTACTAATATGCTTACATCCTCTATCTTAACTGTGTATTATCAAGATTAACTATCAAATGTTATTCCAAATTATCCTAAGGCTTTGCTCATCTTTGCTCACTGATGATCACCACTTCACTCTTTTTCTTGATCTCATTGGAATAATCAAATTTGCCATAACATTGTCTGGAGCACCATTTCTAAGACTGTGTTTTATATCAAAAGTCAAGTTTTATATAAAAAATCAAATAAACTTGGGAACCAGTGGAATAAATAAAATTAAAAGGGATCTTGATCATAGGACCATTCAGGGCCTTTAGTATGATAACATTCATTATGAAACTCCAAAAAAGGATAGTGTAAACAGCTGTTTTAAAAATTATATGGGAGTTCCCGTCGTGGTGCAGTGGTTAACGAATCCGACTAGGAACCATGAGGTTGCGGGTTCGATCCCTGCCCTTGCTCAGTGGGTTAACGATCCGGCGTTGCCGTGAGCTGTGGTGTAGGTTGCAGACGCGGCTCGGATCCTGCGTTGCTGT